>SNQJ01S0010238.1:53787-88142 GCA_010110895.2 Picea sitchensis | reverse complement strand
GTGTGAAAAAATGGAAACATTATTTGTTGGGAAAAGAAACTATCATTCACACAGATCATCAACCATTGCAATACTTACAATCACAAACAAAGCTACAACAAGCAAGGCACTTCAGATGGATGGGTTTTCTACAACAATTCCACCTGGTCATAAGGTATAAGAAGGGAATTTATAACAAAGTTGTTGATATGCTTTCAAGGCCTATTATTAGTGCTTCAGTTATTCTTAAGCATAATCCTATCATGCATGAGAGCTATGTTGAACAATATGCTTTAGATGTTGATTTTAAAGAAGTATATGCAACTTTGTGTCATTCTAACCATGTTGAGGAATTGGATTACCATGTGCATGATAATCTTTTGTATCATCTTGGCAAGCTATGTATTCCACAAGGTGAAAGAATCAACATTATAAGAGAAGCTCATTCTTCTCTTATTGTTGGTCACTTTAGTGTAGGCAAGACGGTGGCTAATTTGCAAAGGTATTGCTATTGGCCTAAAATGAATGAAAGTGTTTCAAGATACGTTAGAGGATGTTTGTTATGTGCTACAAGCAAGCCTAGCAATAGAAAGTTGGGTTTTTATACTCCACTTCTGGTTCCTTCTCGTCCTTGGGAAAGCATTTCCATGGACTTTGTAGAAGGGCTACCTATGTCTAAAAAAAATCATGATTATCTTTATGTTGTGGTTGATCGTTTCAGCAAAATGTGTATTTTGATGCCTTGTAAGAAGCAGGTTACAACTGAGCAAACGACACAAATTTTCTTTCAGCATGTTTGGGTACATTTTGGGTTGCCTAAATCCATTATTTCTGATCGAGATTCTCGATTTATTGGGAACTTTTGGTCAAGTTTATGGGCACTCATGGACACCAAACTAAAAAAGAGCACAGCTTTTCATCCACAAACTGATGGTCAAACAGAAGTGGTTAATAGAGCAATGGTGCATCTTCTTCGTGTTTGTTGCAGCAAGCATCCTAAACTTTGGGATGAGCATTTACACTACATTCAGCATGCTTACAACTGGGCTAAGCACTCTTCAACTCAAACATCGCCATTTGAAGCATGTTTTGGCTACTTGCCCAAATCTCCTTTAGATTTTATCTTTGGGAAAGATATTGCTATTGATGGTCAGTATGACATTGATAGGGCAAAAAAGTTCATTGAACAAATTCAGTTGATACATCAAATGGTACAAGAATAGTTGGAAAAGAGTCAAGCCAAGTACAAGACAAGACATGACAAGCATCGTGTTGATCACAGTTTCCAAGTTGGAGATGAAGTTTGGCTTTACATTAGCAAGGAGAGGCTTAAAGGAGAAGGTAAAAAATTGAAAACAATTAGATATGGTCCTTTCAAGGTTTTAGAAAAGATTGGTAACAATGCCTTCCATTTGGATTTGCCTCCTTATATGCAAATGTATGCAGTTGTCAATGTTGAGAATTTGAAATTGTATGAGCCTCCTTTGATTGATGATCAAAGAGAGCATGTTTAGATTCCTTCTATAGATGATTTCTCACCAGAATATCTTACAGAACTGCATGAAGACACAATCCTTGACAGGAGGATGAGAACTTCAAAACGGGGAAATGTGGAATATCTTCGAATTGGTCTTAAAGACACAAATCCAAGCAAGGCCAAGTGGATTGAGGTTGGAAAGGTGAGGGAACTGTACCCTTATCTTCAGATAGACTGAAAGTAGTCTTTTGGAGGTCCAAAAGATTTCCAATGGGGAGGTGTGATCTAGGGGATCAAATTTTGCTCAAAATTCAAATTGCTCAGAATCACTTCAAAACGAACAGGGACATAGGCCTCATCATCACGAACCCAACACAATTCGAATGGGTTCAAACGGACAATGTATGAGAGAGATATTGCATTCTGTTCAATTTGTCAAACATGCAAAAAAAAAAGTGTTGACTGTACAGTCCATATAGATGACTTGGCATGACCGTACAGGTGACGTGGCATGACCGTACAGGTGATGTGTCAACTGATTTGGCAAGCTGATGTGTCAAGTTTTTATTGGATAGCAAGGGGGCACGTGGACAAATGGAGGTGAAACACGTGGCATGTTTTTAACCAATTGGGTGGTGCCACGTGGCACCATGGTGGTTTTTTAAATTTATGCAGTCTATGTGATTCGAACCAAAAACCTCCACCATAGACTAACGCTTTTACAAAGGCCATCTTGCCAATACGCCACCGTATGTTGTTTGTTATATATGTGGGCACGCATATATTTAAATTTTAATTATTTAAATGTTGGGCGGAGGTCCGGGCAGGGGCTTAGCCCCAGCCCGCGGTTTCTATACGCGCCATGTGACCACACCTCTCAGAATGGCGCGTGGGTATGTTTGTTCAAACGATTTCCCACCAAATATGCCTTCTACTTGTCACACTTACATGCATGTTTGGAACGAGCCCCTTTTGATGCACGGGAAACATGGCCACATGGCCCCATGCACCCAACACCTCCGGGGTTAGGGGGCTAGGTTCCCTAACCGTTCTACAAAATCATGCATTTTGCGGGTATGTGTGGGGTGTTGGGTTTAGGCATGGAAAAATGCACAGAGGCCAGGTTAGACACACAGAGGTGCATTTTGACAAACCAAAGACAGCAAGCTTGAAAGGGAAACTTCCAGGAAGCCTATCTTCTTCAATTTTTGGCCAAACCAGGTGTTGAAAAAACCCAGCTAGGGGTTTCTGGATGTTCTGGAGCCATTGGAGCCATCTATTTGGCATTTTGAGCATTGTAAAGCACTAATTTTATAACTTTGAGCAAATAATATAAAATATCCATTGGAAGCTGGACCAGGAGATGTAGCTCAAGAGAGGGGTGAACTCCTTTATCATTTGTTATGTTATGTGTTTATTGTTCACTATTATTTGTTGGTTATTATCTGCATCTTGAATGTGAAAGTTTCTCTAAATTATGTGTTTTCAAATTGATCCTTTTGCCTAAGCACACTTAATTAAAAACTTGCAAAATATTTCAAGATACAAGCCTTTTTCATTTTTAGATCACTCACCTAGCCTTATCCTCTCGAATCTAGTCACTGAGTCATTTGTCTCGTCTCTTCCTCGGATCGACCCCATGGCCCAAGTCTTACTTTTCTGTGCCAATATAACCAAAACCCATTTTATCATAGGTGTTAAATCTAGCCATTGTTTTTTTAAAGTCATATCCTGCGCGGAGACCGCGCCATTTCTGAGAGAGACCTCTCTAGATCTGAAAGGATAGTTTCGGGTCTCAAATTTGGTTGAAAAAGTTACCTTCGTCGTCTGTTTACCTATCGAACAGATTTACAGTGTGCTAACAAGTCCATTGGAATGGATGTGCACCAACCATTTCAGTGACGAAGAAGGAGTGAGTGTGAGATGGAATGTCATCGAAATATTTCATGGGAGTGGTGAGTCCATTGAAATGGGTGTGTGCCAACCATTTCGATGACGGAGAATTAAGGTTGAAGACTTAAGGAAATATCATATGGGGAATCACATGTATGAAGAAGACTTGGGATGGGGATTTTCATATTTGAAGAAGACTTTGGACTATGTTTCATTTTTTGGGGGGGGGTGCATTTATTACTTTTATTCATTTATTATTATTATTTATATTAATATCTAATTTCACTTGGCTGGGGGAATATTTTATTATTTTTTATTTATTTTTAGTAATTTTTTATTTTCAAATAGATTTGGAGGTAATTTTAATGATTTTTATTTATTAATTGTAATTAACGTAGGTTAATTTTAATTAATTTTCTTATTTTATTTATTTTTATTATTTTCCTAATTTTTATGATGAAAATTAGCCAAAATTACATTACAAACCTTATGTCCTATGCATTTCCTAGGCTCTTATTCAAATTAGCTAAAGGGGTCAAAACCATTTAAAACACTCAATATTGAATTCTCTTATGCATGGGGGATTTTTATTTTCAGTTTAAGGATCAACAATCTAGATTCACCCACATGCATGATCAAAGGATATTGAGCACAATTTTTTAAATGAGCATATGATGGACTGCAGGTGTAAGAATTGAGCCCATGATACCTTGTTAGAAATTTATCGAACCAAATAATGAAGTGACTGTTATAGCTCTAAATTTCTCTACACATGCATACCTAGCCTTTGGCCCTCTTACTTGCATTGTTTGCTAAGCCATCACTGAGTTTCCCTTCTAAAAAACCCATTTTTTGAAGATGTATGCACCCTACACCACTACTTCCCTCATAGATACGCTTGTTGCATCACTACAACCCACATACATATGCATGTTGCACCACTACAACCCGCGTATACTTGCAAAAGTTGCAAAAAATAAAAAGTTGCAAGGAATTCGTTGAGATTACGAGCTATTAGGTAGTTTCCCAACTAATTCACCGCCTATATCCCGTCACCCAACCAAATAACCATCATTTTCCCATATAAAGGAGGTGTTGGGGTCTCTTTTTACATCTAGACATAAGAACAGTGAAAATCTGCCTGTTTCACATCCCCTCCTTGCCCCAAGTAATTGCAACCCTTTTGTGAGAATTTTCCTTGCATTTCCCAATTAGCCCTTATTCCTCCATCAAAAACCCATTCACTTCCCAAGAAGAGATTTGAAGGTTGAGAAGAGAAGCCAGACATAGGTACACTTGGAGCTTGGTGAAGAGGATCCCGGACCAGGTTTATGGAGCAGTAGCCGACTTTGGTTGTAAAAGGTATAATCATTGATTTATCAATAAAAGAAGTACTTTTCCTATCCCAAATCATGGTGTATTGAATGTTTGTAATGGTTTATGTTTTGATATTCTAACGTCTAACCCTTATTTGTATATGAATTGCATTCTTGTAGCTTTATGTCTATCTTTGAATGCAGGCCAACCTTGGGAGGAGGCGTGCAGTGAACGAATATTTCAAGTGTGAGAGGATCATCACCAGACGCAGAGTAGAGGTATAGTTACCTGATCCTTCTCATCTTTTCTTTTCTTGTATAAGTCTTGGGTATGTTTAGGGTAGTTAGAGAAGTATTTGACTTTTAGACGGTTATGATCTGCCAACATTCTGAACCCTAGTGTATTCTTAAGGGATTTTTTTCTTGCTAGCAGAATTGACGACCATACTGGGGAAGCCTCTAGGGTTTTAGGGGATATTTTTTGGGTGTTTGATTGGTTTTTGTATCTTTCGAGTTTCTGTTGAGTCTGTTGAGTCTTTTAAGGGATTCTGGTCACCTTCAGGTGCCATACCAGTTCTCCCTACCCTATCAGTCTGTCTTTTTTATTTCTTTTTTGAGGAAATACAGAGGTGTACACGCCTTATAGTGGGTCAGCCTATGCACGTACGCTCCTTGTCTAGTAAACAACTCGTGTACATACACATGCTGTTGAAATGACAGTAGCGTACCTAGTTCAAGAAACTGTTTTTGAAAAAGAGGGAGCCAACCTATTTCCTGATTGAGTTTTATACTTCTTAGGGTTTCTTGACAGAGTTCAGTGTCTCTGTTTTTACAACTATATCCTGGGTTTAGATTCCAGTTTACTTGTTTCTTTAGTCTTCTTGTGTTTCCTAGCATTTTTAGCTTATTTTTAGCTTGAAATTTAAGAAAAATGAATCAGTTCATTTTAACATCTTTTTTTACTTATGCTTTGATTGGAAGAAAATATAAAAAAAAACTAGTTTGTTAGGTCTCTTTCTTTCTTTGCATTTTCTTTGCATTGTTATTTGAAAAAGAAAAATAAATTAGCATAGTGTTGTGTTTTCTTCTCATCTTGAAATCATTTCAAAAGAAAAATAAGAAAGATAATCCTTCTTTGCCAGTGTCCTTATAAGTTTCATTTTTTGCAAGAGTCTTAACAACATCAATTGCACTACCACACCTTTTTAGTAAATCAAGCCATTAAAATGAATGTTAAATATAAAATTAATTAGACTTTTATGTTTGTAGGGTCAACCAACTAGTTTAGGGTTAGGTCCTTCAATTAGTTTGGAGAGGAAACTCTTCAATGATTTTAAACAAACATTGGAGTCATAGATAGGGATTGTTAAAGTCTAGTGATGTGAAAGTTATCCGGGACCCCCCTCTAACACAGGAGCTAAACATGAGATCGTGTGAGGAAAGACAATAGAGATAACCCCTCCAAATCCAAACTAAGCATAGTTGGGAACAAATATTGAGGATTTGTCGTGGGATACTATCACTCGCAATTGCCTACAGAGATTCATGGACCTCAAATCTGTTCAAGATCCTTTGTTGTCTTCTGAACCACTTTCTTTCGATACCCTCGGTAGGTTTTGGACTAGTTATCCTGCTCATTGCGGTCCACCCGACTGTCGACTGTACCCACCTGGTGATTGTTTGCGAGCTGACAACTTACTTTCCTTTATTCTAGGGACTTACATAGGCGAATGCGGTGATATACCATAGTACCTAGGGCACATGTCGGGTCACACTTTGCAGAGTATACCCGGAGGATGCTTCTGTGTTTGAGTTGCACTTGCACTTGTAAATTTCTCTAGTGTTGGCTGGCATAACTGCTCTTCCTACTAGATAGTTGTTTGCTTGATTTGTCTTATAGGAATTTTTCTAGTGTGTGATATGTGCTACTTAGTTTTCCATAGTGAGTTAGTTAGTCATTTCTTGGGGTCTCTAACCTAAGGTTCTAGACCGTCCACTCCGCCGGTCATGAGGACTTTTCGGTCTTCTGCTTAGAAATGTGGAGCTACCTCTTTATAGGCATTGTTTTTATAACACTAGTTCACCGAAGTCAATGTGTGAGACTTTTACGGACTTGAATGATCACGCAAGGGGAGAACCTGCACATACGATCTTCATGGCTAAATTTACTGATGATACCAACCGAGGAACTCCTTCGCAACGGGATTCTTGTGCTTTTCCTTTTTTTGAAAACATTGGTGTCCCATTGATGTCCACTTTGTACATTCCTGGGTTGAATGTGGGATTACCATTTTGGTTGGGTACCATTCCAAATGTCCTAAATTCTCTTGATGCTTCTTAGTTAAGCACCTCATGTCATGGGAATCATGTTGATGTTCCTTTGTCAACAAAGTCTTCTCCTTCTCCTTCTCCCATCTCTGGTGAAAGTACAGTGACTAGTAACCGGAAGTCTAAACCAAATAGAAAGAGGAAGAATAAGAAGAAGAAATCACTAACCTCTGCAAGTCATGTTAGAGATAGGTCATCGACCTCTGCTAGTCCTGTTGAAGACAAACACCCGGCCTCTGCAAGTCATGCTGGGGGGGAAATTCTAGTCACTGCTAGTCATACTGGCGATAGGTTTGTATCCTCTGCGAGTCATGTTATCGACCAATCACAAACGTCTGCAAGTCATGTTGGAGATGTGCAACAAACCACTGCTAGTCATGATGGGGGCATTGATTCTGTTGAGAAACCTAGACGAATAGGACATAAGCCTAACTTCCCTTGTAAGCTTTGCAAGGGAGATCACCTTACTAATTTGTGCCCTAGCATTCAAGAGGCATGAAGATTATGGTCCCTGTATCCAAACTCTTCTGATTTTGAGTATTCTCAGGTTTCCTTACATCCTATTCAGCCAGTGGTTGAGAAAGTGGTTATGTTGATGCAGTATTTGGCTGATCCCACTCCTCTTTTTGGGGGTGATGTGCCTGTATACCATGTTGTCTCGCATCCTATTATGCGAGTGGTTGAGAAAGTGGTCACACTGATGCATTCTTCGGCTGATCCCACTCTTCTCTTAGAGAGTGTCGAGTCTACTAAAGTGGTCATGTCGATACAGTCTTTAGTTGATCCCACTCTTCTCTTGGAGAGTGATGTGTCTATCGACTATGTTTTTAGCATTTCTAGTTTAGTAATTTCAGAACAAGGGGGCATTCTGCTCTCTTCAAGCACACCCCCTCCAAGCCCTAGGATGGTTTCCTTTGATTGGAATGACCTTGTTGAGCCTCATCTTCCTTCTTCTGCACCCTTTCAAATAAGGGTTGAAGTTAAATCAACACACATTTATCGATGTATTGTGGATGAAGGAACCTCCGCAAGTATTTTATCCTCCTCAGTTTGGAAAGTCTTGGGATCTCCCAAGCTTGTGTCTGCTTCGCATGAGCTTTTGGCTTTTGACAGATGTCCTAGTGAATATTTGGGGGTTCTTCCTTAGTTTCCTATCTCGTTAGGTGGGAAGACTATCCTTGTTGATGTTATAGTGGTGCAAGGCCTGTTAGATTTCAATATTCTTCTCGGGCGTGATTATGTATATGCTATGAATGGTGTGGTGTCTACGCTCTTCCAGGTGATGCAGTTCCCTCATAATGGAAGCATTGTCACTATTGACCAGTTGGCATCTGATAATCACCATCCTAATTCGAAGATATTTTAGGCTACCCCATTATATGTTTCTAGTGTTTATGTAGACTCTACCCCGCCACGGGTTAATTATGTGGTGTCTTATCCTCAGTGTTCAATTTCTTCTGAGAAGGAACCTGTGCAATCATGTTTTCCTTCTCGAGACATGGTCTTGAAAATTGATCCATTGGTTTATCCAATGGGGAAATGGGAGCCTTTGCTTCCCCCTCTTGGTACAAGTGATCTCATCGGGATTACTTGAGAAAAGTAGCCCCCTGGATTCTTCTTTAAGCCCTTTTCAGACTCTCTAAACATGAAAATATTGTCGAGCAATCTTGTTTCCCTTCACACTCGACAAACTCAAATTTGAAGGCATGTATGTCCGACGGTGGTTTACCCATTTTTCGGTCTGGATGGTTAGTTGTAAGAACAAAGGTATACTATAGGAACTTCGGTTCACTAGAAGAGTATTCTCGGGTATAATTTTAACCCCTTTTCAGGCCCGAGGGACTAAATTTCCGAAAAAAGAAAATTCTCCTTGGTTTTGGTTTATCACCTTCTTCGGGCCTTGGAGATTACTTACGAAAAAGGAACCCCCACGGAGTCCATAGTTAATCTCTTTTCAGACTCCCTAAAATTGAAAATATTGTCAAGTGACCTTGTTCCTTCACACTCATTAAATTGGTCCAGAAGAACATCTATTGGCATGAGTTTACCCCTTTTTCTGTCCTATAGATTATGGAGGAAAAAGATACACCTCGTGAGATTCGTCTCGCCGGGACAGTTCTCCTCAGTAATTTTTATACTTTTTCAGGCTAAGGAGACTAAATCCATAAAAAGGTAGTGAGTCCATAGTTAAACTCTTTTCAGACTCCTTAAAATTGAAAAGATTGTCGAGTGATCTTGTCTTTTTCACACTCGTTAAAATGGTTTTGAATAGACGTATTTTCGGTGCTAGTCTACCCCTTTTTCGAATCGAATAGAATATTTCCAAAAAAGGTACTCCAATGGAGTCTTCTTTTATGTTTTTTCAGACTCTCTAAACATGAAAAAACTACCGAGATTACCTTCTTTGGGCTCGTTAAAAATTACATTGAAGGGGGTTTCATCGTGTCTTGCTAATCGTGTTTGCATCTTTGTGTCTTTGGCCTAATATTGGATCCATTTTACTCTCAAGTGAACCTTTGAAGCATGCCTTATACGGAAGCCTTGTAGCACTTTGCCTCTGCGACTTGACACCTTGACCCATGGAGGAATTTTCCCCGAGTGTCCTTTTCTTGCACATGTCTCCTTGCTCTGAGAATTAGTGTGTTCCCTGCACTTGGAACTGGTATGCTTTCTTGTGACACTCTTTCCTCCTTTTTAACATAGCATTCCTTTATTCTTTTTCAAATCTCTTTAAAAATTTGAAAAAGACAAAAAAATAAAAAAACCCAAAAAGAGGGAACAAAAAAATATATTCTTTTTTGGCAGCACAATGAGTCGCCCTTAGACAAAGCACATCCTTCCGATTTTTCATCAAGCATTGGGATCTAGTATAAAATATGAAACCCCCCTCCCCTTCTGGGGTTCTGTAACCTCCCGATCTAGGATATTTTTTTCCCCTGAGTCGGATCGACTCTTCGGGCTCCCGTTTGAACCCAAAACAATTATACACAGGCCCCTTTTTCTCCTTTAGGCGCAGGTCCTGTGATACCCACACCCTCTGTCTACACGCTCTGGGAGCTCTTCAATTTGTGGGCACTAGCCCCTTGCTACATACTCCCTCGGGCTATGACCTTGCACAAACACGTGATTGCGGGCACGGGCAAGAGTGGTTTTAGACCAACTAGATTTTCACTCCGCAATTCACCTCCAGTTGCCATGTATCCCTTTGTTAAAACCATGGTTCCAATTACGGCCCGCTCAAGGAAAATTAACATCCGAGAATTTCCTAGCCCCGTAATCCTTCTCATCTATCGATCTCCAATCCCTTGGCGATGATCTTACATGACCACGCAATTGCGGCCTACCTTAGACATTTTAAAGTCCATGCAACTCCTGTCCCCGAAATGCTACGAGACCGTCGATCTCTCGATCTTGACAGTACTGTCTAAAATGGCGGTTCAGATCTTCCCTTTCCAAATATATGGACCAGATATACCTCCAATGGATCAACGAATGTGATCTCCTTCGCGATTTCGGACTTCGGACTTTTCAAATCTTAAACCCTTGCTACTAGTGATTGATTATCTTCCGTAGTGGAAGATTTGCTGACACGTATTCTCCCCAATCAATGGTTGTGCTCCTACTTCGGGAATTTGGTCTCCTCAACCAAATCAACAGTCCTAGGACACCCTTCTAGATCAACGATCAAGATCTTCTCCGGGTCTTCGGACTTTTCCCCCTCCGCTTTTCTCCGGAGTTCTAGATCTGGTGCCATGCATCCACCTTCACATCAATGATTGTCGTCATTTCGGATTTCTGGACTTCGGAAATCTCAAATGTCAAACCTCGCCTTCATTCGTACTTCAATATTCTGGAGTTGACGATCTATGGACACATGTCCTTCTCAATCAATGACCCTGCCTTTACTTTGGGTGTTTGACCTTTCAACTCGGATCAACGGTCCTATGACCCTCTTCTTGATCAACGATCAAAATCTTCTTTGGGTCTTCGGACTTCTGAGATCTCAAATCTCAAACTTCACCCTTTTCCTAATTATTTTATCTGAAGGTTACGATACACTGACACATGTCCTCCTCAAATCAACGGTTGAGATTTACTTTGGGTCTTTACCTAGAGTACATGGATTTACGCCACATCGCCCTTAGATCTGATGGCTATGAATTGCTTCGGGACTTTTCCCGGAGTCAACAAATTCACGCCATGTCTCCTCTTTATCTAACGGTTATGAATTGCTTCGAGAATTTTCCTGGATTCCACATATTCACACCACATCTCCTCTGAATCCGACGACACAGATTCACTTTGGACGATATGACGCCTGAGATTCACTTCAGATGAACTGACGACTCAGATTCACTTCGGTTGATCAGACACCTGTGATTTATTTCGAATTTTTGTCTCTTCAGGCTTCGGAAATATCAAGTCTCAAACTTAATTCCTTATGGACTCACAACATATGATGAATCAGATCCACTTCGGGTGATCTGATGCCTGAGACTTACTTCGAACAATCTAATGGCTCTGATCCACTTCGGCTGATTATATGGTTGAGATTCACTTCGGATCTCTGGAACTTCGGACTTCGGAAATATCAACTCTCAAACCTTACCTTCTCTTGAACTCATAGCATCTGACGGGTCAGATCCACCTTGGGGATCCAACGTTTGAGCTTTAATTCAGGTGATCCAACGGCTCAGATCTGCTTCTGTTGAATGAACGATTGAGATTCTACTTCGGATCTCCAGCTCTTCAAGCTTCGGAAATCTCAGTTCTTAAACCTTGGTGAGTTCTCTCTACTGAGTGTGCGAAGTGTTAAGGCTTGTGAACCTTACTCTGATCAGATGACTATTGATCCATTGCACTATGATCCAACGACATTGTCGCTCCTCCTCCTAAGCTTTTGGTTTCTTCCAAATTAGAATATTTCTCAGTCCTCAAATTTTTCAAACCATTGCTCCTCGTAGGAGTCTGGCTCTTGGATCTCGTCAACACTTATGAAAAGTCTTATCCCTTCTGAGCTTAATCCTTAAAGGATTTCGACTTCCCACACACTCCTTGTGTTCTTGGGATTTTGATAACTCAAATCGAAGGATTTCTTGAAAACAAATTCTTCTCGCCCTCCTGGCATTCCTCTTGCTCGATACACACCTTACAGAGCTCTATAGAGTTCTCAGTGACTCTATCTCTTTCTGAACTCAACAAAGAGTTCCTCTTGTGCGCTCCTTTCACTTATAATGATGAAGGTTCAACGATATCTCTCCTGAGCTTCTCTGAGGTTAACTCACCTCTGTCAACGCACTCCTTGAGGACAATGTGCACTCCTTTCACTCGAAACTCAAAGATGAGAAACAATTGAAACTCATAAAATACTTCACCAGTTCATACATTCAAAACATGAATGACATATAAAAGCATAACGATAAACACAAATACATAAACACATCATATGCAGGAAAACTACTTTTATATTATCTTTGTGTGTCTATACAGATGTTTACAAAAGCTGGACTCTAACAAAGTCTTAGTTCTCTCAAGTTCTCCTAATGTAACTATATTCTGAGTTCTGCTTCTCCTAAGACCTCCCTCTACAAAATATCTCTCTCCTTTACAAAAGAGGTCTCTATGAGCTTATCATCTTCATCGCCTCAGTGTCTCAGTTACGACACCATACTCCTACGACTTCATTACATAAATGATGATCCATACCTAACTATGATCTAGACTTGCTTACACTCAACTATTTAAGGTGACCCTATCCACTACCTGTACAAAGGTATGGCTTGGCTCTTACAACCTTACAATGAAAATCCCCATGGGATCAGATTTTGAATTTAAAAATGAGAGGGTCAATGTCTCTCCCATTCTCCATTGTGTGCCTATGTGTTGGCTTGCTGGCGCATTTTCTGAGGTGGAGCAATGCTCCTACATCAGACTCCATTGTTGGGAAAATCATGAGCTCCTTCTAATGAGATCCTCTTCTCTAGTGTTGAAATCCTCCTGGATCCCAAAATCTTCCTTGGATTTGTCCTCTTGCTCCTCTCCAGCTATGTTGTTGTTGCTCCTACTTCTTTTTCTTCTTCCCTGCTGCTATGGTAGACTCTCCTCTGCTAATCTTCCCTTTGCTAGTTGTTTTTGCTGACCTCAACATCAACCTTCTCATTTCCTCTATCACTTTGTCCAGTTGCTCCAATGGTTGGCTCTTCTTATGCAGTCTTCTTTGTTGCACTTCCTCCTCAAACACATCAAAGGGTAGATCACCCTGATCCCCCATGTCATTTTCTTCTTCTGTGGCATTAGCTTTCCACCCTTCTACAAAATTCAATTCTGCAGTCTCATCATTGAGCTATTGTTCAACTTCCTTGACTGACATATTGGCTTGTGTCAGCTCCTCTTGTGTTGGCATATCTCCAACTCCCTCCAGTTTTTCCTCAGGCTAGTATGCTCCTCCATCTGTCTCCAACTCAATCTGTTGGATGTGTTAGCTTTGCACCATTACCCTTCTCTCTAGGGATTCCAATTCTTCATACAAATCAGAAAAATCTATGTTGTCTTCTTCATCTTCTGTTGCAGGCTCCAGTGCTACAGTCATCTATTGTTCAGCTTCCTGGCTAAAAATTTTGAGCAATTTTGTTGAATTCTCTTCTCCTTCTGTTGGGGTAGACATCAGTGTCTGCTCTGTTTCTTCCTCTTTGACAGTTTTTGTTGGTTGTCTTTCTTATTCTGTTGCACTTTCATCATTCGCACTGGCCTCTACTTGGTTGTTTGGTAGGAATGTCTTGATCCATCCAATAATCAAAATTCTCCTCTGATCCTCCTTTTGGATAGTGAGAGTTTCTAACTTCTCATCATCTTCATTCACATGGTCTGCAAATCCACATGAATCTTCATCCATCAACACTCCTTGCTGACCTGAACCCACTTCTGAGGTCCTAAGACTTTCTGATAGTATCACCTTCCCTCCCTTGCCCACCTAGAAGTTTGGGACTTCTCTTTTTCCCACCTACCAGTCTATGAGATCAACCGATCCCATCTCATTTCCCACCTGACAATCAGAACTTTCAGCACTGCTCCTCTGTCAATATATGAGACCTCCGACTGATCTCTTTCCATTGCCCACCTGGAAATTTGAAAGTCCATTTCTTCCCACCTAGTAGTTTATAAAATCTTCGACTGATCTCACCTCCTCCTCATCACTTAGGTGTCTCCCAATTTCTGGTTAACATATGTGAATCAGTTCCTCCTCTATGCCACTGATGTCTTCTAATTCCCTCATCCACCTTCTCGAATCTTGTTGCTTCTTTCTGGACAACAACTTTTGAACATGCCATTTTGCCTTCATGTTCAGAGGACATCCATACCTCCAGTGTACCTTTGTCTCTCGTTGCATCCTCAATGCTAGTTGTTCCATCATTGCTCTTATCTCAATGAGCTCCAGATCCATCTTTGGATTTCATTTATTCTTATGGCCTTCTCTTCGACCACACCCATGGCCTTCAATAGCCATTTCCACCTTCTACCTGCCCTCCTGGAAAGCTTATGGATCACTCTACATCTGAGAGAATCGCCATCTTCTCCCACAGCTAACCTGGTTGTTTAAATTTTTGTTGTTGTGCACATGCAACAACCTTCTCACAAAGCATCAGTACCCTGCTTTCCTCCTTTCACGTGCTACCTACAGGTAAATTCAAATTCTGACACCACTTGATGTAATCATGTTATTTCTTCTTTAGTGTCTTATTCCTCTTTCTCTTTCGCCTGAAATATACAAATGAGAATCTAGGCTCTGATACCACCTTGTATCAGAGTATCTTCTGTCACTGGATCACCCTTTTCCTGTTGTCTGGAACAAAAATTATGGCTTTGATACCACCTAATGGAGCCCCCCTCCCCTCCAAGGGTTCTGCGACCTCCCGGTCTAGGATATTTCTTTCACTTGAGTCGAATCAACTCTTCGTTCTCCCGTTTGAACCCAAAACAATTATACACATACCCCTTTTTCTCCTTTAGCTGCAGGTCGTGTGATACCTACACCCTTTGTCTGTGTTCTCTGGGAACTCTTCAATTTGTGGGTGCTAGCTCATTTTCACTAAACCCTTCCTACATATGACCCTGGGCTATGAGATTTCTCAAACGCATGATTGTGGGCGTTGGGTGCAGGCAAGAGTAGTTTTAGAGCAACCTTCTTTTCACCCCGCAATTCCCCTCCAATTGCCACGTATCCCTTTATTAAAACAGTGGTTCCAATTATCGTATGCTCAAGGAAAATTAACTTCCATGCATGTCCTAGCCCTGCAATCCTTCTCATCCATCGATCTCTAATCCCTTGGCGATGATCTTACGTGACCACGCGATTGCATCCTGCCTTCGACATTTTAAAGTTCGCGCAACTCCTATCCTCGAAATTCCATGGGACCGTCGATCTCTCGATCTATACGGTACTGTCTAAACTAGTGGTTCAGATCTTCCCTTTCCAAATATACAAAATAGATCTACCTCCTCTAGATCAACGGATGTGATCTCCTTTGCGATTCCAGAAATCAAACTTTTCAAATCTCAAACCCTCGCTACCTGTGACTGATTACTTGCCAGAGTGGAATATCTGCTGCCACGTATTCTCCCTAATCAATGGTTGTGTCCCTTCTTCAGGACTTTGGTCTCCTCAACCAAATCAACAGTCCTATGACTCCCTTCCTGATCAATGATCAAGATCTTCTCCGGGTCTTCGAAATTTTCCCCCTCCTCTTTTCTCTGGAGTTCTGGATCTGGCGCCACACGTCCACCTTCACATCAACGACTGTCCTTGTTTTGGATTTTCGGACTTCGGAAATCTCAAATGTCAAACCTCGCCTTCATCCATAATTCAATATTTCGGAGTTGATGATTTATGTACACCTATCCTGCTCAATCAACGACCCTTCCTTTACTTCGGTTGTTTGACCTTTCAACTGGGATCAACGGTCATGTGACCCTCTTCTCGATCAACGGTCGAGATCTCCTTCAGGTCTTTGGACTTCTGAGATCTCAAGTTCAAACTTCGCCCTTTTTCCCAATTCTTTTATATGAAGGTTACGATCCACTGAAACATGTCCTCCTCGAATCAACGACTGAGATTTTCTTCGGTTCTTTACCCAGAGTACATGGATTTACGCCACATCTCCCTTAGATCTAATGGCTATGAATTGCTTCGAGACTTTTCCCGGAGTCCACAGATTCATGCCACGTATCCTCTTTATCTGATGTTTATGAATTGCTTCAGGACTTTTCCCAGAGTCCACAGATTCACGCCACATCTCCTCTGAATCCGACACCTAAGACTCACTTCGGACGATCTGATGACTCAGATTCACTTCGGCTAATCAGACGCCTGAGATTTATTTCAAATTTTCGGCTCTTCGGGCTTCATAAATATCAATTCTCAAACTTGCTTCCTTCTGGACTCACAGCATCTGACGAATTAGATCCACTTTGGGTGATATGATGACTGATACTTACTTCGGACAATCTAACGGCTCCGATCCACTTTGGTTGATCGGATGGTTAAGATTCACTTCGGATCTCCAGAGCTTCAGACTTCGAAAATATCAACTCTCAAACCTTACCTTCTCTTGAACTCATAGCATCTGATGGCTCAGATCCACCTTGGTCATCCAATGCTTGAGATTTACTTCGAGTGATCCGATGGCTCGGATATGTTTCGACTGATCGAATGGTTGATATTTTATTTCGGATTTCCGGCACTTCGGGCTTTGGAAATATCAGTTCTCAAACCTTGGTCAGTTCTCTCTCATGAGTATGCGAAGCGCTAAGGCTCATGCACCTTACTCTGATCAAATGGTTGTTGATCCATTTCACTATGATCCAATGACCACTGTCACTCCTCCTCCTAATATTATGATTTCTTCCAACTTAGAAGATTTCTACGTATTCAAAGGTTTTGAACCTTTACTCTGACTACAAGTCCGACTCTTGGATCTCGTCAACACTTATGAAAATTGCTATCCCTTCTGAGCTTGATCCTTAAAGGATTTCGACTTCCCACTCACTCCTTGAATTCTAGGGATTTCGATAGTGCAGATCTAAGGATTTATTGAAAATAAATTCTTCTCACCCTCATGGCGTTCCTCTTGCTTGATGCACACCTTGCAGAGATCTACAGAGTCTCAGTGACTCTATATCTTTCTAAACTCAACACAGAGTTCCTCCTATGCACTCCTTGCACTTCTACTGATGAAGGTTCAATGATATCTCTCCTGAGATTATCTGAGGTTAACTCACCTCTGTCAATGCACTCTTTGCGAACAATGTGCACTCCTTGAACTCAAAACGCAAAGATGAGAAACAATTGAAACTCATACAATACTTCATCAGTTCATACATTTAGAAAATGAATGACATATAAAAGCATAATGATAAACACAAATACATAAACACATGGCATGCAGGAAAAACTAATTTTCTATTATCTATGTGTGTCTATACAAAAGTTTACAAAAACTGCACTATAACAGAGTCTCAGTTCTCTCAAGTTCTCCTAACCTTACACTATTACGAGTTCTACTTCTCCTAATACCTCCCTCTACAAAAGATCTCTCTCCTTTACAAAAGAGGGCTCTACGAGCTTATCCTCTTCACCGCCTCAGTGCAATCACTATCTTAATTACAACACCATACTCCTATGGCTTCATTACATAAATGATGATCCAGACCTGACTACGATCTAGACCTTCTTACACTAAACTATTTAAGGCGACCCTATCCACTACCTGTACAAAGGTATGTCTTGGCTCTTACAACCTTACAATGCAAATCTGCATGGGATCACATTTTGAATTTAAAAATGAGAGGGTCAATGTCTCCCCCTTTCTTCATTATGTGCCTATGCGTTGGCTTATTGGCGCATTTTCTGAGGTGGAGTGATGTTCCTACATCATACTCCACTACTGGGAAAATCATGAGCTCCTTCTAATGAGCTCCTCTTCTCCAGTGTTGAAATCCTCCTGGATCCCAAACTCTTCCTTGGAGTTGTCCTCTTGCTCCTCTCTAGCTATGTTGTTGTTGTTGCTTCTTCTTTTTCTTCTTCCCTGCTGCTATGGAAACCTCTCCTCTGCTCAACTTCCCTTTGTAGAATGTTTTTGCTGACCTCAACATCAGCCTTCTCATTTTCTCTATCACTTTGTCAAACTGCTCTAGTGGCTGGCTCTTCTTATGCAATCTTCTCTGTTGCACTTCCTCCTCAAACACATCAAAGGGTAGATCACCCTGATCCCCCATGTCATTTTCTTCTTCTGTGGAATTAGCTTTCCACCCTTCTAAAAACTTCAGTTCTACAATCTCATCATTGAGTTGTTGTTCATCTTCCTCCATTGACATATTGGCTTGTGTCATCTGCTCTTGTGATATCATATCTCAAACTCCCTCCAGTTGTTCCTCATGCTAGTATGCTCCTCCATTTGTCTCCAACCCGATCTGTCGGATGTGTTGGCTTTGCACCATTAACCTTCTCTCTAGGGCTTCCAGTTCTTCATACAGATCAGCAAAATCTATGTTGTCTTCTTCATCTTCTATTGCAGGCTCCAGTGCTACAGTCATCTATTGTTCAGCTTCCTGGCTGAAAATTTGAGCAATTTTGCCGAATTCTCTTCTCCTTCTGCTGGGGTAGACATCAGTGTCTTCTCCATTTCTTCCTCTTTGACAATTCCTGTTGGTTGTGTTTCTTCTTCTGCTGCACTTTCATCATGTGCACTGGCCTCTACTTGGTTGTTTGGTAGGAATTTCTTGATCCCTCCAATAATCAGAATTCTCCTCTGATCCTCCTTTTGGATGGTGAGAGTTTCTAACTTCTCATCATCTTCATTCACATGGTCTGCAAATCCACATGAATCTTCATCCATCAACACTCATTGCTGACCTGAACCCACTTCTGAGCTCCTGAGACTTTCTGATAGTATCACCTTCCCTCCCTTGCCCACCTGGAAGTTTGGGACTTCTCTTATGCCCACCTGCCAATCTATGAGATCAATCAATCCCATCTCATTGCCCACCTAGAAATCTGAACTTTCAACACTGCTCCTTTGGCAATATATGAGACCTTCGACTGATCTATTTCCATTTCCCACCTGGCAACCTGAAGGTCCATTTCTTCACATCTAGCAGTTTATGAAATATTTGACCGATCTCACCTCCTCCTCATCACTGAGGTGTCTCCCAATTTCTGGTTCACAGATGTGAATCAGTTCCTCCTCTGTGTCACTGAGGTATTCTAATTCCCTTAGCCACCTTGTCAAATCTTGTTTCTTCTTTCTGGCCAACAAATTTTGAACATGCCATTTTGCCTTCTTGTTCAAAGGGCATCCATACCTCCAATGTACCTTTGTCTCTCGTTGCATCCTCAATGCTAGTTGTTCCATCCCTGCTCTTATCTCATTGAGCTCTAGATCCATCTCTGGATTTTATTTGTTCTTGCAGCCTTCTCTTCGATCACACCCATGGCCTTCAATAGCCATTTCCACCTTCTACCTGCCCTCCTAGCAAGCCTATGGATCACTCTACATCCGAGAGAATCTCCATCTTCTCCCACAACTCACCTGGTTGTTTATATTTTTGTTGTTGCGCACATGCAACAACCTTCTCACATAGCATCGATACCCTGATTTCCTCCTTTCACCTGCTACCTACAAGAAAATTCAAATTCTGACACCACCTGACGTAATAATGTTATTTCTTCTTTAGTGTCTTCTGCCTCTTTCTCTTTCGCCTGAAATCTACAGATGAGAATCTAGGCTCTGATACCACCTGGTATCAGAGTATATCCTATCACCATCTCTCCCTTTGCATGTTGTCTGCAAGAAAAATTATGGATCTGATACCACCTGATGGAGCCCCCCTCCCCTCCTAGGGTTCTGCGACCTCCCGGTCTAGGATATTTATTTCACCTGAGTCGGATTGACTCTTCGGGCTCCCATTTAAACCCAAAACAATTATACACACGCCCCTTTTTCTCCTTTAGGTGTAGGTCCTGTGATACCTGCACCCTCTGTCTACGTGCTCTCGACGCTCTTCAATTTGTGGGCACTAGCTCATTTTCACTATCCCCTTCCTACATACACCCCTGGGATATCACCTTGTTCAAACGCGTGATTCTGGGCATGGGAAAGAGTGGTTTTAGAGAAACCCACTTTTCGCCCCGCAATTCACCTCCAACTGCCAGATATCCCTTTATTAAAAGCGTGGTTCCAATTATAGCCCGATCAAGGAAAATTAACATCTGATCATGTCCTAGCCCTGCAATCCTTCTCATCTGTCCATCTCCAATCCCTTGGCGATGATCTTACGTGACCACGCGATTGCAGCCTGCCTTCGACATTTTAAAGTCTACGCAACTCCTATCCCCGAAATGCTACGAGACCGTCGATCTCTCGATCTTGACGGTACTGTCTAAATTGGCATTTCAGATCTTCCCTTTCCAAATCTACAGACCAGATCTACCTCCTCTAGATTAATGGATGTGATCTCCTTCGTGATTCCGGAATTCAAACTTTTCAAATCTCAAACCCCCGCTACCTGTGACTGATTATCTGTCAGAGTGGAAGATCTGCTGACACGTATTCTCCCTAATCAATGGTTGTGCCCCTTCTTCGGGACTTTGGTATCCTCAACCAAATCAACGTCCCTATGACTCCCTTCCTGATCAATGATCAAGATCTTCTCTGAGTCTTCAGAAGTTTCCCCCTCCTCTTTTCTCCGGAGTTTTGGATCTGGCACCACACGTCCACCTTCACATCGACGACTGTCGTCGTTTTGGATTTTCGGACTTCGGAAATATCAAATGTCAAACCTCGCCTTCATCCGTACTTCAATATTCCAGAGTTGACGATCTATGGACACCTGTCATGCTCAATCAATGACCCTGCCTTTACTTTGGTTGTTTGTCCTTTCAACTTTGATCAACGGTCCTGTGACCCTCTTCTCAATCAATGGTCGAGATCTCCTTCGGGTCTTTGGACTTATGAGATCTCAAATTCAAACTTAGCCCTTTTTCCTAATGCTTTTATCTGAAGGTTATGATCCACTGACACGTGTCCTCCTCGAATCAACGACTGAGATTTACTTTGGGTCTTTACCCAGAGTACATGTATTTACACCACGTCTCCCTTAGATCTGACGGCCATGAATTGCTTCGAGACATTTCTCAGAGTCCACAGATTCATGCCACATCTCCTCTTTATATGACTACTATGAATTGCTTCAGGACTTTTCCCAGAGTTCACAGATTCATGCCACATCTCCTCTGAATCTGGCGACTCAGATTCACTTCGGACGATCCGATGCTTGAGATTCACTTCGGATGATCTGACGACTCAGATTCACTTCGGCTGATCGGATGCCTAAGATTTATTTCATGTTTTTGGCTCTTTAGGCTTCGGAAATCTCAATTCTCAAACTTTCTTCATTCTGGACTCACAGCATCTGACGACTCAGATCCACTTCAGGTGATCCAATGCCTGATACTTACTTCAGACAATCTAACAAATCTGATCCACTTCGGCTGATTGGATGGTTGAGATTCACTTCGGATCTCCAGAACTTCAGACTTCGAAAATCTCAACTCTCAAACCTTACCTTCTCCTGAACTCACATCATCTGACGGCTCAAATCCACCTTGGTCATCCAACGCTTGAGATTTACTTCAAGTGATCCGATGGCTCAAATATTCTTCTACTGATCGAATGGTTGAGATTCTACTTCGGATTTCTGGCTCTTCGGGCTTCGGAAATCTCAATTCTCAAACCTTGGTGAGTTATCTCTCCTGATTGTGCGAAGCGCTAAGTCTCGTGCACCTTACTCTGATCAGGCAGTTGTTGATCCATTGCACTATGATCCAACGACCACTATTGCTCCTCCTCTTAAGATTCTCATTTCTTCCAACTTAGAAGATTTCTCCATCTTCAAAGGTTTCGAACCATTTCTCCTCCTATGAGTCCGACTCTTGGTTCTCGTCAACACTTATGAAAAGTGTTATTTCTTCTGAGCTTGATCCTTAAAGGATTTTTACTTCCCACGCACTCCTTGCGTTCTCAAGATTTTGATAGTGCAGATTGAAAGATTTCTTGAAAATAATTTTTTCTCGCCCTCCTGGAATTCCTCTTGCTCGATGCACACCTTACAGAGATCTACAGTGTCTCAATGATTCTATACCTTTCTGATCTCAACACAGAGTTCCTCCTGTGCACTCCTTGCACTTCTGTTGATGAAGGTTCAACGATATCTCTCCTAATATTCTCTAAGGTTAACACACCTATGTCAATACACTCCTTGCGGAAAACGTGCACTCCTTGAACTTGAAACGCAAAGATGAGAAACAATTGAAACTCATACAATACTTCACCAGTTCATACATTCAGAAAATGAATGACATATAAAAGCATAACGATAAACACAAATACATAAACACATCGTATGCAGGAAAAAATACGTTTCTATTATCTCTTTGTGTCTATACAGATGTTTACAAAAACTGGACTGTAACAAAGTCTCAATTCTCTCAAGTTCTCCTAACCTAACTCTATTATGAGTTTTGCTTCTCCTGATACTTCCCTCTACAAAATATCTCTCTCCTTTACAAAAGAGGTCTCTACAAGCTTGTCCTCTTCACCGCCTCAGTGCCATCACTGTCTCAGTTACGAAACCATACTCCTATGGCGTCATTACAAAAATGATTATCCAGACCTGACTATGATCTAGACCTTCTTACACTCAACTATTTAAGGTGACCCTATCCACTACCTGTACAAATGTATGGCTTGGCTATTACAACCTTACAACGCAAATCACCATGGGATAATATTTAGAATTTTAAAATGAGAGGGGCAATGTCTCTCCCTTTCTCCATTGCATGCCTATGTGTTGGCTTGCTGGCGCATTTGCTGAGGTGGAGTGATGCTCCTGCATCAGTGACCTTAGGAACATGTTCTCTCTACATAGAGTTGTGTCCTCCTCCATTTAGTTACTCTTCCAAAAAAATGGAGAGTTTGTGTTGCCTCTTGCATCGTGAACTTATTTCAATGTCATTTTGCCTGAGTCTGATCATCTTTGGTGCTTTTGTCCAACAGAAGTTTCACCCAACCTGAGTCAGCCTTTCTTTAGTTTGTCTCTTTTCCTCATGAGTTTTCCATCCTAAAAGTCTAGTCAAGTCCTTGTTCAAAATCATTGAAGTTATTTGCCTGATCATCGAGATCCTATTGTCTTTTCTGGATGAGCCGTCGAAGACCTCTGGGTAGTGAATTCATACACTCACATTGCACTTCTACCCAAGTTTTGAATATGTTGAAGTTGTTGATCGAGCTCTGGAGGCCTCATCTCCAGCCATCAGGCATCAATAGCTTCTTGAAGATGGATACTATACTTGTATATCTTTGATTTTGAGATGTAGATCCATTGTGTATTTCTCACGGCTACACTTTTATATAGTTATATGACATGGATATGTAGTGTATTTGATTGTCATCCATGATTTATTTCATCTCGAGCATGGGTTTACCCACCTCAGATATACAATTTTTATTTTGCAGATGGCACCTCCCAAACTTTGGTCCCGAGCTCACTTGTTTTGTACATTGGCGAAGATTTTGTAATGTATTTCGGCCATCATATGCTCTTATGACATCATACATTAGAGGGCATCTGTTATAGCCCTAAATTTATCTACACATGCATACCTGACCTTTGACCCTCTTACTTGCATTTTTTGCCAAGCCATCACTAAGTTGCTCTTCTAAAAAACCCATTTTTTAAAGATGTACGCGCCCTGCACCACTATTTCCAACATACATACTCTTGTTGCATCACTACAACCTGCATACATATGCATGTTGCACCAATACAACCCACATATAATTGCAAAAGTTGCAAAAAATAAAAAGTTGCAAGGAATTCGTTGAGATTACAGGCTATTGGGTAGTTTCACAACTAGTCCACCTCCTATAGCCCGTTACCCAACCAGATAACCATCCTTTGCCCATATAAAAGGAGGTGTTGGTGTCTCATTTTACATCTAGACATAAGAACAGTGAAACTCTTCCTGTTTCACATCCCCTCCTTGCCCTAAGTAATTGCAACCCTTTTGTGAGAATTGCCCCTACATTTCCCAATTATCCCTTCTTCCTCCATCAGAAACCCATTCACTTCCCAAGAAGAGATCCGAAGGTTGAGAGGAGAATCTAGACAGAAGTGCACTTGGAGCTTGGTGAAGAGGATCTCGGACCAGGTTCATGGAGCAGTATCCGACTTTGATTGTAAAAGGTATAATCATTGAATTATCAATAAAAGAAGTACTTTTCCTATCCCAAATCATGGTGTATTGAATGTTTGTAATGGTTTATGTTTTGATATTCTAACGTCTAACCCTTATTTGTATATGAATTGCATGCTTTTTAGCGAAGCTTTCAAGTGCGAGAGGATCATCACCGGACACAGAGTAGAGGTATAGTTACCCGATCCTTCTCATCTTTTCTTTTCTTGTATAAGTCTTGGGTATGTTTGGGGTAGTTAGAAAAGTAGTTGACTTTTAGACGGTTGTGATCTGCCTACATTCTGAACCCTAGTGTAGTCTTAAGGGGGGTTTTTCCTGCTAGCAGTGACAGAGGTATTCAATCCAGAAAAGTAATGAAAGATGTAAAAATAAAATAAAACAACATGCCACAAATTTTGGGGGAAACTTGAATAGGAAAACTTCAAACGACCATATTCGAGGCTACAAGCAATGAAATCAAGCTCGTGATAGCTTGTTGGAAAGCTATAAGAAAGAAGAACAAGATGGCACAAAAAATATTGATAGATTGAGGGAGGAAATTCCAATAAAATGTAGAACATAGAAGAGGCATGAATTTAATTGAAGAACATGCAGTGCAATCTTTAAACAACCACAACTCAAGCTACATGAGTCAAACTTAGACCTAGAAGTGCACGATGGAAGGATGATACAAAGGATAAGAATATCAGATGAACTATATCAGTAGGCTAACACTATAAATGCCTAGGATATCTCGAGAAACAAAAGAAGACACCAATGGGCAACGTTAAAAATATTTGTAAATAAACATCATTTAGGAAATGCCCGAGAGAAAGAATAATCAATCTAGAGTCTCTTGGATTCTGTTTTTAATGCTCACATGTTCATTTTTGAAAATGTAAAAGAAATATAAAATGAAAAAGACAAAACAAAGAGAAACAAAATGAGCAGTCACAAGAGCTGAAGAGTCTCTCTTGTCTTATAAAAGAGGACTCCTTGGATGTAATAAAGGACTTTTGTCCATTGTATAGACTGAGAATAATATTATTTCTCTATGTATGAAGAGAAAAATCAATTTTGAAGTCATAATTGTTTTCAAATTCTTGAGGGACTACTCTACACATGTATTTGTCATTTGAGTTTTCTGAGTGCTAATCATATGGACTATTTCTATGCTTAGTGATTAGAATGATCATGTTGTTGTGATTTATAATGAGTACATGAATGATGTTACATGTGATTTCAAACACTTGAGATGATATCTGAATTATTATTGTCTTAACATATTTTAAACTGTCATGAACTATTTTTGTTGTCAAAATGCCACTTTAAATTGGGCTCGTCTATTAGTTTTTCTCCTGCGGGATAGGTTAGAATTAGTTTTCTTTCAGTTAGATTAGATTTAGAATTAATTAGAACTCTTTGGGGGACAATTCACTATCTTTCCCCTTTTGTTATTTTAATTCTTAGTGGCAACTAGGCCCACATATTGGTCGGAAATGCTACACCAAATGAGAGTAGGTCTAATTGGAACCTACCAATAGGTGTTCTCCCTTACCTACTTGACAGGCCATTCAGACCCGTCAACAAGTGGAAAAGGTTCACTCAGGTCATCTTGGTCAGATTTGGTGAAGGTTTCGAATGCAAAGTTTGAAGTGGATCACTAAAGGTGTCTAGGTTAGAAATATGGGTCTATATTTCTCTATATAAAGGCTAATATGTTTAGATATTTTTTGTGAAAAGTGTATTGACTAGTCAATCAAATGCTTGCGAATAGATGATGGAAGTAGGTTCAAATCCTTAGAATTATGAAATTATTGCAAAGAAGCTGGGATCGAAGGGGCATGTTCAATAATGCTAAGTTGGAGCAAGAGTTGTGGGTAGAAGTAGTCATTCCATATGGTAAATCAGTCACCATCAATTGCAAAAGACTAGAATATTCCAGAAGAGGTATGAACATGTCATATTGTGATTACTCAAATGTGAATTTTTTTTGTTGTGAAGATTATGATCTTATTAGTGCCTAGATCAAATAGGTATATCTTTATAGTTATGGTGATGAAGTTAAGGGATACAGATTGTGGGATCCTATTTCCTAAAGAATCATCACTAACAAAGATGCAGTGTTTGATGAATCACCTCCCATAAAATTAGATATATTAAAAGATGAAAGGTATAAAGCATGACTAGTAGCAAAAGGGTATGTGGAAGGTATTAATTTCCATGAATTTTTTTCACCAGTTGTTAAGCTTGCTTCTATTCATGTTGTGTTAGCACTAGTTGTGGTACTTGATCTTGAGTTAGTGCACCTAGATGTTAAAAAAAATTTACATGGAATTTTTTATACAAAGATGTATATGGAACAAATAGAAAGGCTAGTTCAAGATCACAACAAAATATTTGTTTGAAAACTCAAAAAGTCATTGTATGGCCTGAAGCATGCTAACCAAATGGTACAAGAAGTTGATTCCTTCATGGTGAGCCAAATTTTACAAGTGAGTATAACTATTGTGTTTATGGTATATTCATTATTGTGGTATTATATGTTATGCTTCATTAACTTGGAAATAATACTCTTTTTTATATGGAAACCACCATGTCTTAAATATTTTCATAGGTCGACGGTGTGTAATAAACAATACTTAGGAAAGCGTTCTTTTCTTAATTCATAAAGCACCGACTAAGTACAAAAAATTGTAAAACATATTCAATTTCGCAATGACACTGTTATAATGTACCCATGCGTATATATATGGTTGATGCACTAGTGCATATAAATATGGTTGACACCCCAGTGCGTATTAAGTTACTATAAGCATCAATATCTTATTTTGTTAAAAAATATGTAATTATATATCTAATGGTTCCTATTTTTTTTTTCAGGGAGATTTTGAAAATTCCAAGGGAATAACTAGGGGAAAATCAAGACATACCAGTAGGGATGTCCAAAAAAGTGTAGAAGAATATGGTAAAAGAAATGAACATAATTGCATTAAAAGAGGAGGCATCCCAACTACAATGTGCATCAAAGGTATGTAATCATTTATTTATTCTTTTATGTACATCGAATTTAATTATAAATTGAAATATTAATTTTCAATTGTTTTGTTGGCAAAAAGGAAAAAAAATAGAACCCATTTGTGAATTTTGGGTGAAAAATCTAAAACCATTCACAAAGAGCCTAGCTAGAGAACATGACATAAAAATTGCAAGAGAATTGAGAGAGAGAGAGAGAGAGAGAGAGAGAGAGAGAGAGAGAGAGAGAATATATTAATTGCAACATGAATAATGAGTAATAGACACACATATAAGTATTCCAAGAGAAGCAATGCACCAATCTTATGGAGTACATGCACCAATCTCATGGAGTACATGCACCATGTGCTATAGGATTTTTATAAAGGAAATAGGGATACTAACCCACTGTAACGAGAGTAAACTTATAGCTAGTCTCAGCTAATTGTTTGAGAGGAAAAAATTTAATTGAGTGACAAGTGTGGAGACCAAGAATAACACATTCATGCAAAGGAAGTACGCACTCATTCCCTAAAACCTAGGGAATGGATGCATGAGTTGTCTTTCACTAGTCAACTAAGATCAACTATGGATGAATTGAAGTCCTAACTAAAGTGACAAAGAACCCATACCTTTTAGGAAGAACCCTAATTTTTAGGAAATATCCTAAAAAATAGGAGACCCTCTCGATCACTAGAAATCCCTAAAAAATAGGAGACCCTCACAAAGACTAGCAAAGTTAGGAAAAATAATTACTAGGTGAGTGCATAATATCTCCAACACCTCCCATGGACACTACTAGGGTGTAATGAATAATGGGTCTTGGCTACAAGGCCATGTTAGGTACCCATTTTACAATGTATCTAAATCAATGAACACTAAAAAAGTGAGGAAAGAGGGAAAAATTCATGGGAAATCCCCCCCTCAAAGTATA
This sequence comes from Picea sitchensis, assembly GCA_010110895.2. NCBI lineage: Eukaryota > Viridiplantae > Streptophyta > Pinopsida > Pinales > Pinaceae > Picea > Picea sitchensis. The sequence continues at coordinate 59,913 of SNQJ01S0010238.1, read as the reverse complement.
ATGCATCAAAAAGAAGAATAAAAGACAGTTTCTAATAAGTTGTGTCCTTCACTCCAAGGAGACCTCGCAAATGTGCAAGGTTATGCTTGGTGAATATTGTTTTGAATATGTAGATGTATGTATGGACATGATGAAGTCCTTTGGAAACCTGCCTTTCCTTATACCTTCTCATCCATCCGTTTATTTCCCTCTTGATCTCGTGGACCCATTTGCACCTGACAAGATTCCTTTCTAAAGGAAGAAAAACAATATCTAGAGCCTGGTTCTCGAGAATATTCACTGCAACATCTACATAGGGGTTGAAGTTTGAAGCTTGAACCATGTAGAAATGCATGTGCATCATTAGTTCAATTGATGAAATTGAATGAGGATTCTCCTCAAACTGGAATATCGTCCTCCTCTGATATGATGGATCTCCCACAAGGTCACTTGCTCCCTATAGTGTGGAATGCACCCACTTGGACCTCTATTGTGGCTCATCATCTGTATTCCCATCATTTGTATGTCCATCACCTTCTGAATATGACTTGAAAAATAGATCTCAAATAGAGTAGACATCATCTCAAATAAATGGAACAAAAGGATGTGCATATACATGTATAGAAGTCTTTGCATGTGGCTCATGAGATGCATACATGATATCTTCCCCATGTGATTCAGAAAATAGAGTTGAAATGGAATAGACATCATTTAGAATGAATGGAACAAAAGGATGTCCAAATACTTATGTAAAAGGATCTTCAAACTGAGAGGCTCGATCTTTCGGTGGATTCTCTACTGGCTCTATATTTTCAATCTCTTCCATGCAATCTTTAAAATATTCCTTATTCTCAAATAAAATCTCCAATATGGTCCATAGTTCGTCCATAGTTGAGAGTGATTCAACATGATATTGAATTTAAGGAGAAATAGACAAGAAGATATATCATAAAGCCATATTTTGTTTATTGAGAAAATCATTTTTCTCTTCTGGAGAATCAAGATCTGCTTCTGTTACCATTGTCAATTGGTATAAGCCTCTATTCTTGATTTTATGTAGAATCCTTGGATTACAATCAACATAATTTTATGGCATGAGAAGAATAACATGTGTTGATTCCATCCTTCCTGACTGAATCTCCTTCTGAATATGCAAAAAATCCCTATGCACCTTGCTTCAAGCAACCTATGGGCTCTGATACCATGTGAAGTTTGGGTGAAAACCCTAAAACCATTCACAGATAACCTAGCTATAGAAGATCACATAAAACTTGCAAGAGAACTGAGAGAGAGAGAGAGAGACAATAATGAGAGAAAGAATGAGAAAATATATTAGTCAAAACATGAATAATTAGTAATACACACACTTATAAGTAGTCCAATAGAATAAATGCATCGATATTAGGGAGTACAGGCACCAATATCATGGATTACACGTGTCATGCGCCATAGGAGTAATCTAAAGGAGATATGAACACTAACTCGTTGTAATGAGAGTTAGTTGCTAGCTAGTCTTAGTTAACTATTTAAGAGGAAATAGTTTAAATAAGTGACAAGTGTGGAGACCAAGAATAACACATTCATGAAAAGGAAGTGCACCCTCATGCCCTAAAAACTAGGGAATGGATTCATGAGTGGTCTTCCACTAGTTAAATGAGATAAACTGTGGCTGAAATGAAGTCCTAACTAAAGCGACAACGCACCCTAAATTTTTAAGAAATATCCTAAAAAATAGGAGACCCTCTCAGTGACTAGAAATCCCTAAAAAATATGATACCCTCACAATGACTAGAAATCCCTAAAAAATAGGAGACCCTCACAGTGATTAGAAAACTTAGGAAAACTAATTACTAGGTGAGTGTGTAATATCTCCAACACCATTCAACACATAAGAAACGATAACGAGGAATAAAAGTGTTGATCACAAACTTTATGAGTATTTACATTTTCAACCTTTCTTAATATTTCATGTTCGTTGTGATATTTATATTTAAATAATTAATTTACACTTGGCTATGGATGTCTTCTAATATGTGCTAATATACAAAGAGGAGCCAACCCATGAATTGATAAACATTGGTTTAAGTATGGGTTCTGAGTATATGTTGAAGTATGAAATTTTAATTGAATAATTTGTAAGTATCAATGAGACCTTCACAGTGACTAGAAATCCCTAAAAAATAGGAGACCCTCACAGTGACTAGAAAACTTAGGAAAAATAATTACTAGGTGAGTGTGTAATATCTCCAACACCATTCAACACATAAGAAAGGATAGCGAGGAATAAAATTGTTGATCACAAAATTTATGAGTATTTACGTTTTCGACCTTTCTTAATATTTCATGTTCATTGTGATATTTATATTTAAATAATTAATTTACACTTTCCCATGTATGTCTTCTAATATGTGCTAATATACAAAGAGGATCCAACCCATGAATCGATAAACATTGGTTTAAGTATGGATTGTGAGTATATGTTGAAGTATGAAAGTTTAATTGAACAATATGTAAGTATCAGTGTTTTTTAACTTCCCTTGTTTTATAATTAATGAAACAAAAAGAAAACTTTATATATTAATTATATCGACCATGCTTTTTCATGGAATGTTAAACATGCAGGAAACGAGGTATGGAATGCAACCAACAAAGGAGATTTTGAGAGAATGCATGAAGCATGACTTCTAAAGAATGTGTATTTTTATGAAAGACTTGGTGCTAAGGTATGTTTTTTTTATTTACACAATCATGTATATTATACTATATATAAATGTAGATATATTTATTACAATTTATTTCTATGTTTGGAGATGGAAGATGAAGGGGCGGAAATAAAAAAAAACAAGCTCGTCATGAAAACACTAGGTTAAATAACCAAAATACAATATTCCCTACAAATGATGAATAAATGAGGAATGCATGCAGCTTGAGAGATGGAAACAATTCAACTGATGAATTCCAATCAATATGATTGAATGTTACTGTAAGTTGTATGTTTTGGAATATTTGTCTCTGAAAATCAGAGATTTTGTATAATGTACTCAACATATTGTCTCAATTGCATGAGGGCATGTTACCAATAAGTGTAACAATTACATATTGGTTGCAATTTGATTATTGTGGACCTTTAAGTTGTCCCTTTTTGTATCACAATGGGTCTCTTATTCATAGATAATAAAATGGGTTTCTTATTTTATTTCATTTTTTAATGTTGTAAAATGTTGTGATAATAATATGTGGATGATTTACATTGATACAAATAATAGAGGTGTAATTCATTGGATAACACATTGATGCAGTTATATCAAAATGCAGTAACAAAAATATAAAAAAATATTATTATAAAAAATATTTGATTTTGAAATGATTAATTGAAAATTTATAAAACAAAACAATTAATTAAAATATATACTTATCAATGTAGTGTATCCTTATGAACTAACTAGATGGTGCATCCCATAATATAGAAATTTGTGCATTTTGAGGAGTCATACACACCGATGCACATTAATTATAATAACACACAGGTACAAACTATTGAGAAAAGGCACCATTCCGTAAACAACATAATGTACAATAATATTTATCATTTCAAAATTGTATAGTCCTCATGTTTATAATATACACCAAGGCACTAAATATAATGTATGCACTAGTGCATTAAATTTATTATACGCACCAGGACTATAAATATAATGTACGCATCGATGCTTTTAGTATAATATACACGTTGATGCTTACTAAAAATAATGGCCCCAACATCTCACCTCGAATATTCAAAATTTCACTACCCTTTGGTGCACATGGTAAAAAAAACTACGATATGTACTAATTATGCATGCACCGAGGCACAAACCATTTTAAACGCATCTTGTCTCAAGGTAACTTAATTCCACCGGTGCACGCTATAAATTAAACACATTGGGGCATACAAAAATTAAAAGCATGGTTGCTTCATACACAAACAAGGTGGAACCGATACGTATAAATTATAAGAGAATCGGTACTCTGCATACAACGAAAAAGGAGAAAACGGTGTGCAATAATTATAAACGCACTAGTGCAATTATATTATATTAACGCATTGGGTCAGGTTTGTAGAGTAAATCGATATGTTTTGACAATAAAAGAACCAAAAAAAAAAACCTCCGCTACAACTTCTTCCCGCCTAATTTTTTTTTAGTTATATGGAACATTCGTTAAATCCTCGCAGTCAATAAAGGAGGTTGTAGCAGAGGTTTTTTTGATTTTTTTTCCAAATTTTGTAGCACTAAAAACCTCTGCTAGAAGGTATTCTCCTTGTAGTGGTGAGTGGTTACTGAAGGTTTTTGTTCTCTGTTGGAATACCCTGTGTTTTCAAACATGGTATCAAAGCCCATTTGAAGACCGACTCCTATTGTAGATCGAGATCCTGAAGTCGTGTTGCCACATTTTTGGGTTGAGAATACTATTTCATTGCGTCTGGAGAAATGTTTTTCATTTCACTCAAAAAGGTTTTAGTTTTCCAAATATAGGGCCATTTCAGTCATATCGAGCGGTATAAATCCAGAATATGCCATTTTTAATTTTTTATAGAGATAATATTTTTGTTTTTTGTTTTTGTTTCTGGGTTGCTACTCTTTTTGGTCTACGTATGCTCTTTACCCCGCACTTTGTGTGATCTTGAAAAATTAGAAACAGAGAAGAAAGTGTTTTTTTGTCTATGCATGCTCTTATCTGTGTGCTCTACGCAATCTCGATAAATTAGAAACATAGAGAAAACTTACATTTCTTGGGTAAGCTAACCACAATCTAACCCCATTGTTGTTGTCGAGAAGCGATTTTTTGTGTGTGAACACATGAAAATAAAAAAACAATTAGCATGCACTTCAAGGAGGTCTTCCAACAATACAAACAACACCACCCCCCATCCTTCTCCTTAATGTTATAATGTGTTTTTCACTATATCACTTGGTTGAAAGTTGCTTTATTTAGTAACAGGTCTCGAGTTCAAGTCTCTTTTTTGTTACTTTAAAAAACAATTTGCCCATTCATTGTAAAGTGAATTTCACTTAAATTATAAAAGTGAATCACTATTAGATAACTTTAATATTAGTAACTTGCTTCTACTTTCCACGTGGCTCTTTGGTTACCATTTATTCCCTTTTTAAAAAGGGCATAATTTTACATCCAAATTCTATTTTTAGTGTCATTTTTTTTAAACAACCTATTTTTTTTTAGAGATTTCCATCCTTACCATAATTATTATTAGAGTAGATTCCAAATTTGATGAAAATATCTTGGCATATGAGCATAATTCGACATTTGTGCCATCTTCATCCTGCAATCCATCTTTGATGTTTGTGCCATCTTCTATTCCTATTCTAGTTTCTTCTTCTTTAGATGTTGACAATGATAATGAAAATCCACCTCCTCCTTCTCACCTTCCTCGAGATGAGTCCAATGAGAATGAACCTACACCAATACCATCCCTTCCAAAATGGGTCCACTCAACTCGAGAATCAACTAGTGATATTATTGGTGATCCTACAGATCAACATTAGACACATTCATAGTTCCAATGAGCCTCTTCTCTTTTGGCTTAAGTTTCAGAGACTTAGGATCCATTTTTTTTTTCAAAAGATTCAAGTCATCTAGATTGGGATACAACAATGAATAAAGAATATTTCTCTTTAATGGCGAATGATTCTTGGGATATTGTACCTCTAAAGGAAGAAAAATTGTTATATGTAAATGAGTCTACAGAACTAAATATGCATCAAATGGAAGTTTTGAAAGACACAAGGCCTAGTTAGTTTCCAAAGGGTTCTCTCAAGTTGAAGGCATTGAGTATAATGAAACATTTTCCCCCGTAGCCAAAATGAATTCCATCCGCCTTGTTCTAGCCCTTTCTACCTCACATAAATGGGAGGTCCATCATATGGATGTTAAATCTTCCTTTTTACATGGGGATTTGAAACAAGAAATATACATGTAACAACCTCCTAACTATGTCCAAAACAATGATGATTTTAAGGATGGAAATTTATTTTAAAATGTAGAAACCTTGGTGAATCTTACTAATCCTTCATATGCCAACTATAAATGTTTGGCGATATTTTTGTAAAAATATTCAAATTTCTAAGGATTTTATATAGTTTTTATAAA
>SNQJ01S0010238.1:0-42890 GCA_010110895.2 Picea sitchensis | reverse complement strand
GTTGTGCACTACGGGAATAGACACAGGTGTGTTCTATAAATTGATATTGTACCAGTTGTCATAGGAGATTATCCAGTCGGATAATAATGACAGGTGCTCGTGGTGCTACTAGGTGTATGGTCTGTTGTGCTCAAGACCATTCTATTGTTGTGCTAATTGCCTTGTAGACTATCAGCAATTTATTGGAGATGATGATCATTCAGATGAATGATGAACAGAGATTTTCCAGACGGAAAATAGTTCAGAGCTTTTTACTCCACCTGTATCACTCTATGATGAGAGTGACTTATTCAGTATCATATTACTCAGATGAAGTATGGTTACGAAAGATGATGCAGCTGATAGTAATGGTGATGCTCATGATCTAGTCATGAAATAGTCTAGATGACTATGTTGATGCTACCGGGTAAATGGTATGTTTTTTGCTCAAGTCCATTACCTGTAAATACCTCTCTAGCTAGGAGGGAGTGTTAATATTATGGTAGCTGCGGGAGGTATTTACCTCTACATGTGAACCTGACGAGAATAGAAGACTCCGGGAAGCAAGAGAAACCCTAATGAATTGGCTAATAACCCTAGAAGCCTTGTCGGCTCAAGAATATAATTTATATTAGGCTATTAGCCTCCAAGAGAAGAAGTCGGCCAGAATTAATAATAATATACTGAACAGACACCTACCCAGAAGGAGAAGTCGGCCCCAGTGAACTGACAGGATTACTATAAATTCAGGGCACCAGTTTCTCATTTGTCACATCTCAGGACTGCAGTTTTCCCAGTTAGTGCGCACTGCAGGTGTAGCTGGTGCCTAGGTTTGGAGGAGGGTTGCAGCTGCAGCTGCAGCAGCAGCAAGTTTCAGTATTTGGCTAGGATATCTCTTAGTTAGGGTTTGGACTATCTAATCAGCTTTTTGTGATGCGCTATCCTTGGAGAGAGATGCGCTGCTCTTTGTTTGGCTATCTAGCCTAGGGTTTGCTTCCGGAGGAATTCTCAGTTCAAGGTTAAGGTGCTCGGAGGGAGGCTTCGGCCTGTGGTTGGGAGACGAGGGTATCGTCGTGGTAAAACGAGCACACCATATTATATATTCTAACAAGATGCACAAATCACAGAGGCTCAAGCAAGAACTACAGAAGCTGCAAAAGGAGATAGTCATGGCCAAGACACTATCAGGGGCCAAGGAAAACATTTGGATGGACATTTGCCAATCAATGGCAGATATATGGCCCCTGATACAGATTGTTTTTTAACAATAAGAATTAATTCAGAGAGCCAGAAAATCCATTGACAAGATAAGGACAGAATTAGGAGAAAATCCTATCGTGGCCACAGAGATCATCAGGTTCTTGAATTCCAATACTAAAGAAGAGTTGGAAGCACTGGAAATAGAGGATAGGATAAAAACAGTCCCTCGGGTCAAGAAATTTTTGACTAAGAAGGGACTGATGATAAAACTTGAGGAGAAAGATCACAAAATGGATATTGGAGTGCAGAGGTTTTTTAGCAAGGTCGACTCACTGCACAAGAAAGGTCTTCCAAGTTTGCTAGTGATCAATGACAAACTGATTACTCTGTCAGACTACAAACATAATATCCTAGCAGTGGAAAAATATGGCTCTATGTTTACAGGCATACAAGGGAGCATAACTAGCAAGGATTTCTTGCAAACTCTACAGTTGGACCTGAGCATCCAACATGAGATAAAATGCATCTTCATCACCAAGCCAACATTTTCCAAGTACACAGAGATGGATGAAACTTACAAAATATTATTCAAGGTATCCATCCCCAGTCAAAAGAGATGGGAAGACCTATGTGCCTTGATCGAGTAGATATGATGTGGACATCCAAGTTAGCATGAGGAAGACAATCAAAGTCGAGTGGATGAATCACCAACTACTTTCCCAGAAATAAGCATTCAGGATTTGAACAGATCACCAATAGTCCTATTATTTTCTAATATGTAATCTAGTTAGTTAGATTTTTATTCCACCATATCCTAGTCATTAATGATAGGATCAAATGTAATTGTTGTATAAATACTTTTTACTTTGAAGTATTGAGGGTTGATTTTTGTGCCAAGGAAGCTATCATTGTAATCTTTTTTAGGAGATCAACCAGTAATAAAAAGACACATTCACAAGATTCTTGTGTTTGGATGTTGGTGATGTTCATATTGCTTTGTTAATGTTTATTTTATTCTGTAATCATTTTGTTTTTTGTCTCTAATCATTTAAAGGGATTTAATGAATGGAATTTGTCTCAAACACTCTGTTTTTGGTCTTTAGCGATCTGCATGTTATTCTTCTGATATTAATCAAAGAAATTCTTAATTTCTTTTTGTTTGATTTAATATCTCACATGTTCTATATTTCCACCACTTTTAATTCTAAAACATCCAACATTCTCACTATCCCTCCCTGTGAAGAAATCTTATAAAAACTGTAGTCAGATATTAATATTTAACAAAGACCCCATAGCCCAATGGATGTTTAAAGCAATACTTCAAACAATATTTATAAACAAAACAAACAAACCCAGATTATTTTAACTAGTCTAATATCTAAAAACTCCAAACAGATCTAAATCTTACAGAGAGATCCCTCTCTAAAACTGGTAGGGCTAGATCTCAGTTTCAAAGTGGTTTTGTTAAATTACCTCTGTTAATTTCTTCTGCCCTTAACAACCTTTGGGAATTACAGAGTGCTAACATAGTGGCGACTCCACTAGGGAACTGAACAAAGTTTCCTTCCTACAGATTCTTTTCCCTAGATAAAGAAAAAAATATTTCTGAACAAATCATAAGATATAAATTACAAAGAGATAAATGTTCATAGGTTGTTGAAGTTTGTATATATTAGTTTAAATTTCTTAAAATTTAAAGTTCTAGTTCCTAAAAGAATCCATACTAGATCTCATCTGGATCCAGAACCCGTAACAACAATAGATAATCCATAAAAGTTACTCAGAAAAAGAAGCACTGTAGAAGGTCACAGGAGTAATATTCCTCTTCATAGGACCACTTCTCTTCTAGAGAAGCTTGTCACAATCCAGGACCTTGAGTTTGAGCTACCTTTTGAGCAGATCCTTTTCAGAACCAATTCTGATAGCTTTTTGAATGAAACATCCCTAGATCAAACCATCCTCCAACCTAGAACCCCTAAAAGACTTTCTCCTAAAAAAGATTTTGATCAATAGTTTCTCCAAGAGTTTAAGAAGTTAGAAGATATAGTATCAAATATTGATCAAGCTTTGTATAAATCCCACTTTCAACAGTCAGTCAAACTTTCTTCCCTTACTATTGCAGCAGCTTCTCTCAATCCTCAAAAAACTCATTATGTATCTCCTAGATCTACATCATCTACCTCTTCTATCACTTCCCCACCAATCACACAGGTTGTCATTCAGCCTCCTCCACCAGTCATGGCAGCAAGATATGCTCCCCTAGTGTTAGCTTCTCCATTACATGCCATGCCACAGGACTATCAAACCAAACTTTCTCAGTTTGATGGTACTGGATTCCTTAATGCACAACAACATATGGATAAAATGAATGATTACTTTGATTTGCAGGAAGTTGATGAGGCAGATGTCCAGATGAGAATTTTTGCACAAATATTAACTAGCGATGTCAAAAAATGGTTCAAAGCATTACGTGCTGCTAGCATTGTTGATATTTCATCTTTTAATCGAAGTTTTCTCAACAGGTGGGAGGTAAAGAAAAACCCTCTCCAAATTTTATCAGAATATGATAATATCAAAAGGAATCAAGGGGAAACGGTACAAGACTATTGTATTCGTTTCAATAATCTCTATAATGCAATTCCTATTGTTATCAAGCCTCCTCAAGGTTTGGCCTTAATCAAGTTCCCTGATGGATTTGATGTTGATATATCCTACCAACTGAGAGAAAGAAATTTTGCCACTTTAGAATGCATGCAGAAAAGTGCAGTGAGTGTTGAAGCAAATCTATTATCCAGAAGAGCCATGCAAAGAATAGAAAGAAGAGTTACAATTAAAGAAGAAACCTCTACTTCTACTTCAGATACCAAAATTTATTCATTAGTGAGGACCATGGAGAGAATTATGGACCGATTGCAAATCAATGATAGAAACCCTCCTAGAGAAAATCATCCTGATCCTTAGATTCGAAATCCAAATTTCAGAAGGAACCCTCGCCAAATCAGACAGAGAGAGCCCAGAGAACAAAGGGAACAAAGAGGGCCTGATCAACATATTAGGCCACCTCTTCAAGAAAACTATGTTGATGAAGGGGAAGAGGTAATTGAGGAGTTGGATGAAATTCACATAAAAATTATGGGGGGTTAACGATAACGAGTCCATTTTTCTCACTCGGGAAGAACACAAACTATTTATCCTTTCACAAACAGAGGTAAATGAGGAAGAGGAAGAATCTGAACAACAAGCCTTTGAAAATGCAATAATGGAAGTCCACATATAATATAACCTGAGAAGCAAGAAGTATAACGACGACCCAACTAAGAAGACTGTTGAAACTAAGAAGGTTGTTGAAACTAAGAAAGTTGTTGAAGCTAAGAAAACCTCAGATACTACTCCTAAGAAAGTTCCTGAAAAGAATAATTCAAAGACTACTACAAAAAGAGCTCTTGAATATTCACCAAGAACAACTCAAACCGAGGTTGCATCCACAAGTCATCCCAACACTACTGCACAGAAAACTGTGACTGACAAATCAGGATTGTAGAGCCAAAGCAAAACTTCAACCAGTTTCAGTTTGGAAGGTGAATTGGCCAAACTGAAGATTCCTATTCCTCTGACAAAACCGATGAACAAAGATTCTTACAGATCACAAGTGATCAAAGCATTAATCATTAAACCGGGAGTAGGCACAAAATATTTAAACATTGGATCAGGAGTATGCACAGATACTGTGAATGTTGTTGATGATCAACCTGAGCTGATGTTTGGTCCTGAGGTTGAGGAACAAACCAACAATGGTTCTCTTCCTCCTTTATATATCAGTCTGAATATTCATGACAAGACATTACATAACAGTATGTTGGATTCAGGTGCTTCTCATAATCTTATGCCTAAGGCTGTGATGGAGAAGTTGGAGATTGATATCACTAGGCCTTACAAGGACTTATACTCCTTTGACTCTAGCAAGGTTAAATGCATAGGTCTTGTTAACGCTCTTTAATTTTCCCAAGGCTGTGGAGGTAGTCATATAGGTAACATCAAACCGCTTGGAGTCTTGGATATATCCCTCCAAGACTCAGATAGGGTTCTCTCTGTCTGATCTAGCTTTGTTTAGATTAAAATGCTAGGCTAGTTATGATAGATTTGGGCTTGGTTTTTTAATATGTTTGGTTGAAACCACTAAGGCAAGGCCATTGGGTAATGGAGTCAAAAAGGCCAACGTGATCAATTTGTAGAAGTATCAAGCTAAATTGAAACAGGGTAAGGTAGACATACTACTGGATCCAGTAAATTTAAATGAAGTGAGATAGAAGAAAAAGAGAAAAGATCAATTTAACAAAAGAGCAGTGAAGAATTCTGCCATTAAATATTATAAGAAAACATTTATATTATCCCCAGCCAAAATCAGAGTGTATCTTTCAACAAATTCTATTCTTAAAACTTCTGCAAGATAATAAGGAAAGGAAAAACATATGAAAACAGAGAAACAATTTAAAGGAGAAGCACTTCACCAATAGCCATGGCACATGAATCCTGAAAACAATATGATCTTGTACCCCTGCAGATTTGAAAGAAAAGAAGCTCTATGAGCTCATTATAATAATTGGGAAAGAATCCCTTCAACAGGTTCCAACTCCCTACTTTCTATTTCTTACAGTATTTTATAGAGAAATGCATAATTATCTAGATCCTATACTTTAGGATACCAAACGATTTTAATAATTTCAAAGTCTTTAGTAATTTGACACATCAGCGTATGATAATTATAGAAAAAAATACAAAGATTCAATCAATTATCTTTGTTGAACCGTATCCTCCAGGCTGCTACAAATATAGAACTCTTTACTCATCCAAGAGGCTCGATGCAGATATTCTTTGTTGTAGAAGAGGACCAAAAATACTCCCAATATTTTCTTAACTGTGCATATCCTTAATTTCTCCTTAAATTTTGGATCTGATTTTCTACCTTAAGATTAGGGATCGAATGCTGGAGTTGTCACTTGAAATATGAATCTATCTAGCTGTCAAGTTTGTGCCATTGACTCATCGCTTGATATATTTTCCATTTGTCTTTCTTGTAAGAGCACTAAAATTCTACAATCCTTCGAATGATGATCTTCTACTGCAAATTATTTGGGATGCTATGTCGATATCTCGGTCTTTAATTGTTAGATTCCATCTCAGCTAAAAAATATCATATAAAGACTGACGATCAAGGTTCATGTTTTGTTTTCATTTAGTCATGCCTCTGGAATCATCATCATTACTTTTTCAGGAAGGCTTCTCCCAGCTCGAACAAGAATCTTTTTGAATGCTCACTCATTGCTATGGAATACTGTTCCAAAGCTGTCAGAGCCATGTTCTTTCCAGTCTTCAAAATCTGCATTCTTTATAATAGAACAAGTAGCATTTGAGAGAGCTTTTTCAGAGCACAAATAAAGCTTTACTTCTACAACGGTATTTGATTTGCAGTCTCCAACACAATGCAACTCAGCAGCGAATATAAATCACATTTTCAAATGTAAATGTTTGTCAGTTAATGTCTAGAAAGAAATACCATGAAGATTGGAACAATATTTCTCTTTTGTTAACTATCCCCTAAGTTTCTTTTACAAGTTTCTCAAACCCATATACCAAATGAATTAGCAGCAAGTTCACTTATAATCCTCTGGAATACCAAGCCAAAATTCTAGCCCACATTCTTCGCGGCTATTCTGAAATTTTAGTTTGAAGACTATAACAAGAACCATTTAAGTTTCAAATGGAAACCTGATATGAATATTTGGGCAGTCGAATCTTCATTTAATTATTTAAAACAAATAAAAATGCCATCGAATCAGCTGGATGACCCCAACGAATATCCCAGCAATTCGTCTTTTTGAATATGTTGAGCTTTCGAACAGTTATGGTGTTTGACAGAACCCATAGCCATCAAAATATGTATTCAGTTTTAATTCATCAATGCACCTGTCATAGCGTCCTGTGCTCTGCTCGATTACCATTGACCTATGGCATCCAGAACATTTGAAACCATCTCTCATTTTCCCTTTGAAAACAAAATTTCCATCTGGCAGTTACCTGGTAGTGTGTTGACAATTCGACAAAGGATCCCTGCGTGTGTTGACAATTCGACAAAGGATCCCTGCGTGGCGCTCAAACCCATTCATTTGACACTTAGCAGTTGTGAAATCTTTCACTATTATTTAGTGATTCATCTCTCTGCGTGGACATTTGAGGTATGCTGTGTGTTTTAAGTTTGCATTGAGATATATCCCACATGCGCTAAGCCCAAAATCTTTTGGTGCTTATTGTCCCCATTTTTGTTTGACACGTTGGGAAAAAGGGCGCCCCCTTCCTGGGCTCCTTCTTCATGTGACTTGGGCACATGCTTTGGTTCTTAGTGCTTGATCTTGTATATGTACGATGGATTAGGAATTAACTTGTGCAGATTTTGCGTGTGTCTATAAAGGGTTGGCTCTTGGCCAACACTTTTGAAAATATGGCATTTAAATATATGCTTTAATATATAGTCCAAACCTGAATATGTGCTCAAGACATGCGCCCACTAACCTTGAAATATGTACCCAATCTCTTTTGAATATGCACTCTTTAAATGATTGAGTATATTTTGCTTCTTTATCCAGTCAAATTTATATGCATATAAGAACCCAAGAGCGCATTTAGCCTTTTAAACCCAGATCTATAAAAACAAACCATAATACTTTTGTACGTGAGCTCCAAAATATGAAAAAAATTTGATCCGCGCAACACCAGAATAATAAAGGCATATGAGAAATACTTATTTTGCGACATTCTAGAGAAGTGCAGATGGACTTTTTATCATTTTCTCTTTTTAAATATGCGCCATGACGAATTTGATTAAGGATTTTTTTGAATATGAACCCACCTTTGTAGGATAAAACATTGTTTTCGACCTGCAATCCAAACCAATATATAATTCAACAACCCTGATTTCCCTATAATTATAGGGTCCTAACAGGTCTGATTAAAGATCTGTGTATTACCCTGACAGATATCCCAGCTAAGAGCATGGTCATGGATATCGTGGTTGCAGAAATTCCTTTGAAATATGGTATGTTATTATCTAGATCATGGGGTGCTAAGTTAAAGGGCACTTCGCAGTTAGATATGTCTTACGCCACCATCTTGTATTTGGACAACATAGAAGATTGTACAGAGAGACTCTGATGAAGTACATGGTCAGCAGTCAAGAGAAGCCACATAACTATCCCCTATACTCTGTTCATTCTAACCCGGACTCCTTCATTTTATATAATGATGGTGACTTGGACAATCAAATTGCACAGTTGGAAGATAATGCATCTGGCATGGAAGAGAGTAAAGCAGTGACTGAGGAAAGTAAAACTGTGACAGCAGAAACTAATGAACCAGCAGAAAATTTCTGGAGTATGGATTTCGATGGATTTGTTAGCAAAGAAGGAGTTGGAGATGGAGTGTGGGTGCATAATCATAAAGCAAGGTATTCAGAAACTCACTCTTATAAATTAAATTTCCAGTGCACCAATAACATAGCTGAGTATGAAGCATTGATGCTCAGCCTGAAGTTGTTGAAGAAACTTGGTGCCAAAAGGATTATGGTAAGGGGTGACTCTGAACTAATCATAAAACAAATTAAAGGTGAGTATGCTGCTAAACACCCTAGGCTCAGAGCTTATAGAAATGTTGTTTTGGATTTTCTACAATGTTTCACTGAGATTGATTTGCAGGTTATTCCCAAAGGCCGGAACATACTTGTAGATGGATTGGCTACTTCGGCAGCCACATGCAAAACACCTTTCCATCCAAATCGCCAATACACAGTAGAGGTGAAGTGCAGGCTGACTGTTCCAGATAATATCAGGTACTGGAAAGTATTTGGCAACGATGAACAAATTGAAGATTTCCTGCAATCTAAAAATGATTTTGAGTGTACAAATATAGATGTAGATAGCGATGATGATAGTGTAAATAAATCAGACTTAGAAAAGGATAGTGTAAATAAAGTAGATTCAAATGAAATAAATGAAAAAGATGAAGACTCAGATATTTTGCAATTGAAAAATAATGTTTTACCTAGAGGTTTGGTTCCTTTAGAAGAGTTTTTTTATTTCAACGATGTAGCAAAAAATCCAAAGATTGAACCTAGTGAAAAGGAGGTTGAGGAATGTAATATAGGAACAGAGGAAAAACCCAAAACGATAAAATTATCTAAATCTTTACCCCCCGAGAAAAAACACAAATATATTGAACAGTTTAAGGAATTTGTAGATGTCTTTGCTTGGAGCTATGAGGATTTAAAGTCTTATGACACCAGTATCATACAACACAAAATCTCAATAAAAGAAGAGCATAAACCTTTCAGGCAGAAACTTAGGAGAATCAATCCAAAGTTACTGCCCCTGATAGAAAAAAAGATAAAAAAGATCTATGATGCCAAAATAATAGTTCCCTTAAGATTTTCAAAATGGGTTTCCAATCTGGTTCCCACCAAAAAGAAGACTGGAGAAATCAGGATTTGCATTGATTTCAGAAACCTCAACAAGGTTTCCCTCAAAGAGAACTATCCTCTGCCTAAAATGGATCACATCTTACAAAAGGTAGTTGGAGCCAGTAGGATCTCTTTTCTAGATGTTTTTTCTGGCTATAACCAAGTCCTTGTCTACCCAGATGACCAAAAGAAAATAAATTGCACCACACTCTGGGGAACTTTCATGTATGTGAAAATGCCCTTTGGTTTGATGAATGTTGGTGCCACTTTCCAAAGAGAAATGGACATTGTCTTTGTGGACGAGCTCAGTAGGTTTATAGTCATATATTTAAATGATGTTACTGTCTACTCAAAATCAGATGAGGAGCATTTACAACACCTCAGACGAGTGTTTGAAAAGTGTAGAAAGTTTGGGATCTCATTAAATCCCAAGAAAAATCTTTTTGGTTTAGAAGAAGGCAAACTGCTAGGGCATATAATATCTAAATATGGAATCAAGATAGACCCTAGTAGAATGGTGGCCATCCAAAAGTTAGACCATCCTAGGAACATTAAGGAATTGCAATCCTTCATAGGGAAAATAAATTTTTTGAGAAGATTCATACCCAATTTGGCAGAACTGCTCAGGATACAGAAGTTATGCTTAAAAAAGATACCAAAATAAAGTGGAACACAGAAGCTAAATAGTCCTTTGAGCATGTAAAACATGCACTTACACAAGCCCCTATATTAATCAGTCCAGATTACACTAAGGATTTATATTTATTATCTTTTGCATCTAAACACACCATTGCAGCAGTCCTATTGCAGACAAACAGTGAAGGGCATGAACAACCCATAGCCTTTTTCAGCAAGGCATTGAGAGATGTTGCACTGAACTACAATATAATGGAGAAACAAACTTTTTCCCTGGTAAAAGCAATTAAAGATTTTAGAGTTTACATTCTTCATTCCCATATTATTGCTTACGTTCCAAATGCAGTGGTGAAGGATATTCTGACTCAGGATAACCCTAATGGTAGGACAAGGAAGCAGATTGTTGTGATTCTAGAATATGATATAGAAATCAAACCAACTAAACTCATCCAGGGTCAGGGTTTGGCCAAATTGATGGTTGAATCCAATTTTCATGCTTTAGATATAATATTTTTAGCTGCAGTTGATGAACAGGGAGAGCAGGCAACTCCACATGTCAAAGAGGTATTCTCAAATTCTCCATGGTACACAGACCTCATCTTTGTCTTTCATAATTTACAAGATCCTCCTGGTCTAACTAATACTAAAGATAGACTCTTAAAACTAAAAGCAATGAAATATTGCATTATGGATGGAAATATTTACTGAAAAGATGTTGGAGGCATTTTACTTAATTGTTTATTAAAAGATGAAGCTGACAAGGAATTGCAGGATTTCCATGAAGGATATTGTGGTGGGCATCCAAGTTGGAAGACTACTGCTAACAAGATCCTTAGAGCTGGATTTTACTGGCCCACCTTGTTTGCAGATGTTCATCAAAAGGTAACCTTCTATCACAAGTGACAGGTCTTTGAAGGTAAAAGGAAACTTTTTCCTTTGCCTTTGAAACCTATTTTTGTGGAAGATCCATTCCAACAATGGGGTCTGGACTTTATTGGCGAGATTCACCCACCCTCTTCAGGCCAACATAAGTGGATCCTCACAACTACAGACTACTTCACAAAGTGGATTGAAGTTGTACCCTACAGGAAATCCACTGACTCTGTCATTATTAAATTCTTGGAAACTAATATTCTCTCTCGTTTTGGATGCCCTAGGAAGATCATAAATGATAATGCAACAACTTTCAGATCAAAAAATCTAATAGAATTTAGCAACAAGTACCAGATTACTTTGGGACACTCCAGAGCCTATTATCCTCAAGGAAATGGGTTAGCTGAGTCCTCAAATAAAAGTTTGGTGAATATCATAAAGATGTTGCAAGAAAATCAAAAATCTTGGAACAACAAGTTGGTTCATGCACTTTGGGCTGACAGACTGACCAAAAAAATGATCAATTGGTATGTCCCCATATCAGCTGGTATATGGGATTGATGTTGTTTTCCCCACCTCTTTGGGCATTCCTGTTATGAAGTTGTTACAATAAGTACAGGCAGAGCCTAATGATATTCAAAGGAGAATCACTCAAATGATCCAACTCCAACAGTCTAGAGAGGAGGTGTATAACTAGACACAGGTAATTCAAGAGAGCATCAAGAAGATTTATGACAGAAGAACCAAGGAGG
The DNA here is from genome assembly GCA_010110895.2 of Picea sitchensis. NCBI lineage: Eukaryota > Viridiplantae > Streptophyta > Pinopsida > Pinales > Pinaceae > Picea > Picea sitchensis. The sequence goes on along the minus strand of SNQJ01S0010238.1, from coordinate 30,944 downwards.
ATGATTTTGAATTGGGTGATTTAGTACTGAAGTGGGATTCCAAAAACGAAGACAAGGTCAAGCATGGAAAGTTCGACAGTTTGTGGAATGGCCCTTACATCATTCAGGCATATAGAGGAAACAATGCATTCTTACTCAAGGACAGTGATGGGGTAGACTTGCCAGGAGTACTTGTAAATGGCAATATGCTCAAACATTATGTTCCACCAGAATGAAGATCTTAGTCACTCATCTCATTGTAGAAACCACTTTACTTTTACCTTTATGTCATGTGTGAGGTGATTTTTTATCAGATGGTTGAAGCCCGAAGAGAAGGCCCTGAGCCACTGAATTGGATCACCAATTTTGTAATCAGAATAAAGCAAATTAGGATGCAGAAAAAGCATTGAGGAAGGAGATCCAAAGTGGCAGGTAGTTGGATTCTTAGCACCTCACAAGGAGAGCACCATCCCCAAGTGGAGCCACCTTTATAACCCTATGTTTCATAGGATCACCTGGTGATTATTATCCCTTCTTCTAGTTACATTATGTTGTAAATAATATTTTTATTCTGCAAATGATTTACAAAAGAAAAAGAAAAAGAAAGAAAGAAAAGAAAAAGAAAGAAAGAAAAGAAAAAAGAAAGGAAAGAAAGAAAATACAAAAAATCAAAACAGGGTATAAAAAATAGAAAAGAAAATGATAAAACCCCATGGAATAATTTGGCTTGATTCATATTTTCTAACCATGATCAAGATCTTTCAATTTATGCAAATAGGATAGTGAATAAACTTGGCTAAACAGTCTAATCTTAGCCAAGTTAGATAGGTTAGTGAATAAGTTTGATCAAACAGTTTAAGCTTGGTCAAATGTCCTAGGTTAGAGTAATTTTTAACACAACAGTTTAATATGGGTTAAGGTGCTAGGTAATTAGATTATGATATAGGTTAGAATGTCTTATTTCAATAAATTCATGAAAGATTGTTTAAATGCCTTTGTTCTGAGTTAAAATGGTGTAATTTTTACCCCTTGGTGACAAAATGAAGAAAGGGTAAGATGCAAAAACCCACAAAATGATTTTATTCTAAGTTTTGCAGTGATATGAAATTTTTAGCGCATTGTGTTAAAGGGCATGCTGATCTCAGTGGACGAACAACATGTTCTTAGATCTACGGTCGACAAAGAATATTGGAACCCCCTGACCTTTCTTCCTTTAACGGTGGGGGGGGGTCTGAGTTGGTGGTATTCCCCCAGCGGGCCCCTCATAATGTGTCGCCTTCCTGTAAACTCGAACCCCCCTCACTCACTACCAGTTACCGCCTACCCCCCCCCGGTCCGAGTAAACCGCCAAACCGCTTGCCCATACCACCTCTGCACTCTGATGCCACACTCCACTACCAGGCCTCCACGTCACACTCCACTCACTTGTCACCCGTTGGCCATCCATTACCCTCCACATCACCTCCATCCACCTATTGGCCATTCAATTCCCTCAACATCACATATGATATGTCCGTTGGAAAATCAATGCAGTCGACCATTACCGTTTCCTATCCGACTCACCATCTGCTCCATAACAAACACCCCTTTCAACCATTTTACGTCATTTTTCACCATTCTTCACTGTTCATCAATCCAGACTCAGTCGACACCATCATTTCCCATTCTCTAAAAAACCGTCATCGATCTTACAGTCAACAAACCACCATTAAAACCTGGTAAACACACACTACACCTTTTCCGTTTGCAGGTATCTGTTTGACGATGACGCCCAAATCTAAATCCTCTGAGACTGTAGACAATCCTTTCCTCCCTCCTCCTATCGATTTGGATCGTATCCCCCTGGATGAAAAAGATTATTTAATTGCAAAGCTGAAGTGTGAATTCTACTTCTTCGAATTACACTTCTGGCTCAAGGATGTTTTTCTGGATCAGAGCGACGATATCCGACTCTCGGAATCTAATCTTCCATTGTATATTTTTCCCCAGACATATCATTTTCCCAAATTTGCCCTCAAATTTCAAGCCCACTACCTTCCCGGCCAAAGGGCCATTGTCTCTTCATCTGGAGAAACTTTTTTCACCCACCCCTCAAACGATAGATCAAATACTGCAGATACCAATAAACGATTTCACCTCCCCCTTCTCCATTGAAATCTTAACCGAGCTATACCAGAAATTATCTTTCCCTTAGAGAGCTCAAATATTTGAACTTTTCCTCCCTGAAGCTGCACAGTTACCCAAAAAATAATCCCCCATGCCATTCCTCCATATTCTCAGTTAAAGGAAACCAGATCATTTCCTCCCTCTGTTGTCTACTAGGATACTATTCAGATGAGTGGGTAGATGTACCCATTCTGGGTTTTCTATCCATCTTCTCCACTGAAGAAAAGGCTACTACATAGTTAGACTATAGTCAATTTCTAGATAACAACATTCATGAACATCTGTCCAAGTTTTCTACAGAAGGTATGTTCAGGTATTCTTCAATATTGGTGTACCTGTTCCTCTTTTACCAAGTAGACAAGCTCTCCTTCTCCCAGCAGAAGTTGCACCAAGATGGCAATCCTCAACCTATGACCTCCTGGACTTCCATAGTGAGGATGAACTCATCTTAGTTTAATTTCAAACAATTCATTGACCAATTCTACCATCTAGTAATATGCATCCTCAGTGGAAGAAAAGAACCAAGGATAAATGAGGAAATTTAGAGAGTTCTACATTTTTCAGACCTAGCTAAAACAGGGTACTAGTACCTCTACCAGGATCATACAGAAATCATAATCTACAGATGTGAATTACCCCCTTACAGGCTGCCAAAGTATTTGCCTATCAGGGTATTCCCTCTAGAATATATCAGAGAGATGATAAATTCAAATGATATTCACTTTGTAGCCTTCAAAAAGAAACAACAGCTCGGGATCAAAGGTCAGATAGGTTATTTCATCTGCAACAGCAAAGCTGCAGGAGAAGAAGCCAATAAGATGTTAAAGCAAATGAAGTTTAGTCAAAGTTTTGCATGGCACTATGACCCATGTGGCATCATTGCAAAAACCAGGTTAAAGAACAATATTTCTCCCTATGCTCATGTGCCTAAACCTGAAATTGAGAAATTCATCAACCAGACAGAGTGGGACGAAAACACTCTTCTAGACATAGAGCAACAGCCTTCACCTACCAACGTTTCACAAACCAGTACTCCACATGTACCAACACAGAAGAGAGCTAGGAAACAAGTATCTCCCTCAGTCACGGAAGTCTTAGCAGAAGATTTCCAATTCTACAGGAAGAGGCCCAAGACTAGCCATACACCTGACAATTATGGAGAAGAAGAAACTCAATCCACCATAGTTATGGAGGGACCACACTCATCACTTTTCTCAAGCAGTCAACAAATAATTTCCACTTCCTCATCCAAGAAACAAACATATACCACATTGTCAACTAAATCCTCACAAGAACGTTTAGGACTCAACATCTTTGAAAAGTATAACTTCATCAAAAAGAAGAATGAATTGTTGACCAATAGCACATATGCACAATTCTGTAAGCATACATTGACAACGCAACATAGGTTACTTTCTTCCTTTGACACAGAAAAAGGAAGGATGCACGTGGCATTCTTGCAGGCACAGGTGCCTCACCCCAAGGAAATTTCTTATTACAAGAGGTCAATGTTTGAGTTTGATGTAAAAGAGGTGCATCCAACTGATCAGATGGATATGCACAGACAAACTGGTGAGATGATTTTCTCCACCCTTGTAAATACCTCCATGACTGTTGCAAAGTTGCAGGTTTCTTTAAACAATGTCTAGTCTCAAATTAATCTAGAAAATATATCTTCCTTGGCCAAGGATAACAAGATCAAGTCCCTAGAATAAATGGTATTGAAAATTGGATATGATCCATCCAATGTCAAAGAAGCAGAAGAACTCCTCAAGAAGAAAAACACTAGCATAGCATCCCTGAGGAAACAACTAAAAATCTCAACCATTGAAGATCCACAAGAAAAATAAATGGTAGAGATTGAAGGCCACAAGGAGGAAATGCTAAAATTGATCATGGAGCAGAATGCATAGATCAAGGAGATGGAGGCTGAGCCAGAGAATTCGGTCAAAGAGAAAGAAGAGAGTGTGACAATGACTGTATCCCACTACAAGCAATTCCTATCATAGGATTCAGTACAGTATCAACAGCACCTATAGTAGAAACTCCATCATCTATTCCAGTGACAGCTCTAGATGCTTCAGAAAAGTTGGCAAAGTCAATGGAGGACATGTGTCTGCAAGGACAAGAAATCAAAAGACTGCATGATGAGATTAATAACCTCCAGAAGCTGAAAGCCACGTTTTAGTCTAGTAACAACACAGAGATGCACAAATCACAGAGGCTCAAGCAAGAACTACAAAAGATGCAGAAGGAGACAGTCATGGCCAAGATACTGTTAGAGTCCAAGGAAAACATTTGGATGGACATTTGACAATCAATGGCAGAGATATGGCCCCTAATATAGATTGTTTTTTAACAACATGAATTGGTGGAGAGAGCCATACAAGCCATTGACAAGATAAGAACAGAATTGGGAGAAAATCCTATCGAGGCCACAGAGATCATCAAGTTCTTGAAGTCCAAGACTAAAGAAGAGTTGGAAGCACAGGAAATAGAGGATAGGACATAAACAATCCTTGAGGTCAAGAAATTTTTGACTAAGAAGGGACTGATGATACAACTTGAGGAGAAAGCTCGGACAATGGATATTGGAGTGCATATGTTTTTCAGCAAGGTTGACTCACTGCACAAGAAAGGTCTTCCAGGTTTGCTAGTGATCAATGAAAAAATGATTACTCTGCCAGACTACAAACAGAAGATCCTAGCAGTGGAAAAAGATGGCTCTAAGTTTGCAGGCATGCAAGGGAGCTCAACTGGCAAGGTTTTCTTGGAAACTCTACAGTTGGACCTAAGAAATCAACATGAGATAAAATACATCTTCATCACCAAGCCAACCTTTGCCAAGTACATAGAGATAGATGAAACTTACAGAAGATTACTCAAGGTCTCCATCCCCATTCAAAAGAGATGGGAAGACCTATGTTCCTTGATCAAGTAGAGATGATGTGGACATCCGAGTCAGCATGAGGAAGATAGTCAAAGTCAAGTGGATGAATCACCAACTACTTTCCCATAAATCAACATTCAGGATTTGGACAGATCACCAATAGTCCTATTATTTTGTAATATGTAATGTAGTTAGTTAGATTTTTATTCCACCATATCCTAGTCATTAATGACAGGATAAAATGTAATTGTTGTATAATACTTCTTATTTTGAAGTACTGAGGGTTATTTTTGTGCCCAAGAAGTTATCATTGTAATCTTTTTTAGGAGATCAACCAGTAATAAAAAGACACATTCACAAGATTCTTTCATTTGGATGTTGGTGATGTTCATCTTGCTTTGTTAATGTTTATCTTATTCTATAATCATTTTGTTTTCTATCTCTAATCGTTTAAAGGGAGTTAATGAATTGAATTTGTCTCAGACACTCTATTTCTGGTGTTTAGCGATCTGCATTTTATTCTTATTATATTAATCAAATAAATTCTTAACTGCTTCTTTGTTTGATTGAATATATCACCTATTCTATCTTTCCACAACTTTTAATTCTAAAAGATCCAACATTCTCACTATATCTCCCTATGAAGAAATCTTATAAAAACTGTAATCAGATCTTAATCTTTAACACAGACCCCATAGACCAATGGATGTTTAAAGCAATACTTCAACCAATCTTTATAAACAAAACAAACAAACCCAGATTATTTTAACTAGCCTAATATCTTAAAACTCAAAACAGATCTTAATCTTTAACACAGACCCCATAGACCAATGGATGTTTAAAGCAATACTTCAACCAATCTTTATAAACAAAACAAACAAACCCAGATTATTTTAACTAGCCTAATATCTTAAAACTCAAAACAGATCTAAATCTTACAGAAAGATCCCTCTCTAAAACTGGTAGGGCTAGATCCCAGTTTCAAAGTGGTTTTGGTCAGTTACCTCTGTTAATTTATTCTTCCCTTAAAAACCTATGGGAATTATAGAGTGCTAACAAGTACCTTGGGACATGCATTTTGTTAGGGCCCTAAAATTTATAGGGAAATGACTGATATCTATTTCGGGCATAACACAAATGGCTCGTGGCACATAGTGAAAATGTGAAGGTGGCAGAAAAATCTCAACACTTCTCAGCTTTTATCGCAGGTTAATTTGTGGATTTTGTCAAAAAGTTGGTTTTTAAGGAATCTTTGGTCTCTCAGGTTCCTTTGGGGAAAAGGTTAAAAAGCATGGTGTGGAGGTAGCTCTTATGTTTAGAGCAAGTTTAAATTTTGATTCTTTTTTCAATTCTGGCAAAATTTTGACTTTTTAACCCAATTTAGCTCTTGAGCTTTAATAACAGGGTTTTATTTAGTTTATTTAAAATTTCTGCCAAAATTTTGAGCACGAAGGCCATTCTCCAGTCCACAATTATTGAGCACACCTACACCAACACACAACACCCACAATTATTGAGCACACCTACACCAACACACAACACATGTCCATGAGAATACAAATCCCAACACCAAATCAGTGCCCAAGACCAAACACAAGCTGCAAGGCGAAGAGCCCACGGGTTCATGTTTCTTGCACTACGCGTCGACCAACTTTGGAGATGGAAATGAATTTAAATTCTCCAGTGTTCATTATTTGCTTAAATATGGGATTGTTTCTTCACCATGCAAAAACGCAGCATATAAACCCTAAGCCGAGAAACTAGACCGAGGGACAAGTTGGAGGATCCATTTGAATGCTTGTACGAGATAAGTGAGTGGATATGTATAGGCCTATGGGTCGAGGATTGTTTTATTTATAATAACTCAGCCTGACGCTTGAACCACTGTGTTGATGGCAAGGTAACTATCATGTTCCATTTGGATCGGCCAATGTATTTTTTAGGCTATCTATCCAGCCAGAGTCGAGTGTACCTAATTGACAAAGAATTTAATATGATGAGCTATACATTATTGTAGCTTGATAGAGCACAAGACTTTTGTTATGCATGGAGATTTGCAGAGGGAAAATGATATTTTTCCCACAATTCTGAGGAATGTTGGAGGAATGTCTTGAAGTGGCACAGGAAATAGCAATAGAATCTTAAAGAGAATCGAAATGAAAGAAATTGGGAGAGCTTGCCATGTCCTTTGGAAAACTAGATATGGCAGAAGATTGCCTAAGCCAAGCAATAGATCTGAGTGGACTATTACTTCTCTATTTTTCTTTGGGAGATGCAGAAGGGGTCTCTAAACTGGCATCGATGGCAGAGATCAGGGGAAGAACAATGTTTATTTCTTGTGTTTATTCATGCTGGGAAAGTTAGAAGAATGCATTCAACTTTTAGTAGACAACAATCACATATCTAATGCATTTTCAATGAATGGAAATGTTGCACAGAGAGAGTCATAGTTTATTTCCCGAAAGACATTGTGGGATAATGCCCAAAAATTCGAGTTCCAGGCAGACGTTATGCTTCAAATAAAATTAGATTTCCTGCTCTCACAACAAGAATGTATTGGGAGAAGGTGACGACACCAAGCTTGAAATCAATATCAAATTGGATAAAAACAAATTTACTTTCAATCAGAGATCGTGGGATAGGAATGACTAAATAAGATCTCATAAAAATCTGGGAACAATTTCCAAATATGGAATTTCAACTTTTCTGGAACAAATGCACCATAGAACCTAATTTGTTTTTGTGTGTCCTTCAATGGCATGTCTCCAACAAGATTGGATTGAACAAAGGAAACAAAAGTTTCCCTCTATTTTACTACAGCTGTTGTTCTTTCCAAGTATGTGTGCAACCCAGTTTACACAGTCTTTCTAAACAAATGCCTAGAGGTCGAGTTATCAGGTTCTGATTCAACTAGAGATCCTCCTGCAACTCTGTATCCAACAATTTTAGACTTGAATTGGCGATGTAACAAAGCTCAAGATGATATATGTGTAGTAAAAATCGTTGTCAAAATAGAGGGCTATCTTCCAATCAATTTATCTCTGGGAAAATTATATGAATATCAGCAAACAAGGAGGAGCGATAGTACTAAAAGATGGGCAACATTTGGAATACTTTGTTGCATTCTCATAGTTTTATCAACAACATCCTGTGTGCAGGGTTTCTTTACAAAGGTTGGATGGAGAAATGGTATGGGATATATGTTGTGTGTGGTATGATTGTTCTAGGAGATTGTTTTGAAGTTGCAAGAATGGGAACTAATGGTGACTACAGTCCTACTAATGGTGCGAGGAAATATCATATCAGAACTTTTGGGAGCATGTTTTATCATTATTTTCTATAGAAACAAGTAGAAAAATATTTGGTGAATCAATTCTAGATCCATATTGATAGGAATACGATTGATAGTCAAAACAAATCCCAGATTTCCAGGAAGCCAAAGCTAATCGGTGGAAATATTTGACAGTGCTAGTAGAAGTGGCATTTGCATAGCTGCTAAGATTTCCTCACCGAGGTTTATGTTTTCAAATTTGGTACAGATTTTTTTTTTGACAGAAACGGTTATGGATTATATTAATGGGGTGGACTAGCCACAAATTCAATTACAAAATGGCCTCGAATTTCTTCGGGCCTGTCTTTCTGAACCATTCTACTTCTATAGCTAAAGACTTGTGAGCTGAACTAGTTCCTGTACGCCTTCTAAAAGAACTAGAAGTTTAAATGTCGAAACTCCAGTCACTGTTTCATCATAAGTCTCAGCATTGTTTCAGCATGTGTCTCAGCACTGTTTCAGCATTGTTACAGCAGTGTTTCAACATATGTTCCAGCGTTGTTTTAGCTTCCAGCACTATGTTTCAACATATGTTCCAGCACTGTGTTTCAGCATCTGTTCCAGCACTGTGTTTCAGCAAATGTTCCAGCCTTGTTTCAGCTGAAAGATTCCTGGTAAATCATAGGGCCAATCCTAAGTGAGCTAAAACAGAAATAACTTGTGAGCTTGGAAAACCCAACTATTCCAGTGACCCGGTTCGACTGCGGGTCATTACATCCTTTCTGACTTGAAGGTTTTTTTTTTTCCTTTTTGGCACGGTCTGTCATTCTTTGCTTTGATGAGATTGGCTTTCCTTCGGACTTGGGAGGCCTTCTTCATCAGTTAAGTTAGGGCCTTCTTCATCTGCTAAGTCAGCCCAGCTTGAGATCTGGTGTTCGGGCTGAGAAGTGCCTGGCAATCTGGTTGGATCAGTTTCTGCCTGGGCCTTCCCCATGGGATTTTTAGGGGAAGGGGGCTCTTGCTCTTGAACAGAGGTGACTTGTTCCGTTTTATGTGGTACAATCTCTGTATCTTCCTCGCTAGAGGTATCATTAGCCGGTTATATGCTTTGATGCTCAGGAAGAGCTTCTACCCACCATGTGGGTTTGCGTTGGATCTTTGAGTTCTTCTTTTTCTCAGGGAGTTTCTGACATTTGCTGGCTAAGTTCCATGTTTCAAGACAACTTCTGCACCTGAAATGAAGATTCTCATAGTCGAGCTTCTGCGTCCAAGAATAATTAATCCCTTGAAGAGTGATTTGCACTGGGAATCCTTTACTGAAATCCATCTCTACACAGATCCGTGCATAGGTAGTGAAACCACATTTAGTTTTCGGACTACTACTATGAAACTTGCCAAGAGCATTTCCAATATGGCTAAGAGAGGAGTCACCCCAAAAATGAATAGGTAGACCAGGGAGCCTTACCCACACGGGGGCCGAAGGGATGGAAGCTGAGGAGGGGTCGAAAGAAGGGGTCCAGAGCTGCATAGACAGACCCGACCTGCCCCAAAACCAAGGCCCAGAACTGTAGATCAAATCTCTATCCTTAGCAGAGGCAAAAATCACTACGAAGAAACCTTTTACACACGGGCAAACATGAGCTTCGAAATCGAGGAGAGGAGTCCATTCTGAAGCAATCCAAGAATGCAGATCCGCCAGGCGAGGCCAGAAGCCATTAAACCTGCAAAACAGAGCATTAGATCTAAAAAAACCTTCCCGATCCGTCGCTTCCTAAGGAACAGGGATCACTGGATCTAGAGCTTCACGGACCACATGGGAAAATCCAGAAGAGCGGCCTTGGACCGCGTCTTTGAAGGAGTTCAGAGAGGGTATCAATGGCGCAGCCGAGGACGCGCCTGTCACTGCTGCTGGAGACGGCTGAACAGAGGAGGGAGGAGCTCCAGACGGGGAGCCGGAGGGGTCGCCCGAGTGTCTAACGGAGGAGCGCCTGGAGGGAGAGCTCGGGTAAGAGCCGAGCTCTCGCGCAGAGGGGTGCAGAGCTACAGAGGAGGTCGCCGCCATCCAGCTCGTAAACCCTAACTTAGAGCTGAAGTTGTAAATTACAATGTGTAAATTTGGTACAGATTTTAAGACAAGAAATCAACAATCAATCCCAAATTTTCAAGTGTCGAATTCAAAAGGATTATTCTTAATTTATCAAGGCATGAGGGAAACTAACCTTACAGGTGGAAGATTTCATCGAAGAGACAGAGTGCCAGTTTTAGTTTTGAATGGAAGATTTTAAATATGACATGGAAGACATGAAGGATAGATTTGAGAAAATGTGAAGAACATCAACAACCAATTAATGGCATTCACATATTCTCAAGATCGAATTGGTCTTGCCCATATTTTTGGCAAAGAATCAGGCAGGTGGCAGAGTGTTAGTAACATAAGATCAAATCTCTAATTTTATGGATTAGATCCATAATAATAGGGTATCTAAAGGCATAGGTGGTAAAACATTCTCAGCAAGTCAAATATTAAATCAAATGCATATCCAAGACATCAGATTATTGAAGATCCACATGTCCAATCAACCATCTAGCATTTCAAGGCATGAGTTAAGCAGTTAAAAGGTCAAGTTTAGATTTGAGCACAAGTGCAAAATTAGAAGAGAGCATTCGACTCCAACAATTTCGAGCAATTCAAGTTTTTTAACAGTTTTACTATTTTTTGTATTATTTGTTATGATTTTATTAAAGTGTATTTACCAGCAAATCAAAGAGAGTAGAGCTATTGTTTTATTATAAAGGGAAGTGTTTTTGTAAGGAGGAGGGGTTGGAACCTGTTGAAGGGATACTTTCCCAATTATTGTAATGAGCTCATAGAGATTCTCTTCTTTCAAATCTGCAGGGGTACAAGATCATATTGTTTTCAAGATTCATGTGCCATGGCTATTGGTGAAGTGATTCTCCTGTAAATTGCCTCTTTGTTTTCATATGTTTTTCCTTTCCTTATTATCTTGCAGAAGTTTCAAGAACATAATTTGTTGAAAGATACACTCTAATTCTTGTTGGGGATAATATAAATGTTTTCTTCTCATATTTAATGGCAGAATTCTTCATTGCTCTGTTGTTAAATTGATCTTTTCTCTTTTTCTTCTATCTCACTTCATTTAAATTTACTGGATCCAGTGTATGTCTACCTTGCCTTGTTTCATTTAAGATTGATACTTCTACAAATTGATCACCTCAACCTCTTTGACTCCATTTCCTGGTGGTTTTCCCGCGTTGTTCCAACCAAGAATTTAAAAACCAAAACCAAATCTATCATAACTATCCTAATATCCTATTCCAAACCAATCTAGATCAGACAGAGAGAGCCCTCTCTGAGTCTTGGATGGCTAGATCTAGGACTCCAAGTGGTTTGATGTTACCTCCGTGATTGTCCCCGCAACCTTGGGAAAATTACAGAGTGTTAATACATTCCTCAATGGAATGCCTCTTCGCTTCTGACAGTAGTTTTACATCATTGGCCTTTGATCGAATGATTCTGCAAGTTTTCCACCTCAGCTCATTTATTCACACTCATTGGAATGTACTAGGGTACCTTGGGAGTCATTGATATCATTGGTGATTTCCCTCACACTTGTTAATGGTTTACATCAATGATCGATAATCAAGTGGTTTCTACCGTGTTCGACATCAAATCATCCATTCACATGGATAGATTCATACTGCATCGGGATCAAGACGAAGACCCTGGGTTGGGTGCTCACTCTATTATGTGATTTTCCCAAGCTGCGATGGAGATCATTTGAGCATGTAAAATATTTCAGTACAATCATCGTGTTGGAAATCTTAACAATATATATGATTTCACATAGATCTAGATTGCATTGATTCATGGCTATGTTTTGTCATCTCGTAGCTCCATTATGTATTTATCGTGGCTACAATCAGTTCATGTCATGGAGCTATGGATCCACATTGTATCTGTTGTGGCCATATCCTTAGTCGGTATTTTCATGGATCCACAGTGTATTGGTCATCAACCGTGATTTGAGTCATCTCGTATTCCGAGCATAGGTATGTTTGCCTCAAAAAATGGAACATATATTAATATTGTTTGATGATTGTTTGCAGCTTCTGTCAGTTTCTCCCACTCCAACACCCTTGCATTGAAGAATTTGTAAAGCATTTCTTCCATCAGTTTCTCTTTTGACCTCACACTTTAGGGGGCATATATTACACACAAAAATGTCACATTTTTGTTTCACACCCTAAGCGTCGCAAGTGTCGCAAAGTAAGGTATGCACCTCAGTAAGTGTCCCATGCATTGTTGCAAGTGTCATATGCACCTTCCCAAGTTTAGAATTCACTTTGTTAGGTGTCACCACCCCTTGACACCATGAAAATAGTTGTTCATGACCCCTAAATCATATGGGAGGAGGAAATCCATCATTTCTAGGTTAAAACACATATTTTCCTTGGAAAATTTGACCTATGTTTTAACATTTAAGAAGGGTGGCGCCCCTGGCCATGTTGGGTGAGTTCCATGGTGCCCCCTTTGCCATTTTAGGGGAGTGCCACTACTAGGGTGATGCCCTGTCTCTCACTGAGGGGGAGTGCCATTCTTCTTGAGATAAAAGGGGAATCTCCTCCACCTAATTCTATAAGCCAACTCTCTCAAATAGGGTTGGTTATGTTCGACCCTAATGCTTTAGCTTCACCTTAGGATCTGATCCAAACCTCAAGGATCCATATCCTCAACCATATCCCTCATTTTCTCATGGTGGTTGTGCCTCTCAATCCTATATATTGAGGGATTTCCAAGGTGAAGGGGGAAGTAATCAGTCAGAGTATCATCATTTTGATCTTGGTATATTTATGCAAGGGATGGATGAGAAGAGCTTGGAGACATTGTTGTTGCATCAATCATGGTCTGTAAGTATTCTCTTTAGGTTCTCATTTGAATATACTTGGCCTATTTCCTTCAAGATTTTGTATTCTAGCACATGATTGTCTATTGTTGCTTCAATCTTCATAGATGAATTTCTTTGACCTAATAAACTAGACTATGAGATAGTCATTTCTCTTTGTTGTCCATTGGAGGTATTAAGTTGCACCAGGGAGTTTGAAGATCAATCTCATGGATTGGAAGCAGCGAGGACAAATTCGTAAATAGGTACATCATGCCCTTTCTCCCTCTCTCTTTTTGATTGGTTAAAATGAGTTAAAATGGATGTTAGTGTCCACTTGTAGTTTTCTTTCTTGGTATAGGGGTCTAGTAATCCAAGGCAGGTTTCATCTATCCGCAAATGAAACATTCCATAACAGATGAAGTCATCAAGTATCCATGTGTTTTCCATTCAGTCGAATATCATAGCCTTGTTCCTGAGAAATATGTACCCTATGATTTTCCCACAATATTCCCTTCAACACGAGACTTAGTGTCATTAATCAGTGTGATATTTGGATCCCCTAGACACTATGTCTTGTTCCTAAAATCAAATATAACAATTAGAACCATAAGAATTTAATTCCCTCTATCTTTTAAATATAACTATCTATCCACCAATTATTGTCATGCTTACAAGGTAAATAAAAATATTATTCAAAATCATCATCCTTGCAAGCAAGGACACTTATTCCCTCTTGTAATTAGTGATAATAATGTGAGACATTCATATGATCATCTTAAACCTTGTGAGAGGAAAGAGGAAATCCTTATGTAAATGATGTCAGTTATGACACTTTGGTAAGCTGCAAATAATCTCAAATCACAACCTAGATGGATTGTTTCCCCCATCATAAATGAAAGATAAATTTTTAAATTTTAAATGAATGAAGTGAGTAAGATCTAATTTCTAATAGGTGATAAATTGATGTTCGTCTCTATACGAAAATACATGAAATTGATATCCTCAAGTTTGAAAGAGTGTTCTAAGTAGAGAAACCATAAATTTCACTTCCTTGAGGTTACATATGGCATAGGATACAGAGAAAATGAAATGAAGAAGAAGAGTGTGTAGTTTTTCTCTCTACTAGATAGGTTTTTCGTTCAAAAGAATGAGGCATATTATTCGGATAAAAAAAAAAACAAGCTTATGAGTAAGAGGGATCCCATAAAAGATGTTCCACCATGACCCAAACATGCTTATCTTCCCAAGTTATGAAAATGATTTTTGGTTCAAGGAATGTTGAAGATTGTGGCGCCCAATAGATTGATGAGTTACAACTCATGATAAATTCATATCTTAAAATTTATTATCATGGCTAAGATCAAAACAGATGTTGAAAACTTGATATTTAAAACCTTAGAAGTTGCATTGAGATTTAAGCACCGATTTATTTAAAACCCTTAAGAATTTGAATGGATTCAACATGATGATGTAAGTGAGACATTATTAAGCCATGATAAAAATCAGATCATCCAGGAATGCAACCAGAACGAGTGACTTAAAATGAACAAATCCAAACTTGGATGGAAACATGCTCTCCAAGAAGAATTTTGGTCTGAAATCCTCATTGAATTGGCAGTGCTAAGATTGATTCTTCATTCGATTACTAAATTGGGGAATAAAATAATTGATCCTCAAGAAATTTCTAAAGTGGATATCAGCAGAAAGATTTAAATAACAATTTTGTCCACATTGTCAAACATGTTTCCATGCATCCTGAAAAAATATCTCTCTTTGATGTATATAAGAGGAAACTTGGACTAATAAAGTTGCAAGATAAAAGATAAACTCCTCCTTGAAAATACCAATTGAATAGAGCATGATATATGCACAGCCAAAGTTCAAAAATCAAAACCAAGGGTGCTAAAAGAAAATAACTGAAATGAAAAATCAATCAAGCTTACTAAGGTAAGAAAAGTCTATACAGGGAATTATGTTGGTTGAAAGTAACCAAATAAAAATATTCAATGTGCAAGAAACTATTTGGATGACTCCAAAACCATGATAAAATAATTGCCCAAAGAAATTACAAGGAATTGGAGTGGAAAGTAGCATACCAAATGAGAACTATGCATAGAATGTGTGTGAGGTGTACTCAGTGAGAGAATCCTCATGCTAATAAAGTTGTTTATCCCTGAAGACAAACCAAAAGAATGAGGGCCTAACATAACCATCGATGTAGACTGAAGTGCCTCATTATCTTGGCAAGCCTCATTGGACTCACGCTTCAAGAAACTGTCAACTTGAGATAGACTAGTGGAATCAAATGATGTACATGGGCTAGGACCAGCCATGGTATAAGAGATATCTTCAAGACAAGGGTGGAATCCACTAACATCTACAATTTCAACTAAAGGGTTACTTGAACAAGAAGACTCTCTATTGATCAAACATGAAGATGAAATAGAAGAAGACATGGTTTGATATACATTTGTGAAAACATTTCCTTCATCCCATGAAAAATGTTGATAAGGCAGAGTTGTACTAAGTTCATGAGAAGAGGGATTATCCTCTCTATCTTCCATATGAAAATTACCACCATCAAGTACTTCAAAAGGGGTTGTCCCTATTGATTTTATTTGAATAGGACAATGGGTGGCTTCCTGCAAAATCAAACCATTAAAGAGATCAAGATACAAATAATAATAAGTAGAAGAATTAAGAGAATTCAAATCTTCTCTTGAATAAGAAACATTTTGAAAAAGTGACTCTTTGAATGGTAGTTCCTCCTCTTTAAGAAAATGGGTGACCAATTGTGAATCGGTAGGCTCCATACTAAGAATGGTTTCACAATCAACACATTCTTCATCATCATGGTTTTCCTCTTGTAAGCAAAAAGTGGATGGTTGTGCCAAAAGTGGTATGTCTTGTATGTTTATTTCTTCTCCTTGAGTGAAATGATTAGTGTGGTTATTTTTCTCTTGCACAATAAGAGAATATGAAATATCTTTCAAAATAAACTCATGGTTAGAAGAGAGTAGAAAATCACAAGATTTTTTAGAATAAGAAGGTTCACTAAATAATCCAACAACTATAGAAAAACATTCTTGATTTATCTCAGTTATAATAGGAGAATTTATAACAGCAGGACAATTCAAATCAAAATAAAATAATTCTAAATCATACATGGATGAGGAAGGATTCATGTCGTGAGTGTCAATATTTTCTTCATTAACAAAATGATCAGAATTTAAGTCCTCCCCCATAAATTCCTCTTCCATTTCTTGTGATGGAAAAGGCGAAATAGGATATTGAGAACCTAATATAATCATCGGTGTGACCTGAAGTGTCTCATTATCAGTAGAAAAACCCTCTTCTTGGTAAACTTTAGAAAAATATGAACTCGGATTTACAACACAAGAGGTCTCTTTTCCGTCATAAGGAAGGAAAGGGGGAATGGAGTGGCGGGAGGATACATATATTTCTTCTGAAGAACACTCTCTCTGATCTATATCCCCCATCGTAAAAAAAGATCCAGAGATATGGAGTCCAACTAAGCCATTATCATTTTCAATATTTTCATGTGAATACAAATCAGCAAGAAAAGGTATGTTAAGACATGATTTAGATTCTTCATCCACTAGTTGGTCTATTTCATTAGTAAGAGAAACTAAACAAAGAATCAAATCATTGACATAAGGCCTATCATCCAAAGGAGATCTATAGCAAAGATGCATAAATTTCATAATAAATCCTCAAGGGATTAATATTTTTTCTTCCAAAGCATCGATATTTATGCACTAAAGTTATCATAATCATAATTCTCAAAATCATGCCAAAATTAACACAGAAAATTTTCCCAAGTGTGAATAGAGGAAGTCTACAAACTCTCGCACCATCTCTTGACCCGGTCTGCAAAGAGAGTGAACAACCTGCAAATGACACTTCCGTTAGTAAAATTGTGGAAACAACAAAATTTTCAGAATTTAAAAGCATGTTGAGATGCAGTTGTCTCACCTTCACCATCAAATTTAAGTTGTGAAAATAAATGTAAAATACTTTTAGGAGGTTTGGGAGGTATGGTACTAGAAAAACATCTCCATAAAGGGATATGTGATGGAGCTATTAGTAAATTAAAAAAATTTAATAATAATGATTACACATGCTCAGCTTATCATCTGGACCTCCTTCTAACGTCATTTCTATTGATGGGATCGAATGCCTTGTCAAGCAGGTAAGGGAAAATTATCGATGGAAGGTCCCAATTAAACTGTAACACCCCAGGTTTTGAAGCCCATTTTAAATAATGTATTGTTACAATGCTGAGAGGCCATTGTGCCCAAGAAATGTAATGTTTTGATCATTATTAATAATAAATACATCATTGGCTGCTAGACGGACAAGGACTAGAGTTATAGGGGACTATGATTCCACAAGAGAGGGGGCTTGAGGGGATAAATGTTATTTCCTATTCTAATTACCCTTCTGTCTGAGGGAGTGGATCAGTTATGTGAGATTATTGGGGGAGGAAAGGAGGTTCTTGATTCCACACGAAATACTTAAACCTGCCCCTGGACTATTGGGGGGGTTGGTTGATTTCTCGTTCACTCATTGCTCGCTCACTCCTTCACACTGATCCGAATTATTTTCGATATGAAATGAGAGCGGAGATATAATAAAGAAATGCACAGAGATATCGCGTATATCCAATAATATAACAAAAATATATCAAATATGCAACCATAAACACAGAGATACAGTAATACATGATTTCTATTAATGAAATAAATGTACAGAGACTGTAAAAATACAGAGTGAAAGACTCGCTAGAATGGTGGCAGCTTATCTCTGAGAAGAGATGTGACGGCTACTCACATTCGCAAGAAGATGATTGCAATGAGGCTCTGAAGGCCTTTTTACAATAAACAAGAATGCCAAAAACCCTAGACATCCAAAAACCTAACCCTAGAAGATGAAGCGCCAAAAGTCATGTGGGCCCCGTTTGGGTAAGTTAGTACATCAACTTACCAGGGTCATAACTTTTGCATACGATCTTCGTTTTAGGCGTATGATAGCTTGTTGGAAAGGTATCGTCGAGGAGATTAATTTTGGGGGCTCAATCATGCCTTCAGATATCATTGAGAACCTCTATCTCAAAAAACCTTCATTTAGGCCCTCAAAATGGCCCCAGAAGTTAAAACCTGTTAAAAATAGTAAATTGCCAAAATTGCCAGAAAATTGTTTTGAGCTAGTCGGAAAAGGTGGGTGGCCACCGATATCCACTTGGATCATACACTTATTCGCTCATCCACTTGATCACTAGTTCATGCGTTCATTCACTTTCTCACTCGTTCATTCATCATGTCCTTACCTATCACTCATTGATCCATCCTCACCCACGTCTTGTATTGGGAAAGGGAAACGAATTGTCGAAGATTAGCCACGTTATTGTTGGTTGTAGTGGTCACTAGTGTAATCCAACCATCACTTGAGGCCTGCATGTATGAGATGTGTTTTCATGTGTCCAACATTTTTCACATCTGTGAGTCCTTAGAGTTCCAGCATTGATATTTTGGACCAGTTATGCTGGAGCCCAAAATAAGGAGAAGGACTGCCTGAGGGACTGTGTGGTAGAGAAGGGTGGAGGTCCATTCTCTTGGGTGGTGTAGGTTGGGTAGAAGAGAGTTGGGTACTTGGATTTTTGTGAGTGCTGGGAAATCCTGTGAGAGCTTGAGTGCTAACTAGTTTGGGGAAGCCAAGTAACACTCTGGAACCGTCCTTGTGGATTCATAGTCGTGGCCCAGGAGTGACACTGTTGTTGAGATTTGGAGAAGTAGTGTCTACGGTTGGGTGGAACGTCCTTGGTATGTAGCCAGTTGGTGTAATCTTTATAAAGATAAGTGCTCTCTGTTGCAGTATTATTTACCTGTATATGAATGTATTCCGCTGTGTATTTATTTATCGTTTAATTGAATCTTTAGAATATGCATGCTTACTAGTTATTTTTGTGCATGTCGTTAAATATTTTATTTTATGCATCCTTATTAATTTAAAAGGTATCGATAAGAGAAACAAGACCAAGGGTGGGTTTGAAGGTGGCAAACCCCGACCTGTGGGTGGTCTGGGTGTTTTACATATTGGTATCAGAGCTTCTGGTTGAAACCCCAGGCCGGTATGGGTTGGGTCTGTTGGTCAGAGTCTCATGGTCGAGATCAAATTATGACCGTGAAGTTGAAAATCTCATAAGGAATGGCGTTTTAGAATCTACGCAGGAGCTAGAACATTAGAGATCCTTTGTAATAATTTGAAGGATCGTGATTGTCCTCTTCGAATTCAAGAGCGATAGACACTATGGGATCAACAGAGATCTGGGATCATTGGATCAGAGGGTAGGGGAACAAGAGTAATATGAGGAAAGCGAAGAAAAGGTTAAGTCACAACCATGAGATCTCATTGGAGAGAGAGATCGATGGCCAGGAGGCATTGCAGGGACCCAATTTGCATGGGAGTTAATTTCCCAAGGCGGTCCCACAATCCAAACCATGGTTTCATCGAGGGGTTACGTTTCAGTGTCATAAGAATTGCGTGGTGAAAGGCAAGTTACTCCAAACCGTCTAACCGTTCCCCCACAAATTGAAAGGCATTAAGTGATGTGACATGTTAGTGTTTGACCATCGAAACTCCAAAGTGCCAAAGTAGATACCGACCGTTGATCGAAGTGGACACGTGGCAAGAGATCCTTCACTCTAGCAGATAACCACTTCAAAAGAAATACAGATGCGAAATTACAAAAATCCTGAAGGCCCGAAGCCCGGAGTTCATCTAGACCGTCAATCAACAAGGACACGTGGTGCCAGATCTCTCACTTCGGAGACTTAATACTCTGAAAGGTTTTGCAGAGAAAAGCACTAGGGCAGGAGTTACCCGAAGTCCCAAAGTAATTGAGGACCATTGATCTCAATAAACAAGAACCGTTGATCTTTGCTGCAGTATCTCCCGAAGTCCGGGGTTAATACGGACCATCCGATAAGGGAGACACATGTCAGCAGATTGGCCATTTTGGGAATTCAGAGTTTGGGAGAATTGGAAGTGTGATAGTGTGGAAGCTCTCAAAACCTGAAGAGTCGAAGTGGTGGGGCACGATGAAGTCACTTGGAGGTGATGTGGACCCCAAAATTTTGAAGTGATGTGGCTCGCGGACATCACCTGGGATGTGTGCCATGTGTCAGTGCATTTTGAACCTGTGGAGGATTGAAATGTAAATTAGAACGTGACACGTATCACCCACCTGATTGGGCCACGTGTCCGCTTCTAGTATTTTTCCACATGGCGACAGATCGTGATGTCCAAAGACTGGACACTCCATAGGAAAAATATGTGATATTTGGCATTGGGTCGATAACTCCCGAAGAGTCGAAGTGATTCACAGGCGTTGATATGTGGGAGGACACCCGTCGACAAATCATGAACTCTGGGTAAAATCATTCTGGGAGGAAGCAAGAGGGGGAAGTTGAGACTTTTTAAGGCCGAAGTTCCGAAGTGGAATCTCGATCGTTGATTGTGAAAGAGGACGAGGACCGTTGATCTAGTCCTGGTTGAAGGTTCTAAAGTTGTGAACCGCCGAGAAGGATTTGGTCACGATTTCGAGCTGTGGTCACCTGGGGAAGTGGTTTGAAGGGAGTGCCTGTGCAGAATTAAATTATGCATCGGCTAAGGGATAACATGGAAGTGTTATATGGTGCAGATTGATACATTTATGTTCTTCATGAATTGAGAATAAAAAGGACATGTAACATGGTTTGGAAAATTTTTGTTTATCATATGCATAATTCTAACAAAAGGGTCGCTTGCACATTTTGCAGAATTAAGGGATTTAAACACATCATCTCATAATGCGTATTGAAGAAATGGAATAAGGAAAGGGAGACTCCAACCATGATAAGGAGGCCAAAGGCCAAAATACCAGAGTTGGTAATGCAGAGACAGAGTCTAATGGACACAAGGGAAAAGGAGAGCAGGAAACATTAATAGAAACTCTAAGAAGCCTGAAAATATAAGTGCAGAGATACAAAGTAGACAATGAGAGACTTATAAGAGAGAAAAATCATATAAATGCTCGAGTGTTGCAAAGCTTAAATCAGTCGCAGAAGCAAACGAAGAAGGGATCAAACTCAAAACAAGAGGAAGAAGACAGGTTTTGTGAAAGAATAGAGGATCGTGGAAGAGTTGGTTATTCAAGAAGTGCCAGCAAAATTCATAGACATCACTCACCTCCTTACTCAGAAGGAAAGTTTTATGCATCGAAAGATCCCATAAGCAGTCCAGAGGTGTCTCTTGTTAGGCACCATAGAAGGATATAAGAAGTGGACAGTTTGCAAGGAGAGATGAGGAAGCTTAATCCACCCTCCTTTGATGGTGAAAGAGAAAGGGAAGATGACGATGAAGCATGGTTTCTTGGACTCATGAGATATTTTTAGTTTCATAACTATTCATCAAACTTGGAATCCAGAATTGCCACCTACCATTTACACGGGAAAGCTACAATGTGGTGGGATCAACTGAAGCAAGTTGAACATATTAATGAGAGTAGGATCACTTGGAAGCATTTCAAGAAGTACTTCCATAAGGAGTACCTCTCAGAGCATTTCTATGATAAGAAAATGTCGGAGTTCTTTGAATTTGGCCTGGGAAGCATGACTATGGCAGAATATGAAAAGAAATTCTTAGGATTGTTAAAATATGTTGGGTTTATAAACGATGAAAAGGTAAAGATATAGATATTTTTGAGTGGATTGTCCACCTTTTATAAATAAAATATTAGGTATGATGAGCCCAAGACCTTGACTAAGTCCATCAGGAAGGATAAATACTTGTATGAGAAAGGCCAAGGAAGAGAATCCCTGCAGAAATCTTGGAATGGATTGGTTGGACAAGCATCATGCTGTCCTAGATTGTCATAGCAATACATTTACCTGTCTTAATGAAGACAGAACATAGAGAATTGTGAAAGGAGTTCCAAGACCCATCTCTATAAGGGAGATTTCAGCCTTACAGTTGAAGATATGTTTTAGGAAAGGATGTAAATTGTATGCAGCTCATGTGGAAGAGCCAGAAAATACAAAGGGGCCAAGCCTTGAATATTTCGTGGTACTATAGGAATTTGAAGATGTATTCCAAGAAATACCAAGGCTACCACCAAGAAGGGAGATAGATTTCTCAATTGATATAGTGCCTGGAGTTGCCTCAGTGTCAAAAATTCCTTACAGAATGAGCACAACAAAGTTAAAAGAATTACAAATGCAGTTGGAGGAATTGTTGAAGAAAGGGTACATACGTCCAAGTGTTTCACCTTAGAGAGCACCAGTACTCTTTGTCAAAATAAGGATAGAACCTTGAGGCTGTGTATTGACTTTTGACAACTGAATAAGTGTACTATAAAGAAAAAGTATCCTCTACCCATAATTGATGACCTCTTTAATCAGCTAAGAGGAGCAAAGATATTTTCAAATATTGACCTAAGGTCAGGATACCATCAGGTAAGAATCAAGGAAGAATACATTCATAAGACAACCTTTAGGACCATGTATGGGCATTATGAATTTGTAGTGGTGCCATTTGGACTTACCAATGCACTAGTTGTCTTATGTGCTTAATGAATGGCATATTCATAAATTATTTGAATAAGTTTGTCATAGTGTTCTTGGATGACATACTTATCTATTCTAAGTGAGAAGAGGAGCATGAACATCACTTAAGACTAGTATTGCAAGTGTTGAGAGAACATCATTTGTATGCCAAGTTGATTAAGTGTTCTTTTTATCAAAAGAAGATCCATTACTTGGGACACATTATTTCATAGCAGGGCATAGTAGTAAATCCAAAGAATATTGAAGCCATTAGAGGATGGGCAACACCCAGAAATGTGTCAAAAATCAGATATTTTATGGGATTAGTTGGTTACTACAGAAGGTTCATAATAGGATTCTCTAAGATTGATCATCCCATCACTTCTTTGTAAAAGAAGGGAACTAAATTTGAATGGACACCTAAGTGTGAAGAGAATTTTAATCTATTGAAGGAATTACTTACTAGTGCACATGTGTTAAAGATTGTTGACCCAAATGAAACTTTTGTGGTATGTACAGATGCATGTAAGGAAGGACTTAGGGGAATTCTCATGAAAAATGGACATTTCATTGGTTATGACTCCAACAATCTTAAGGAACATGAGAGGAACTATGCCACACATGACTTGGAGCTTGTTGCCATTGTCCATGCCTTGAGTATGTGGAGGTATTACCTCATGGGGAAGAGATTTGATTAAGGACAGACCAAATTGGCCTGAAGTATCTTTTTGGAAAGCTAACCTTGAATGCCAGTAAAACAATATGGTTGTTATTTTTAAGTGAATATGACCTCGATATCAAGCATATCAAAGGAAAGGAGAATAAAGTTGTCGATGCACTTAGTAGAACAGTGTATCTCATGCATGTTATTGTTGTCAGTATGCATTAGTCAGACTTGAAGAGAAGAATTTTAGATGGTCTTGTTACAGATCGACATTACCTACAGGTAAAGGAAATATTATAGCAAGGAGAGGTACAACAGAAAATAAAGGAGTATGAGATAAAGGAAGATGGATTACTCATGCATAAGAATAGAATATAAGTTCCTAGTTCTGAAGAAATGAGGAATTTGGTATCGAAGAAAATGCATGATGCTCCTTATGCTAGACATCTCGGTTACCAGAAAATTATTATAGCAGTAAGAAGCCAATTCTTTTGGTCGAGAATGGAAAAGGATGTTGTTGATTACATCGCTCGATGTATGGAATGTCAGAAGGTGAAGGCTGAGCATAGGCACCCAATGGGTTTGCTACAACCATTACCAATCCCATAGAGGAAATGAGAAGTGATAACCATTGATTTCATAACTAAATTACCCAGGACAACAAGGCAACATGATTCAATCATGGTGGTGGTTGACAAGTTAACAAAGGCTGTTGATTTTGTTCCTGTAAAAAAAACCCATGCAGTGGCTAATATTGCAGAAATTTACATGAGGGAGATTGCTAGGTTGCATGGGATACCTAAGAAAATTGTCTCAGACATAGATAAAAAGTTTACCTCCAATTTATGGAGGGAATTGTTTAAAGGATTTGGCACAAATATAAACTTTAGCACAGCATACCATCCCCAATCATATGGGAAAACAGAGAGGGTTGTTGTCCCTCGACCAAGTTTCGAGGAAACCTTGGTCGGGTTTGGACCACTTTTGGACTTCCATAGGTTGGTTGAAGATGGAGCGCCTAGGCGAAGCTAGGATCAGGGATCTCACTTATTTTTGCAGGCTATGTGGACCCAGCAAGGGGTTCCTTAGGGTTTTTGTAATGGATTACAGGATGTCGGCCCATGGTTTTACCCATGATTATGCCTTATTGTCAAAGTCTAAATAAATAAGAATGTAATGTAGAAAAGAGTCTATAGATTGTGGGAAAAGAGGTTAAGTGCAAGTAGTTCTCAGTTTCTTTGTGCAACAAAATGTGTATGTAAGGCTGTGTTCTCAATAGAGAAGTTGGCTCTGTGCCTCGACCTAGTTTTGGGAAGGAGGATTTGGTGCATAGTGTGCAGATCTCCTATCTGTCGTGAAGCTTGGATCTATGTCTTAGTGCACAGGAGAAACTGAAAGTAAGAGATTGAAGAACCCTAAAGAATACGAATCAATTGGTGGGCATAGCCCCACACTGGGGTGAACCACATATATCCTGTGTCTTTGGTTTGCTTTGTTCTTTGTTGGTTATGTTATGAATCTGCTCTGTGCTTTTCTTATTATGTATGTTAGATAGACCTGTTGATGCTCAGTGATTTCGTGTTAAGGATGAATCAATGTTAGATCTAACTTAGTGCTATGTGTTAAATGATTGAAGTGTTTAATCTTTATTGTTATTGCGTCGATCTATTTTACAGTTTTCTCTTTGATGTTATTGAAGCTAATGAACTAATGCATATCACCTTCTAAGTGTTGCTAGAATAATCTGTGAAGTGTTATTATCACAGATCTGTGTCCCAGCTTGGTTATAGACACCTGAGTCCTGTAAACCCCCATGCTTCTACCTCAGGTGAGACTTCGCATGGTTCGCAGGTGTTTTCAAAAGGGTCGATAGTTAGGGTTTTGTTGATGCGTTGTTTAAGCGTTGAACCATGGGTCTACCCCTGTGCCAACAAATGGTTCCCTTGTCGGGACCTGAAACTGTGATTGTTGGGAACTGAAGTAAAGAAAAGAGAATCTTTGTGCATAGATATGTTTTTGTAGTGTGCAATACTCTACTTGACTTTTGAATCTTTGTGCTAAGAAAGAAACCCGATCTAAAGAAAAGAGGTAAGATCTTAAAAGAGGTAAAGCTATGTGCTTTGATAAGAGTAAGATAAGTGAAAATTTGTGTTTTGAAATCATGAATTTAGGTATGTTTAATAGATTCTATCCTAGTCTGAAAGATAGGGAACAGTTGGAAGAAAGAGTTGATCTAAGTAAAGCTAATAGAAATGAAGAAAGATATGTTATTCCTATGCATAGAAAGAATTTTTGGACTAATAAGTGGATGCAGGAACCTAGAAAGAATTTTTGCAGATTGCAGGTCAAGCACTGTGATCCGTACAAAAGAGGTTGGGGAACATATAAAAGAAAAAGAGGATTGACACTATGTTATAACTACAAAAGACCGGGACACCTTGCTAAGGAATTCCCTGGTATAGGTCATATTTGTCTTTGTTGTAAAGTTGTTGGTCATGAGATTGAGAATTTTCCAAGGATGATTGATAAAGTTGAAAGGATGAACATGAGACAAGAAAACTATGAAGAAATTCAAGAGACTAAGAGCATGTTAGAGAATCATAAAGCGAAAGAATCAAATAAAGCTCAGACTATGTTATCACAATTGAAAGAAATAATGAATGATCACAAAGATGTCAACTTACCAGAGATCCTGAAAGTAAAACAGCGCATAAGTACAAGAATAGAAGACTTTGACATAGACTATGTCTTGGATGAAGAAACACAAGTGAATATTATGATAGAAGGAACTTGGGATATTTTGGGAAAGCCTATTGTGGTACCTTCATTGGGAAGGATAGGCTTGTTTAAAGGTAATATGATAACCCTATGTTGAAGAGTTACTAAAGTACCTATTATTATCCATGCAACATCGACTGAAGAGGAATTTGAAGTCATTAATTTTTTTGAGAACAATGCCCCTTTCCCACTTTTGTTAGGAAAGACTTGGATTGAGAAGGATCA
Source organism: Picea sitchensis (assembly GCA_010110895.2). Classification (NCBI taxonomy): domain Eukaryota; kingdom Viridiplantae; phylum Streptophyta; class Pinopsida; order Pinales; family Pinaceae; genus Picea; species Picea sitchensis. The sequence continues at coordinate 4,459 of SNQJ01S0010238.1, read as the reverse complement.
GATCAGAAGGAAATTAGAGGAAGAAGCTACAGAAAAGAAAAATCAAGAACTAAGGGATTTCATACCTAGAAAAATAGACCGACTAATAGAAGAACGAGAAGATAAATCGAAGAAATAAAAAGAAAGAGAATTAGTTGTCGAGGTTGAAATAACACAAGAAGGTTTGAAGGACATATCCATGCAAGAAAGAAGAATACCCACCCTGGAATTAATAAGAGAAGGGATATTAACTTTGAACCCTTCGAGAGCACATCAGCAGTGTGAAGTTGCTATGCTAGGAGAGGATAAGAACAAGAATGGAAAGAGGAATTCAGAAACAGTTAGAGAAACTCAGATCACAGGAAAGAAGGAAAAGAATCTTAGTAAAAAGAAATCCAATTTAGAAAAGCTACAGGAAGCTACAGAGAACAGATGGAAGACTTCATAGACTGGAACCTCCCAAGAGGCAGGTTTGCAAGATTTGAACTTCCCTGTAATAACAAGACCGCATAGAATGGTACTTCGCATTGGCGAAGCTATATGACCGTTGGAGGCACCCCGCTCGTTAGAATGGAGCTTCGGAATGGCTATTAAACACATTTATGGGCGGATGGACCACTTTTGGGATGTTGAGACCGCGCCATATCGGACAGATTTGCATTGATGGAAGCATTACTACCCATTGGAAGAATTTGTTATGAGGTCCTGCTTATTTAACCTGTCAGACATTGTATGGGGACCACTTTTTACCACCCGTGATTAACTGAGTCCATAGAGAATTGATTGTGTATCGATCTATTTTATCATAAACTAGACGTCATCGTTCGTTTGTCTACTCATCCGTTTGCCTACCCCGACCTTCCTATTTAACAGTGAGAATGTCGAGCGAACCCACTGAATTAGAGAAGTTTTTCAACGAGGTTCATAAGAATTTCATGGCTAATAGAGTTATTTCTGAAGGAGTACAGGCGTTGTTGACCAGGGGACTGTAGGCTTCCCCTTCGACTGGACGTCATTCTGGTCATGCTAACCCCACGACTGAGCAGCGAAGTAAGCATCGTGGCGATCTGGCTAATGCGAAGAAAATCTCGTCAATCTTACCAGGCTATATCCCACCTTTGGTTGGTGCGGTTAACCGCGACAACATCCCACGAGACTATGAGTACACCCTGATCATCGCATATATCCTGAAAGGAATACACGTAGTTGGGAGTCAATTAGGACAAATCCCACTACTGAAGAACAACGAATTTAATCTCGATGAAAGAAAGAACTATGATATGCTCGCACCCCACTGATACTTGACAAAGACAACTAGGAAGAATCCTCACCTACTCTCCCAGCCATAGATTAAGGAGCTCACGCAGTCCACTATGCTAAATGTGATGAAGATTCCCCATTTTGGTCATCACCAAGAGGTTAACGCTTGCGTTAAACTCCTGTTGTTGTGATACCATGGAGGATACCTATGGCTTGACAGGTGGATTACTGTGGATCCAACACTGATCCACTTGATTACATGATTAATCTTGAAGGGACCTGACCCTCATCAATTTTATCTAGGGAAGGCCTTGGACTGCTCCTTGGCACAACACATCAAGGAGACTTACAGTGAAGTCAAAAAGGGAAAGAAAGGATACAAGGTAGCCTCTATACAAGATGGCGTAGTGCACATCACTTTCCAACTCATAGATGGAAAGCTCGTAAGAAAGAACTACCCCACACAGGTCACCGGGTTCGTGATGGACAACACGGGAAAATTTGTGAGGGCATGCAGATGAATTGGGCGAGTTACCTTGTCAATGAACTCGATAAATATTGTCGCGAAGCTCGGGATCAGGGATATGAATTCCACTTTAGTTGGTTGATCGTGTTGATTGCATTTGTCGCTTGGAAAATGCCTAAAGGAGCCACCTTTCTGGAGATTGAACCATCGGAGTCGTTGGTCGCTAGGTTTGCTACCCTGTGGTACACCAATGACATGTCGAAGCAATGGTAGTCAAACGTTGTGTTCCATGTGTATTATCAACAACTGAAGGTTTCCATTGAAGCATGTCTATGCATGACACTGCGCACCTTGCACCAATATAGACCGATAGACAAGTTCCACGCAGATCATCATTTTATCTATATCACTGCATGAGGAGATGAGAGCAAGGAAGAGTTACAGACATATTACAAGATTACAGATGAAGACATGGAGAAAATCATGAAGGAGTGGCCAGAAGAGTTCCTTGTACCTATTGCTGATGCAGAACTCTCCAACACTGACATCATAGGAAGCCCCCTAATCACCCGGGTCGAGCATGTCAAACAATGTAGTGGGACAAAGAAGAAGAAGAAGAAGGAGGAATTCCAGAATATAGAGACTGATGAGGAGGATAGTGCCTCTGAAGAAAATGGATTTGGCTTGCTAGGAGGAGGAGACGAAGAAAATGGACAAGGAGGAGGGGATGAAGGAGAAAATCAAGGAGAAGGTGAAGCTACACCACCAAAATATCCCCTTGCTGAAACAGTAGCACCGCAGAAGAGGAAGGTTTCTCCACAGAAACCTTTGGCAAGAAAGAAGACGCGTGCCAGTAAGCCCTAGTTAGAGGCCATGCTCTGTAACACACCCACTATCATAATTTTAAAAACTTTGGATTAATCTCCCACAAGTGAGAAATCTCCAGAAAACCGGCATTTGCGAAATGCCAACCCCTGGTTAAGTATCGGGATTTGGGGTTTTGGAGGTTGTGGTGTCGAGGGTCCCTATCCTCTCGAATCCCCGATCACCGATGGAACGAATTTTCGACGTGCCCCTTTGGTTGCCTCAACCCCGCTTGGCTAAGCCTTTGATTCACACGACTGGTTCCTATATGACCATACGACAGCTTCTCGTCGGGGTTTCGGGGTTTGCGGTGCCGCGGTGCACACGTACTCGAAACTCCTGATCCTCCGATTCCCGATGTGCTCCTAGCGTATTCACTTTCCGGGCTAAGTCCTGGTCAATACGACCACAAAGTTCACAAGACCACCGTCTTAAGTTCTTGTCGGGGTTTGGCGCCTCTCAAAGTTATGGCGCACGAGTCCCTTGGACTCTTGACGCACCTTTACACTGGCTAGCCCCCTTGGCTATACCATGGTCCATGTGACCACTTACCATATGACTGTAACCGTATAACCTTCCATTGGGGTTTCGGCATTTGCGATGACATAAAACACATATACCCGGGACTCGCGATATCCCGATCTCCGATTCTCTCCGGATGCCCGACACGTGTCCCTTGTATCAACGGCCTTTGATGGTGTCGGAAATTCGCATATCGCGGTTTCGCAATACAGGGTTTCATGTCCTTGAAATCCCCGATACGCTGATTCCCGATATGCCGAAGGGATCTACCACCGACGATTCCGGATGGTTGCCATCTATCCCCCCAGATGGATGGCCTTGATTGCATCGGGAAATCGTGAATCGCGATTCCATTGTGTAAGAGTTTCATGACTCTTGAAACTCCGATATGCCGAACTCCGACTCTCTGGGATCCCTCGCCACGCGTCCTTGCTGATGGAATGTGTTGATCCTGTCGGAAAATCACGGATCGCAAATCCCACATGAAAGAGGTTCTTGCCTCCGGGAGCCCCGATTCTCCGAATTGCGACCTCCTCGGATCTTCCGACACGTGTCCATCCTAATGGACGGTTCTGAGCTTATCGGGATTTCGCGGATCGCGAATCCTGATACAACAATCTCTTCACTCCTGAAATCCTCGATGGGTTAAAATCCAGATTCCTAGCCTGATGTCTGACGCGTGTCCTGCCGAGGTCAACGGCTAGGATCTTTTCTCGAGATTTCGGGACTTTCGAAGTCCTGTTCCCTTTGCTCTCAGGAACTCCGATTCCCGATTCACGACTTTTCGGGATCCTTTGCCATGCGTCCTGTACAATGGACGGTCCAGATCTGATCGGGAAATCGCATATCGCGATTTCAATATGCAACGGATCTATACTCCCCAAATCTCCGATAATAAAAATCCCGATGCCTCCCAAACACTGATACGTGTCCTTCCGAGATCAACGGCTTGCGGAATTTCTACCCCAGATCTGATGGCTCAGATCACCTCCTCGCACGTTTACCCCTGCGCTTAACCCCTGCGCAGCTTCTCCGGATTCAACGGCTGTCGGGCAATGTGAACCGAGATCTAACGGTCCAGATTCGTTCTTTTGGGTCTTGGGATTTACGATCCCAATTTCTCGTTGCTCATGATGAGAGAGGGCAAGGCATGTAATGCCTACGTTACTTTCATCGATCTAATGGTTGTGAATGACTATGGTTCACTCCGATGAGCTCTCATCCGTCGACTTATTTATCGCACAACACTACTATCTTGGACCTAAATAGGATCGTTCTTCCTCGTACAAGGTTAATAAGGCCTATGCGTTCGAATCCTTATTCTGGGTTCTGGGTGAACCTTTCCGAGGAGGGAATCTCTGTGAAGAG
>SNQJ01S0010237.1:236831-276812 GCA_010110895.2 Picea sitchensis | reverse complement strand
AGAAACATCTAGAGGAAGATCCTTCTAGAAGCGGAAGCTTCTATTAGGTCTTCTTACATCCGCCTTATTCTATTTTATTGAAAGGCCTTATTAATATTGACCTTTATTGCATCCGAATATATTGATCTACATATGTGCGGGTTAAGACCCTAACAGTGTTGTTGGAGAAAGTAGACATGTTGGAAAACATAGTAGACTCTTTGAACAAGTTTGTGAGTTGAAGTTCTCTTGGTGCAGAGAGCCAGTTTCAGCCAATAAAACAACAAGTGGGAGAATGTTGGGTTTTTTATTCTTTGTAGTGAAATTCTAGTGGACGTGGATCGACTAATAGTCTAAGTCGAAGAAATTGGCAGCAAGTCAAAGGTCGAGGTGGTTCGACCAAGTAAAGTCAAAGATATCGACAGCAAGTCAAATCTCGAGGTGGTTCAATCGAGTAAAGTCGAAATCGAAGATATCAACAACAAGTCAAAGAGGTCAATTGACAAGAGGTCGACAGGCGGGTGCATGGCAACCGACTGAAGACCAAATGAAGGTCGACTGGTAATTCGACTTTGTATTCGATGATAACAAAATCTCAAAATTCACGAGACTTGTATCCAATGATCTGTATGGATCTGTAATCATTTTTTGGGTGCTTTTCTTTAGGGTTTTTCCTACTATAAAGCCTATAAAGAAGGCATGTTGTAATGTTGTAAAGGCTAATCAATAATCATAGAATAGTTAATCTTTAGAGGTTGTTGGTCATGTAGATGTAATCTGAATTGGTTATAGGGTTGTTCTTGTGTAAAGCAAGAAGGTATGATATCGATTGTGTCTTAGGTGTAGACCAAGGTTAGGCATGTAACCTTTTATTCTAAATGAATAAGAAAACAAGAGAGAAAAACGTTCAAGGAATGTTGGTTTTCCTGTTTGGGTTTCTATGGTAAAATCTGTGTGTATTGTGTGTTTGATTTGTCCTTTACTTTCTTATTTAAATATTTCTTCCTCTCTTTTTCTAGGTTTATTTGTGGAAGTGTCCCTCATTTCCTAACACAAGTGGCCATGTCGGTTCGGGTCGTTGATGTTTCCCCGTAGGGGTTTTACCACATAAAAACATCAATGTGTTGATATTTGATCTAGTTTTGTGAGTGGTTACTGAAGGTGTTTTTTCCTCTTTTGGAATACTTGTGTTGTCGAACATGGTATCAGAGTGCATTTGAAGTCTCGTTCCCGTTGTAGATCGAGATCATGAAGTTGTGTTGTCGCATCTCCGGTTTATGCCATTTTCGTAAATTTGTGAGATGAAAGGACTATTTCATTGCATCTGGAGCATTCATTTCAGTCAATAACACTTTTCATTTCCCTTGAAAAGGTTTCTATTTTCCCAAGATACAACCATTTCAGTCATATCTGGAGGTATAAAGCCCGAATATTTCGGTTTTCTATTTTTATTTTGGATTGCTACTATTTTTTATTTGTGTATGCTCTTTTCCCTACACATTGTGTGATCTCAGCAAATCATAAATAGATCGGAAAAGTTTTTCTTGTTCACATATGCTCTTTTTCATGCGCTCTGTGTGATCTCGGTAAATCAAAAATAGAGGGAAAACTTGCATGTTCGAGGTAAGTTAACCGAGATCTAACCATAGATGATTTTAAGGGCTAGATTTCGCAAATGGGCTAATTTTCCATGGTTTTTCCCAAAAAACGATTCACTATTTTCCATTTTCTCTAAAAAAGATTCACCCAAATTCCATAGAATAAAATTATTTTACCTTAAAATTGCCAAAATTTTAAAGAAATAATATAAAATCCTTAGAAATTTGAATATTTTAAAAAACTATCACCAAACATTTTACATTTTGCATATTAAGGACTAGTAATATTAGCCCATGTTTCTACATTTCAATATAAATTTCCATCCTTAAAATCATCCATGGATCTAACCCTTGTTGTCATCGAGAAGTGAAATTTGTTTCTTGTGTGAAAAGAGATTTTTAAGAGCACGCTCCCCAAGGTAATATTCCACAACAGCAACAACACCCTCAATTCTCCTTCTAAATAATATAATATGTTTTGCACTAGCTCACTTGGTTAAACTTCCATTATTAAGTAAGAGGTCTTGAGTTCAAGTCCATTTTTTGTTTTATTTTTTTAAGTTCATGCATCCATTGTAAAGTGTATTTCACTTAAATTAAAGTGAATCACTATAAGTAGTATTAATATTTTAAGTTATTTATTTTTCATGCAACTTTCATTTATAAATTAACTTCATTGTAAAAGTGATCCCCTCTTATTCTATAAAAGTGGGTCATGCAACTTTCATTTATAAATTAATTCATTGTAAAAGTGATCCCCTCTTATTCTATAAAAGTGTGTCACTTCATAAGAAAATTATTTGTAAAAGTGAGTTTATTAGGACGGGTATCACCACATAGACCAACTTATACTTGCCACGTGGTTCTTTGGTTATCGTTTATGCCTTTTTTCAAAAGGGCATAACTTTCACATCCAAAGTTTGTTTTCGGTGTTGTTTCTTTTAAATGACCTCTTTTTTCAAGAGATTTCCATTTAGACCATTAGATTCAGTGTTTTTTGTATATTTGATATGGATTCTCCCAACGATGTTTTGCTTACTAATACAACTACTTCTAATGGAAATCCCATATGGAGGATTTATTAAGAAGTAAAGGATTGTATCTAATTACCATGGGAAAAGAACACAAACCCACTGATGTTGAAAAGTATGCCAAATGGATTAATAAGAATGACAAATCCTGTGGACTAATCAGAATGTCCATCTCTCCTAATTTAATGTTTCACCTTAAATAAATTAATTCCCCCAATAAATCTTGGGAAAATGTTGAAGTTGTGTTTGGTAAACATAATATTATTCGAGCTCACTAGTTGGAGAATCAGTTAATGACTTTAAGTCCAAATGATTTTCCTTGCATTGAAGATTACTTATCTAAGTTCAAAACACTTAGAATTTTTTGTATTGAGTGCCAACAAGATCTGAAGGAAGATCAATGCATATATATTATTCTTTCTAATCTTGGTAGTGCATGTTCTATTTTTGTATCTACCTTTTATGCCACTAGAGAATATCTAGGAAGTGCTTATAAAGAACCCTCTCTTGATTCTTTTTGTGATTCTCTAATTTGAGAAAAAGCTAAGCTTGTGCAACTTGGACTAATCAACACTAAATGTATATCCAACAAAGCCTTAGTGGCTCGGTAGAAAGATAAATCCAAGAATTCAAAGAAGCAACATCCTCCCACAACAACAAGCAAAACAAGGATCCCAAACCCTCTCCGCTAACCTCTTCTCATAATGGTGACAAAGGAGAAAAATCTAAAAATAAGAAGATGATCAGAAATTGCAACTTTTGTGGGTAAGATGGTCATGAGGAGTCCAAATTTTTTAAGAAGATGGAATTTATATGTAGTGATGAAGAAGCACAACATCGGTATTGATTCTAATTCTTCTTCTTCTCATGGGCATGCAATTTCTACTTCTGGTTTCTCCTTCAATGCAACTTCTACTTCTTCTTCTGATGAGTGGATTATTGATTCTGGAGCATCTTATCATATGGCTAAGGATAAAGCCATATTTTCTTCTCCAAGTGAATGTAACACCAAGAAAATATTTGTTGGTGATGATAGATATCTTAGTGTTGTAGGGTCTAGAACAGTTTAGGTAGATAATGGTCATTTCAATGATTTATTATGTGTTTCAAGTCTTTCTTGCAACCTTCTATCAGTATATTAGATCACACATTCAAGTGAAGGTAAAACCGTGGAGTTTTCACCTCATCGAGTTGTAATTAAGGATTTAAAATATCCTAACCATGTCCTCACAACTGGAATTGTTGATGATATTACCAAGTTGTACAACTTTTACAACTTTGGGTCATCATCTTTTCCGTCAGTTTTTGTTTCCCATAGTGATGACTTAAGCAAATTTTGGCATGAGCATTTTGGTCATCTAAAATATCGCTCATTGCAACAACAATGTAATCGACAGATGGTGATTGGTCTTCCTCTTGTTTTTTGCAAAGATGTTATTTGTGTTAGTTGTGTTCTCGGAAAACATCATCAAGACAATTTTGACAAACGTGCATCTTGGCATGCCTCGACCCCTTTACTGCTTGTTCATAGTGACTTGTGTGGTCCACTTTCTTCTCATTATTTTTCTGGGTGCAAGTATTTCTTAACTTTCATGGATGAATTTTTCAGACGCACTTAGGTTTACTTCTTAAAATTTAAGAGAAAATTTTTTGACAAGTGTTTGTCCTATAAGGCCCTTGTAGAAAAGCAATATGGCCATCAAATTCAAAAGTTAAGAACAAATAATGGAGGCGAATATGTGAATAATAATTTTCCAATTTAATGCACTACAAAGGGAATCCAAATGCAACACATTGTTCCATATACACCACAACAAAATGGTGTTGTTGAGGGAGAGAAATGTACTACAGAGGGCATCCAAATGTAATACACTATTCCATACACACCACAACAAAATGGTATCGTTGAGATAAAAAACTGCACATTAAAAGAAATGGATAATTTTATGATCCAATCTAAGGGATTAAGTATAAAGTATTGAGAGGAAGCCATTAACTGTGAAAATTACATAGTAAATTGCACTCCCACAAAGGCTCTAAAACATATGACACCAGAAAAAGCATGGAATAAACTTAAGCCAGATGTAATCCACTTCTATGTGTTTAGCAGTGTAGCATGGGCTCACATTCCTAATGAGAAAAGGAAATAATTTCATCTTAAAAGTGAGAAGTGTATATTTGTTGGATATTATGAAGATGTCAAAGGTTATAGACTTCTTCAACCTCATTCAAATGAAATTAATATTCAAAGAGATGTTAAATTTGATGAAAATATCTTGGCTTGCGAGCCTAATTCATCATTTTTGCCTTCTTCGTCCTGTGAGTCATCTTCGGAGTTTGTGCCATCTTATGTTCCTACTCTATTTTATCCTTCTTCAAATGATGATAGTGAGGATCAAAATACACCTTCACATGCTCACATTCCTCCAAATGAGTCCATTCAACATGAACCTGCACCAACACCACCGCTTCCTAGATGGGTTTTTTCAACATGAGAAGAAGTTGTTGATCTTGTCAGTGATCCTTCATATTAGCATCAGATACATTCACAGTTCCAACGATCCTCTTCTCTTTTGGATCAAGTTTTAGAGACTCGTGATCCAAAGACATTTTCAAAATCTTTAAGTCATTCATATTGGGATACACCAATGAATGAAGAGTATTTTTCTTTAATGGAAAATGATACTTGGGATCTTGTACCTCTTCTGAAAGGAAGAAAACTTGTCAGATGTAAATGGATCTACAAAACTTAGTATACATCATATGGAAGTGTCTAAAGACATAAGTCTCGGTTAGTTTCCAAAGGATTCTCTCAAGTTGAAGGCATTGACTATAATGAAACTGTTGCCCTTGTATCCAAAATGAATTCCATCTGCCTTGTTTTATCCCTTGTTGCCTCACATAAATGGGAGTTCCATCAAATGGATTTCAAATCCACCTTTTTGCATGGGGATTTGCAAGAATAAATCTACATGGAAAAACCTTCTGGCTATGTCTAGAATGAATCTAGCCTTTTTTGTCACCTTAAGAAGTATATTTATGGTCTTAAGCAAGCTCCTCAAGATTTGTATTCCAAAATGGATAACTTTCTTCTTGATACCAGCTTTTCTAGATGCCATTTTGACCCTAATGTCTATACAAATAAAGTAGGAATCCATCTCATAATCCTTCTTATTTATGTTGATGAGCTTATCCTCACTGGTAGTGACCCAAAAAATTTGACCTGTGTAAAATCAAACCTTACAAAGAAATTTGAAATGACAAAATTAGGATATTTGCACTATTTCCTTGGCCTCCAAGTATTGAAAACCAAGGAAGGAATATGTATTTCCTAGTCTAAGTATGCTTGTGGCCTTCTTCATCACTTTCACATGGAAGACTCTAAACTATCCCCTTCCCCCTTCCATTTTGGACTTGTTGCCACTTGTACTTCTCTTGAAGTTGATGCCACCTTGTACCATCAGTTAATTGGTAGCCTCTTATTTGAATTATGCATGTCCTGATCTTTCCTTTGTTGTTGGTATTGTTGTCCAATATATGCAAACACCCCATGAAATCCATTAGAAAGCAGCTAAAATGATACTTTGGTATGTCCAGGGTACAATTCAGTTTGGGATACATTACAACTCAAGGGGGGATCCTTTGTTGGTTGGTTTCATTGATTCAGATTAGGTCAACGACCCTAATGATCGAAAGTCTACTATAGGTTATGTTTTAATCCTTCGTTCAAGACTCGTCACTTTGGCCTGTAAGAAACAATAGGCTATTTTTATTTCTTCAACAGAAGCAAAGTATTGAGCAGTGATTAATGCAATTCAAGAAGCCTTGTGGCTTTGACAGATCCTTTAAGAGTTTGCATTCGAACAACAGTATCTGAAAACCTTCTGGAGTGATAATCAGAGTGCGATCAAGCTCGCCAAAGATCTAGTTCAACATCGGCGTAGAAAACACATCAATATTCACAAGCACTTCATCTGAAAACTCATTCATGATCAAGTTATTGAAGTGTTATTTTTCCCTACAGAAGATCAATTTGCAAACATTATCACAAAGTGTCTTACAGACGCGAAGTTTTCCAAACTTCAATCTATTTTAGGAGTTCATGAAGTTTTCATTAAGGGGGTATAGGATCTAATGCCTCCTTCCTTCTCCTATTGTGTCACCTTTGTAAATCCTTCAATCTCATCCCAAGTTGTTCTTAAGGGGGGGGGTGTTAGGAAATTTAGACACTTAGGAGTTAGTTAAGATCAAATTGGTCTAATGTTTCGTTAGGTAAAAGTGTGTTTCTTGGTGTGTTTATTTAGTATGCATTTGTATTTAGGTAATCCATTGGTCACGATATGTTCCCAACATATAGTGATCTGACAGTTCATTTTCTCCTCAATATTAAAATCTACATTGAGTTTTGTCTTAACACTCGATTGGTCCATGATATCTATTTAAAGAGCATGGAGCGTCATTTTCCGATGATCAATTGTGAGAAACTCTCTTGTAAATCTTTGTATAATATTCGTCTTTTTCATTAATAAGTTTCTCCAAGTGACCATGTTGGTTGGGGTCATGTATGTTTCCTTGTAGGGGTTTTACCACGTAAAAACATTGGTCTGTTGATCTTAGATTTGGTTGTGTGAGTGGTTATTGAAGGTGTTCATCCTTTGTTGGAATACTTGTATTGTCAAACAAATTTGCATGCAATCTAGAGGTCGAAAGTGGATCAAAATGAGATATGGATACACATGATATAGATTATTATTCTAATGTGCATTTTTAAAACCTCACTTTTGTTTGACACCTAGAGTTGGCTTCTACTGTGCTAGCATGTGGTTTGATTTCCTTGCAATGTCATAGTTGTACATTATTTCTTGATATCTAGTGGACATTAGACCATCCCCTCAAAATATAGATCATTCCCAAGTTGTTCATTTATAATTGGTTGCTAGGATACTATAGGATTGAATGATTGTTGTAAGTTCGCAAGCATCTTGAAGCAATTAAAGTTAGTCAATTTGATCATTTATCTTTTGGTATTAATAAACTATCAAAAACCATTAAATAATCAATGAAACAACTTATTCAACCTTAATTACTCTTGATTTATTATTCCTTGAAGAAAGTATGGTAAAGTAGGTTATGGTTGGAAGCATAGTGAAGAAAGGATGAGGAAAAGGCTAGTTATAATTTGAGAATAATATCAAAATAGCAACCCAACACCATGCTCGACAAAATAGAGTATTCCCACACAAGATGAACACCTTCACCAACCACTCACACAACTATATCAAAGACCATAACAAGAGTTTTTTTACATGATTAAAACCTTCTAGAGTGAAATATTCCAATGCTCCAACCAACGTGGCCATTTGAGGCAATTAATTAATGCAAAAGAAAAAAAAAAATTGTACATTAGAGTTTCTCACAATCAATCATCAACAAATAACCCTTCATTATTGTTAAATAGAGATAATGGACCAAACAGGTGTTAAGGCACAAATCAATATTTATTAGTTTCAAGGATAATATGATTCGTTGAATTACTCTATGTCTAGAACATATTGTGACCATTGGATTACATAACTACAAATGCATACTAATGCATAATATGGAAACACACTTTTACATAAAGACATATTAGACCAATTTGAACTTAAATAAATCCTAAGTGTCTAAATATACTAAAAATGGTGCATGTATCCCACTCATATACCAAAGACCCCCCTTAAGAGTGCTTGTGTTGCATTTCAAGACATATATCATGGCCCATTAAACTAAGAATCTTCATTTAGGGTCTACTTTCCTCAACTTACCCCCCAACCATGGTCAAGGCCTTAAGATCCATCCCCTAATGCACAAAACATCCTAATGGTTCCCATATATCACTTAAAGGAGAATGATGCCCTATAGAGGACATGTTATTTGGTTTGTGGATTTGGTAATGTCCCTTATTCCCTAGAGGCCTCATATAGGGCCCAGGGGCCTTATTTTATTCAACCATGGCTAATTCCTTAAGACCCATCCCTAGTGAGAAAGTCATCATAATGACACTCATATTCCACTTGTAGGCCAAAGATAACCTTTAAAGGTCATACATTATGTTTTGATTTCATGTTCATGCCATGATCCATTAAGATCCATTTCTAGTGTAAGTATCTTATTTTCCTTCCTCGATTATTTTCAAGGCCATGAGACCCTTCCCTAATGTACAAAAAATCGTAATTGTTCCCATATTCCACTTTTATATCAAACATACCTTTAGAGGGCATGTGTTGCAGTATGAGATCTTGATCATGGCCCATTAGCTCGAGATTATTAATATAGGGCCTATCCCTAGATTTCTCACCCAATAATGGCAAGGCCTCGAAACCAATCTTAGGTACAAAACACCTCCTAATGAGACCCATATACCACTTAAAGGAAAATAATACCTTATAAAGGGAATTTTTTGTGGTTTGTGGACGTGTTCATGGCCTTTGGTCCCTAGAAGCTTCATCTAAGGCATAAGGGACCTATTATCCTCCGATGAGCATGACTAAGGCCTTGAGACACATCACTAGTGCATAGGACCTCACATTCCACTTGGAGGACAAAGATGGCCTCTAAAAGGCTAGTGGTGTGGTTTGAGGTCATGTTCATGCATATGAGCCCTAGAGATCCATAAATAAGGATTTTATTTCCTCCCTCAACAATAGTGATGACCCCAATACCCGTCACTGGAGCGTAACACCTTCTAATGGTTCTCATATCCCACTTAGAGGCCAAATATCCCTTTTGGAGGGTTTGTGTGATGGTTTGAGGCCATCCACATGGATTATTGGCTCAAGGATCTTCACTTAGGGTGTTGTTCCTTATTTTTCTCCTTTAATCATGGTTAAGGATCTAAGACCCTACCTTGATTCATAAAACATTCTAATGGTTTCCATATCTCACTTGAATGAAAATGGTCCCAAATAGAAGTCATGTTGTGTGTTTGGTGAAGCCAATCATGGTCCTTGATCCCTAGAGGCTTCATCTAGATCCCAAGGAAATTATGTTCCTCCCTCAAGGCCTATGATGTAATGTCCCCACTATAATCCCTAATTTAATTAAAGCTTAATGTAGATATAATGTGTGGTTATGACCAAGCGATGTATATGAAAATTGTATTTCTGATTTTTAATAATAAAATGTGATGACAGTTGTTGGGGGATATGGACAAAGATGGGGGATGAATTAATCCAAAGGAAAGGGGAGCGTCCAAGAGAATTTTTGTAACGTACCCATCCTCTGAAGTTGGTCAGTTTGTGCTAAAACTCTCTCTTATCAGCTCTGATACCACTCTGTAACACACCCGACCCCCTAAGGTTCCTTTTTAATGGATGGGGTATTGTAATTATTGCTTTTCTTAGTCGTCTCAATCCCCTCCATGGAGAGTCATCGCATATTGGTCAACAAGAGCCCTCCAACGATGGTTGTTTCATTCGAAACTGAGTCCTAGATCAAAATTCATGGCATTTCTAAAGTTCCTTGGTCTTTGATCTATCTAATCGTTGACACATGGAATCCACATGACACCTTGGCACATTCTTTGCTCACCATGATGACTACGTTGCACCTATGTGGTGCTTGTGAAATTATGCCATCAAATGAGTCTGCTCCACACAAAACCATTGGAGCTATCGCTTAAACTCTTTACCAGTACTCTTACGACTTACCTCCGTTAGATATGGTATCGAAGAATATTCCACAGTCAACGTTGATCCAGCTAGGCTTGCGCTAAATCCATTCACCTATACAATTGTTGACATGCGTCTTCACATTAATGCTCCTCGTTAACTGTCATTCTTCCGACTTACTAGTGGGGATTGTAATGATAAACTGTTGGAATTTCATCCCTTTCGCTTACATATCTATGACTTGTGCTAGTCTAACTTTGAGATCTTTTCATCGGGGTTATTCTCACGGCACATGAGATTTCCTCCTGAAGGTCTCACTCCGATAGGTTTGTTTCAGAGATTTTCCCATGACGCTCGAGGGATATCTGCGACACGACAACTTTGAATAACCATCAATCAATGGTGACAATCTATTCAGATCAACGGAGGTGGTTCCTTACTGACCAACACAAGGTTTACAGAGTCATGACTGTCCATTCAAAGGACTTGGTCATTTTTCGAGTCCTTCAAGACTTCGAATTCTAGCCTTCGAGGACTCAAGATGATCCTGAAGTCTCTACATACTGTCAAAATTAGGGTTTAGGCCTCGCATGTGTTGCAGGATCATCACACATGAAACATATGGGGTACTCAAACAAGTAGCAATTAGTGTCCATTAGTTTTTATGATTTAACCAAGCATTAGTATTCATCGCCATGTCGATTATCTTATCGCTTTCAGGTCATATATTAAGCATAAAAACAATCTCTTGGATTTAAGCATTCATACACACACACACACACACACACACACACACACACACACACACATTAACACACAATTGTTCTATCTTTAATCATTCACATAAGACATTCACAGTTAGTTCATACGGATGAATCACTTATCTGATAAAGAAATGATCCAATCCAACTAACTGAGAGAGGACGCCTTTCCTCCCAACCTTAGGCCTTGTTGTATAGTCACTTCCTACAACATGCCACCCCCATGCTAAGCCATGATAAAACCAAGGAAATTTACTCAGCAGGGCTCCAAGTCTGCGATGATCCGGGAATGTTACTCTCCTTCTCCCTCTGACATAGCAAAAGTTGCCACTTCATACTAAGCTCGAGGTCTCTACAGGTTTATCAGGTAGTTTCTCAACTGGAATTCCTCTACACAAGGGAGTCCCTTCTCTTCTTAATAGTCCCTCAGCGACGTCCCCTTACCAGTGTTGATTTTTGTCTAGTAAGCACCAAGCAGCAGCCCACTCTAGTTCAGGATTCAGGTCATCTCTGTTTAGGGTGATCATCCTCAGCTTGGAAAAGCTTCCTATTTTCTTCTAGAAATCTATACTTTCCTTTCTTAATCAATGTATATTCCTTCTCTGCACTTTTGCTTTTTTTTCTGGGCTCTCTTGTTTTCTATGTTCATCTATGTTTTCCATCTTTGTTTTCTCTTATTGCCCACACTTCCTTTTTCCTACCTCTCTCCATTCCTTGGGCTCTCTGTTGAATCCCTGTAGACGTAACCTGCAGTCCACCCTTTTTCAATCTGAAGGGGCAGTGTGTGGTACATTCCTGTGAGCCATTCAATTGGTCATTCTTTCTACAGATGGGCCAATTGCAGTAATCATTACTACCCAACCACATTTATGACCTTCTCTTTAATGTTCACGTGGTATCTTCCATCAGTTTGGTGTGCTGGTGGTGAAATCATCATGTTTGTAAGCATATATAAGCTTGTTGTGCAAGGTTCATATTTTCTTCACTGATGCATCTTGTCTTCATTTCACTCAACGATCCCATCAGTCCTCTACTTTATCAATTTCCTCTGGTGTATCATGGCCAGTACTTATCAAGGTTTTTCCCTCTCATTCAACAGTTTGGTGTTTTTATTAAATTAAAACAAAATTACATCCCTCATATTATTAATGTATAAGGTTTGTGCATAATTACAGTCTTGGGAGAAAATAGGGTGTTACATTCCCCTCCCCCTAAATAAAACATTGTCCTCGATGTTTAAAACACCATGTTTTTTACAATTATACAGTAAACAAAAATGGGTATGCCAATCTCATGGCATCTTCCAGCTCCCATGTAGCTTCATCAACTCCAAAATGATTCCATTGCACCTTTACATGTGCGATGGCTCGGTTCTGGAGAATCATTTCTTTCCGAGCTATGGCTAGAATTATCCTTCGAGTTCCACCTGTATTATAGTACAATCAATAATGTTATTAGAATCATGCACATATTTCTTTAACAAAGACACATGGAATACATTATGTGCTCTAACAGTAGGTGGTAAAGAAGGTATGTATGCTACTAGTCCTATTCTTTCTAGGATTTCAAATGGTCTGCATTATGAGGGAGCCAATTGAGCACGCATTCCCATTTTCAGGTAGCTTCTCTTGGGTTTCACCCAGAGATACACATGGTCTCCTATCTTGAACTCTCTGGTGGTTCTCTTGCTATCAACATATCTCTTTTGTCTATCTTGGAAAATTTTAAGATTCTTCCTTATCTGAACCATGGCTTGCTCCATTTCCTTCAGTAATTCAGTTCTAAGTGTAACTTTGTCCACTAGACTATCCTAACTAATAGGAAATCTGCACTTCCTGACATACAGAGCTTCAAATGGGCTCATCTTCAAGGATTCTTGATAACCATTGTTGTACACAAATTCTACCAAAGGTAGATATTCTTCCCATTGTTTGGGTTTATGAATAACATGCATTCATAGCATATCCTCTAGCACTATGTTCACCCTTTCAGTTTGACCATTGGTTTGAGGATGGTAGGCCGTACTAAATGCCAACTACGTCTTTAAACCTGCAAACAAGCTTGACTAGAATTTTGAGGTGAATTTGGTATCTCTGTCTAAAATTATGGTTTTGGGTAAACCGTGCAACCTGAATATTTCTTTCACAAACAAATTGGCAACGCCTATGGATTTAAAGGTATACTTTGTGGGAATAAAATGAGTTGCCTTGATCAACTTATCCACCACAACCATGATTTCATCATGGTGTTTGACTGTGTTTGGCAAACCCATGATGAAATCCATGGAAATCACTTCCCAATTCCACTATGGTATATGTATGGGTTGCAATAGTCCCGTAGGGTGTTGATGCTCGACCTTCACCTATTGGCACACTAGAAACACTGAGATATATCGAGTAATGTATTGCTTCATCTTAGGCCAATAATATAATTGCCTAACTATTGTCACCATTTTTTGATAACCAAGTTGACCGACGTAAGGCCTCCTATGGAATTCATCCATAATCAATTGTCATGAGTATATTGAATCAAGAACATATAGACTCTTGTTGTATGTCAATAGGTTATCATCCCTTAGTTGATATCCTTTGTACCTCTTTTCGTTAGGTTCTCTCTGCAACTTTTCCCTCACTAGGCTGAAGAAATCATCTTCCGACAAGAGGGTCTTAATTCTCTGTTGAATGTTGGAATCACCTCCACTTGTTGTTGTTAGGTGTATTTCCTAAATGCTTCGACTGAGTGCATCAACCACTTTGTTCTCTTTTCCTTTTATATGCTTGATTTCAAAGTCAAACTCACTGATTAATTCCATCCACCGAGCATGTCTAGCATTTAACTTTGGTTGGTCTAGCAAATAATTCAGACCACAATGGTCATTCATGAGGACAAATCTCCTCCCGAGCAGGTAATGTCTCCACATCTTCAACGCATGTACAATTTTGGAAAGTTCTAAGTAATGGGTAGCATACCTTTACTCATGTTCGTTCAACTTTCGTGATTTGTAACAAACCACTTGTCCTTCTTGCATGATTATTTTGTTGAGTCCTTCCTTGCAAGCATCTGTGAAAACCAAGAAGTCTTTTTCTTGGTTCTCAATCCTTAAAACATGGGCATTGGTCAACCACTGCTTTAATTGTCGAAAACTATCTTCGCATTCTGGTGACCACATGAATGTCTTTCCCTTCCTTTTTAGTGACGTAATAGGATTCTCGATCTTGGAGAATCCCTTGATAAACTTTCTATAATATCCATCCAATCCCATGAAGGATCTCACTTATGTCACGTTTCTAGGAACTGGCCAATCCATGATTGCCTTGATCTTTGTAGGGTCTACTGCGACTCCTTCGGTTGAGATTACGTGGCCTGGATACTGGATTTCCCTTTTAAAGAAATCACACTTGATGAATTTGGAACATAGTTAGTGCTCTCTTAACACTTGTAACACCAGACTCAGATGTTCTCTGTGCTCCTCTCCATTCTTGGAATACGCCAAAATGTCATCCACAAACACTAATACGAACTTGTCGAAGTACTTTCTGAGCACACTATTCATCAAACACATGAATGTAGCTGGTGCATTTGTAAGTCCAAATGGAACCACAACAAACTCGAAGAGTCCATACCTTGTCCTAAAGATTGTATTGTGGATGTCTTCGTCCTTAATCATAACTTGATGATATCCCAATCTCAAATCTATTTTTGGGGAAATTGTATCCCCTCTGAGTTGATCAAATAGACCATCTATTATTGGCAAAGGGTACTTGTTCTCGATGGTCATCTTGTCCAGTTGTCGATAATCGATACATAACCTTAAGGTGCCATCCTTCTTCTTTAAAAATAGGGTTAGTGCTCCCCACGAAGATACACTCAGCCTGATGTAACCTTTATCCATCATTTCTTTCAACTGCATCTTCAGTTCCACCAACTCTGGTGCACTCATCCTGTAAGGCACTCTCGATGTTGGCACTACTCATGGCATGAGGTCAATTGAAAAGTCAAGGTCTCTTTTCAGAGGTAATCCAAGCACCTCCTCTGGAAACACATACCTGAATTCCCATAACACAGGATGGTCTTCAACCTTCAACTAGTCACCACTTTATTTTGAATTTATTACTTGTATAGCATACAGAGGACACCCTCTTCTTCTATACTTCTTGAGTTGTAACATTGATATTTTTCTCACAAATATTGGCTATTGAATGCCTTGCAAAATTATTGTACTACCTTCCTCATCTTTTCATTTTAGAGTTTTCTCATAGCAATTCAACTTTTCCTTATGGGCGGTTAACCAATCCATTCCCAATAATATGTCATAAGATCCAAGGGGTAGAACATTCAGATTCACATGGGTCTGAAATCCCTCACTCTGAATTGTACAAGCTTCAACGACCTTCGCCACTTTCCTCTTTGTTCTTGTGGCTAACTGGACTAAACACACCTTGGTGTGTTTCTTTCTTTGTAATGAACATGCCTCAACTACTCGAGGTGAAATATAAATAATATTAGATCCTAGGTCAATTAAAATAGAGATTGGTTTTCCAGTAATGATACCTTTCAATTCCACCACATAAGCTTGGTGGTTTTCTTATCGATTTTCCACCGTCGCATAGATTCTCGATATGCTCCTAGCTACATCGTTGACGGTAGAATCCCCCTATACATTATACACTCTTTTACTATCATGTTGTCTATGTGGACAATCCCTCAATAGGTGTGTCTCTCTACATCCCCAAAATTGCAAAGGTCCTTTCTTATTTTCCTCTGCTCTTTCCTTTTCCTGCTTCATTGGCTTATTCCTACTTTGTGACAGAAAATTTTGTTGATGCACGCTCTTGCTTGGCTACCCTGAGTGTGCATCCTTCCTATAATTCTTGCGGGGAAAAGGATTAAATCCTTTATTATGGAATCCACTCTTGTCCCTTATTTTCCAGTCCTTAGGGGACTCGTTCTTGTTCTTAGACTCATCGTAACAACATTTAACCTTCTGAATGGTGTCTTCTAGTGTCTTGGGTTTGTCGAATTCAATTTGGTCTTGGTATGACTGTGGAAACCCACTGAGAAAGTGTTGGATATTTTCCTTCTCATCCTTAAGGTAGGGAACATACCTCAACAGTTCCATAAATCATTTTACATACGCCTCCAAGGTAATTTTCCCCATATTAAGCCTTCCAAAATTATCTCTCAAATTGTTTCCAGGTTAAATTTCTTTCCTTTATCCTTTTGATTTCGTTGAGGTCTTCCCACCAAATGGAAGCCCCACCATTCAAGTTAAACACTGCAATCCGTGCCTTCATATTCTCTAAGTAGTTATGTACTCGGAAATAGTTTTTCAAGTTGAATAGCCATGCTTCAGCTTCCTCTCCTTTCTTTATCTCACCATCGAAGGTGGGAAGCCTATCCTTATTGAATTCTTCAATCAGAAAACTTCAAGATTTCTTCCTCTTTCTCTTCTTAGGAATACTAGATTTTGTGCCACTACTCCACTTTCATGCTAGATTAGTCTTATGACCAAAGGACTTCATGGAATTGCCTCCACTCAATTCACCTTTCTTAGTGCCTTAACACTTTCTTTTGGAAGAAATCCTTCCCACATCGGTGTGATCCATTTCATGATTTTGGGCATTCGAAGGGGTTTTCAACCTCTCTGACTGTTGTACTTTAACATTGCAAGGAAATTGTTGTAGATGATTTTGAATTTCAGACAGACTCTGCAGTAGAACTACATTCAACTCTTCCTGTTTGGAATGGACCCTCATAAGCCTTTCATTAACCGCCTTTAGACTTCTCATTGTGGCCATCAAATCTAGAGGGGTTTCCCTATCCCTCTGGCCATCAAATTCTTCATCTCTAAGGTGCATGAGGTCATCCATACTGTGTTTCACCATTCAATTTTGTGTGCCTTTTCAATTCATCCTACATGTTGAAACAACAATCATCGTTAGCATTTCATGTCAATATTCTAGATCAGGCATTTCAGAAAACATAAATCCTTTTCTCTCTCTCTCTCTTTTAAGAAACCTTTCCTCGTTTTAGTGACCCATCCAAGCCTAAGGTTTGAACTGTGATCTAATACCACTCTATAATGTACCCAGCCTCTGAAGTTGGTCGCGTCACGCTAAAACTCTCTCTTATCAGCTATGATACCACTCTGTAACACACCCGACCCCCTAAGTGTCCTTTTTAAGGGATGGGGTATTGTAATTATCATTTTTATTAGTCATCCCAATCCCCTTTGTGGAGCTTCATCGCCTCCTCCTCATCAAGATCCCTCCAACGATGGTTGTTTCATTCAAAACTGAGTCCTAGATTGAAATTGATGGCATTTCTAAAGTTCCTTGGTATTTGACTTGTCTAACCATTGACACATGGCATCCACGTGACACCTCGGAACATTCGTCGTTCACCATGACAACTATGTTGTGCCTACGTGGTGCCTATGAAATTATGCCATCAAATGAGTCTTCTCCATGTAGAACCATCGAAGTTATCGCTCAAAATATTTACCAGTACTCTTACAAGTTACCTCCCTCAGATATGGTATTGAATAATAGTCCCCTTCAATGCCATTCGTTCAGAGCTAGAAAAATTTGTGCAGTTTCCTTAATCTGATACCAGAGAATCGAGGAATATACCCTTCTTCGTAATTAATGGTCGTGAGAATGAATCAAAATATACTGTTAGATGGATGAGATTGATTCAGGTCTTAAGGGTTTCATGTCAAGTAGACTACACTCGACTCATCCACCTTTGGGTAAGTGACACTCATCACTTTAACTCACACGAATTGTCCTGCTAGCAAGCCATGTTATCCATGGGGTTGAACATTCATTCTGATATTCCCTCATTGGACTCACACTTCTAGTTCATCGAAGGATTTCTTTGATTCCATCAAGGTCGTACTCCGAAAACAGTCAACGTTGAACCAGCTAGGATCGCGCTAAATTCATTCACCTAGATAATTGTTGACACACGTCTTCACATTAATGCTCCCCGTCAACTCTCATTCTTTTGACTTACTAGTGGGGCCCGTAATGATCAACGGTTGGAATTTCATCCCTTCTGCTTACAGATCTACAAATTGCACTAATCTAACTTCGAGATCTTTTCAACGGGGTTATTCTCACAACACATGATATTTCCTCCGGAAGGTCTCACTCTGATAGTTTTGTTTAGGATTCCTTCCCACAACACTTGAGGGATCTCTCTACCACAGGGACTCTAAATAACCATCGATCAATGGTGATGATCTATTTATATCAACAACGGTGGTTCCTTACCAACCAAAACAAGGTTTACAGAGTCATGACTATCTGTTCAAAGGACTTAGCCATTTTCTGAGTCCTGTAAGACTTCGGCTTCTGGCTTTCAAGGACTCAAGATGATCTTGAAGTCTCTACATACTGTCAAACTTAGGGTTTAGGCCTCGCATTGGTTGTTGTTGGGCACAGGCCTATTTTGAGGAAAGGACTATTTTTGGAAGGAAAGGCCCAATTTTGGAGAAGAACAGTTGGCAGGAAAAGAAGCATGTGCGAGGAAAAGCCGCATGCAAAGGAGGAAAGCATGCAAGGCACGCAAGTAGGAAAACCTAACCGTGTTAGGGTTAGGGTTTTGGTAAGAGATTGTAACAGCTAATAAGCTTGTAAAATAGTATAAATAAGAACCTAGGAGGTCTAGGTTGGGGTTTCTTTGTTGTTATTCTTAGTGTTGTTCAGTTCGGATACTAGTCAGTACGACTATTGTAGTTATGATATATTTTTGTAAGTTGTTGAGTTGTAGAAGAGTCAAGTAGCTATATATTGAGGGTTAGATCATAGGCTGAGGACCCTAGTGTAATCTAGTCTGCATCAAAGAGGTTGTGGAACCTTTTTCATGATTGTATGATCGGACATATAGTGCATGCAGCGCCATATTTTGTAGAAAACCTAATAAAAGAGTAGAGAAGCCAGATCTTTTTGGACATAGCCCGGGAGGGGATGAACCACGATAAAACATGTGTTATCTATAATTTTTGTTGCATGTTTACCTCTATCAGTGATTATTTTATGAATGGATGAATGAATGGTTAAGATAAATATGTTAGAATACATGCATGACTCAAAGACGAATGAGTCTTAGGAATAATCAATTTAAGGCCTGAAGAAGATCAAATATAATCCCAGATCCCCACTCCTTCCTAGACTGCAAGCACTTGATATTTCCAGTCACACATAGAGCTATCTCGGGAGAGACTCTGCAGTACAGTCTGTGTACTATGTTTCCTTCTGGTTTACCAAGAGGGTTGATAGTTTTAGAGGGTTTTGTTGGAACCTTGATCAGATCTGAACCTGGGTCAAACCAAGAAGAGTAGAAGGAGAGAAATAGCCCAACAGTTGCAGTCTCATCACACATGAAACATATGGGGTACTCAAACAAGTAGCAGTTAGTGTCCGTTAGTTTTTATGATTTAACGAAGCATTAGTATTCTCTTGGATTTAAACACACACAGATACACACACACACACATATTAACACACAAATTTTCTATCTTTAAGCGTTCACATAAGTCATTCACATAAGACATTCACAGTCAGTTCAATACAAATGAATCACTTATCTGATAAAGGAATGATCCAATCCAACTAACTGAGAGAGGACGCCTTTCCTCCCAATCTTAAGCCTTGTTGTAGAGTCACTTCCTACAACACACCACCCCCGTGCCAAGCCATGATACAACCAAGGAAATTGACTCGGTAGGGCTCCAAGTCTATGATGATCTAACAAGGTTACTCTCCTTCTCCCTCTGAAACAGTAGAAGTTGCCACTTCCTACTAAGCTCGGGGTCTCTACAGGTTTATCAGGTGGTTTCTCAACTGGATTTCCCCTACACAAGAAATTCCCTTCTCTACTTAACATCCCCCCAGCAACCTCCCCTTACCAGTGTTGGTTTATGTCCAGTAAGCACCAAGCTACAACCCACTATTGCTCTAGTTCAAGATCTGGGTCATCTATGTTCAGGGTGATCATCCTCGGCTTGGACAAGCTTCCTATTTTCTTCCAGAAATCTATCCTTTCCTTTCTTAATCAATGTATATTCCTCATGCGCTCTATTGCTCATTTTTATGGGCTCTCTTCTTTTCTTTGTTCATCTGTGTTTTCCATCTATGTTCTCTCTTGCTGCCCACACTACCTTTTTCCTGCCTCTCTCCATTCCTCGGGATCTCTGTTGAATCCCTGCAGACATAACCTGCAGTCCACCCTTTTTCAATCTGAAGGGGTATTTTTCGATACGTTCTTGTCATCCATTCTTTCTATGCATGGGCCAATTGTTGTAGTCATTACTACCCAACCACATTTACAACCTTCTCTTTAATGTTCACGTGGTCTCTTCCATCAGTCTGGTGTGTTGGTGGTGAAATCATCATGTTTGTAAGGATAGATAAGCTTGTTGTGAAAGCTTCCTATTTTCTTCACTAATGCATCTTATCTTCATTTCACTCAACCATCCTATCAAGCCTCTACTTTAACAATTTCCTCTTGTGTATCATGGCGAGTACTTATCAAGGTTGTTCCCTCTCAGTCAGCAGTTTGGTGTTTATATTAAATCAAAACATAGTTACATGCCTTATATTATTAACATATAATTTGTGTGCATAACTACATTCTTGGGAGAAAACAGGGTGTTACAATGTCTAAGAAATGGGTCCAAGGGGGAATTACCCATGTCTATCAATTTCACCCACATTCCTTAATTTTATTCTCATTATGTATCAAACTCTATTTTTTGATTGAGTTTCCCCAAAGACAATCATTGAATGCATGTAAGAGGGTGGGTGTTAGAAGTCGCATCCCATAATTATTGGTAGCATGGGGATTGAGTACAATCAGTTTGGGGAAGTGTGTGAGTCAAGTAAGCAAAAAGAGGAAATTCATATGGTTTGTTACAACATTTTTAGACAGCAAAATGTTTGGGGGATTAACAACAAGCAGAGAGCATAAAAGAAGAGCTTGGATTTGGAGAAACTATGGAGGGAAAATTTTGGAGCATGATAGAGATTTTTGGAGCTGAAGACTGAAGAGCCAAATTTTTAGGCATGAAGAGTGAACTCTTGTGTGAGTTGCATTGTAACAACGAGTGTTTTTTGTTGTTTGATTGTAGTTTTCCTGGCAGTGAGTTCCCTTGAGTTCCCACTAGAGATATTCTAGGTTAAATTGGCCAAAGAGATGCTAATAAATGAATGGGACACTCGAGTGACTGAGATCAATGAAGGGGTACATTCCTTGGGTTGGAAGGTCAAGAAGAAGAGATCTGGTGGAAAATCAGGATAGTTGTAGGAGAATACCAGTGGGTTGTGGGATTTATGAGTTGTGAGTGGATAGTGAGAGACCACCCTCTTTTGTGGATTACTATCCCCAAATTGGGGGTGACTTGTTGTTGAGATTTGGAACAACAAGTCTATGGTTGGGTGAAACGTCATTCCCAAGTAGTTGGTTGCAAAATTGATTTAAAAGATAAGTGTTTTACATGTTTTCTGAGTTATTTTTTGTGTTTAATTGTTGTGATTTTACTGTGTATGAGAATGATTTTACATGTTGCTATGTGAGTTATTAGTTGCATTCATGCTTGTTCTAAAATGTTGTATATGCATTTAATGAATTTTATCAGATAATATTTAAACATGTATGTAATTTGTAGCTGATAAGCTACAACAATTAGTTAGTTTTAAAAATTTTAACTTATGTGTAATTATGCATGTAATGGACCTTAGCTAGGATGGGGAACGTTACACATGAGTTCTAATGATCCATTTGTAGCATAAGGCCCTTGTTTTCTTCCCTCAACTATGGTCAAGTCCTCAATATCCTTCCATGCTATGTAAAAACTCCTAATTGCACCCATATCCTACTTGTATGTTAAACACCCCCCTTGGAGGGGTTGCATTATGGTTCAAGGCCTTAGCATGGCCTATCATATCAAGAATATAATTTAAAGCTTGATTTCGTGGATTTTTTCCCTTAACAATGGTCAACACCTTGAGACCAATCCCCAGTGCATAAAACCTCGTAATAGCACCCATATTTCACATGGAGACCAATGATAAACTCTAGAGGCCATGTATTGTGTTTTGAGGTCATGTTCATGGCCCATCAGCCCTAGAGATCTATTTATGGTGTAAGGCCCTTTTTTCATCCCTTGACCATTGTCACATCCACAGTACTATCCTAATTAGAGTGTAAAAAATCCTAATTGTGATGACCATATCCCATTTGGAGGTTGAATATCCCCTTTAGAGGTCCTAATGATGGTTGTTTGAGGCCTTATTCATGGCCCATGAGCCCTAGAAGCATCATTTAGAGATTAATTTCCTCATTTCCTCCACCTGTATTGTCGATTCCATGAAACACATCCCTTATGTGCAAAATATCCTAATAGCATCCATATTATCATTTGAGGTAAAATATCCCCTTTAGAGGGTGTATGTGGTAGATTTCTTGGTCATGGATCAAATTCCACTAAATTCATTTAAGGTCACAAGGCCTTTGATTTCCTCCATTATTATAGAAAAAAATCTTGGACAACAATGGTCATATGCCACTCAAAAGCCAAATATCCCATTAAAAGGCATGTGTAGTGGTTCAAGGTATTCTTCCTATCCCATGAACCTTAGAATCATCACTTACATCCTAAGGACCTTGTTTTCTTTAGTAGAGCATGGTTAAGGACTTGAAATCCATACCTTGTGTGCAAAACCTCCTAATGGTTCTTATATCCCATTAAAAGAACATATTTTCTCTCTATAGGGTCTTTGTAGTGGTTCAAGGCCTCATTAGGGAGTAAAAGTTTCCTATAGAAGCATCTTTAAGTAATCAATACCATTATTAAATGTTATTTTTAAATTTCAAATGTCTACATAACAAATTACCACCTTCATAAATGTATCATATACAAATGATGCCCCAACGCACATATACAAATGATGCCCCAGTGCTTCATTGTTCAGAAGCATTGTCATAGATTATAATAAAAAATAAGCATTGAATAAAGCTCCTCGATGTTGTTTAACATTACAAATCAATGTGTATCCATGTCATCAAGCACGTCGCGATGGGGTAAATAAATAAAAAATACCAAATTGATTTTCGTTATTATACTTTATCATGTGCTTCCAAAATCTCAAGCAAGTATCGGTGCTCACTCTCCTTCCAAGGACTCCTTGTTTGTGATGCTCTACAACGAGTTTGATAGAACCACTAGTAGATTCCACACATTTCCAAATTTTGGAAATTACCATGAATTTTCATTTCCTCTCAACGGTGGAAGCATTCCTCCTTGGGACATAAGAGTCTAGGTAAATTGTTTATGACCTTCCTAATTGCATTTTCATCCGATTCAAATTTGAATTTGGCTTCAAATTTGGACACTTTTTCTATTTTTTTACAATTCCATACGATGTGCATGAATGCTTTGGCTTGCCCTGAAGTGGCGCATCATGTTCATAAATTCAAAGTAATCACTGCCACCAGTGTGTAGACTCTAAAAATATGTACTAATCTCATTCAAATAAAAGCATCGCAATTAACTTTTAAAAAATAAACATAGTGGTGCATCTTTTGTGATGCCTCATTACCAGTGTGTTTCAAAAGACAACACACCACTAACCAACATGTCGATGCTATGGGAACACTGGAGCACCAGTGCATTCAATTTAACTAAGCTCAACACTAGGTTTGCATCCCATAAAATTTAGCGTAACAGTGCATCCATGTTAACCAAATGCATCGGTGTTGTTAAAAGAACCACACCAGGAAATATAATGAATGTCTTTGCATAGTGGAGCATCCCATTTCTACCACAACACATTGCTAAACAAAAATCTCAGTGCTTTGATAACATGGTAGCACGAATGCATTCATATTAACACATCACACCGCTTAGTATGTAATAAAACAATTTAACCTAGTGGTGCCCCTAGGTCCAACAAACACCCTAGTGTTGTAAAGAGCGTGACATCGGGACAAAAATTTAATAGTCTAATAGCACAATGCATCTTATGGGACACACTGTTAAAATACATGTCGATGCGATAATAAACGTGGTCTACTTGTGCGTAAACTCTAACGGTGAGATCATCACCGGGATTTGGAATGCGACCAGAGATGGGGGTATGTGTTCTAATTTATCCAAATCGAACATGATGAGGTGTGAATAAGAGGTTTTGATTGCCCCCAGTGATGAAAATGAATATTTCCTTTGTGAAGGACAAGTATGCAAGACCTCTAGTGTTGATAATGAATATTACCTTTGTGAAGGACAAGTATGCAAGACCTCTAGTGATGGCATGGTTCCAAGAGACTAAGCTAGGTCATCAACTATGCTATAGATATGAGTTTCCCTTGCATGAGGGTTATGAGTAGTACACCTAAGAGGTGTCTTTTCTACCCAAGGAGTACAGTCACCACTTGGACATGGGCTCGTCAAAGGCACACTTGATGGAAATTGGATGGAATCCAAGGTGGTCACAGTGAAGTGAGGAGGCATATCATACCAATAGTTGTGATTTTGGAAGTGAATATCTATTGAGTTCATGAAGATATTCTGGAAAGCAAGATTTCCAGGTTGAGCTTGACTAGGAAGCTAATATTTTCTTGAGGACTACATGGAGGTACCAGTTTCCTGTTGAGTAGAAACAAATCCTTGTTGTGGAAAGGAATTGTATAAGGTTGTTGGATGGGGTGGTTGAGGGGAATTTTGTTGGGTATGTGCTACACCTTGCAAGGCATTAGGACCTTGACTGGACATTGATTCATTCATCCTCTTGAAATCTGTAATTTGATGGTAGTGGTGAGTATATTTACCATACTCACCACATAATGCTTAAGGGAAGTTGGTTTGAATATTATTGTTCTTCCCTTGTTTCTAATAGTTGTTGTTATTGTTCTTACCAAGATTTTGGTTATGGTCATCAACATTAGTATTTCCCTTGGTGTTTTTTTTCTATTTCAGTGGATTTCCCCCAACCCCTAGTTTCCCTTTTCTATGTTGTTTCCTTTCTTTTTCCCATTATTTTGTTGGTGGGCAGGATTAACCAAGTTCAATTTTTCAAATTCTTGAAACTCTTGGGTTGTTATATTCTTTGCAGTGGAAACTCAGTGCTAGTCGAGGCGGATCAGCTAGGTGAATGTTTGAATGTACCTTTAAGTCAATTTGATGGTCTAGTCGAGTTAGAGGTCGGTTCAACAACTTAGGTTGACTGGAGGTTGACAGGAGGTCGAAAAGTGATTCACAATGGTTGATTGGTAGTCGACTAGAGGAACCAACTGAAGTTCGACCTAGTAGTTGACTATAACAGAATCCCAAGATTCATAGGATTGCAACCAAACATCTTCATGGATATGTAACCATTTTTAGGTGCCATGAGTTAGGGGTTTTTATGCGTGATGTAATATTGTAGAAGCTAATCTTAAATGATCAAACTCTCGGATTCAAGAGGTGTGTAAGGGACATGTAGATGTAAGCCAAATTGGTTGTAGGGTTGTTCTTGTGTAAACGTAAGAGAGTAGGATGGTGATTATGTCTTGTGTGGACCAAGGTTAGTCATTTTTATTCTATGAATGAATAAGAAAAAAAGAGAGCGGGAGACACTCAAGTAATGTTGGTTTTCCCAGTTAAGGATTTCCAAAGTAAAATATTTGTGTATTGTGTGATTTCCATTGTTAAAGCTTCTATTTAATTTTTTCTTCTCTTTCATGGTTGGTTCAGTGTGAGTGTTATTTATGTACAAGTGGTATTAGAGCTCGTTAATACTACAGAAGTTAATCTTAAATGATCAAACTCTCATATTCGAGAGGTTTGTAAGGGCTATGTATATGTAAGTTGAACTGGATGCGGGTTTGTTCTTATGTATAAGCAAGAGAGTAGGATGGTGATTGTGTATTAAGTGTGGACCAAGGTTAGTCATGTAACTCTTTATTCTATGAATGAATAAGAAAAGAAGAGTGCGGGAGACACTCAAGGAATGTTGGTTTTCCCAGTTGAAGGGTTCTAAAGTAATATCTTTGTGTACTTTGTGATTGTCATTATTAAAACTTTAATTTAATTATGTATTCTCTTTCATGGTTGGTTTAGTGTGAGTGTTATTTCTCTACAAGTGGTATTAGATCTCATTTGGTTGCTCTATACAAGTCATATCAAAGCAAGGTTAAGTTGATATTGGATCTGAGCTAAACCTAGGTCCAATGGGAGTTGTAAGGTAGTGATATTTAATTTGTGCTTGAAAGAATGACAAGCACTTCGAGGATAGAGATCGAAAAATTTAATGGTCAAAATTTTGAGTTGTGGAAGATTAAAATGGAAGATCCCCTTACAGACCGAGAATAGTGGTTAGTTATGAGTCCTAGAACAATTCCAATGGGTATGTTAAAGGAACAATGGGAGAAACTCGAGAGAAGGGAAAGGAGCTTGATCCGACTTTGTCTTGCAGATTTAGTATTGTTGAATGTATCAGGTGAAAATACTATAAAGAAACTATGCAATAAGTTGGGAAGATTGTACCAGTCAAAATCCATGGTAAACAAGTTGTTTCTTTGAAATAAATTGTATCTTCTGAGGATGATTGATGGTAGATTAGTAACAGAGAACCTAAATGCATTCAATATTGTGATAAGTCAATTATTGTTTGTGTATATTAAAATCACTAAGGAGGAGAAATGTATCAGTTTGTTGTGTTCCTTGGCAGATTCATGGGATAGTCTAGTCATAGCTATTGGAAGTAATACAACCACATTAATGCTTGAAGACGTGATTTCATCTCTGCTATCAAATGAAATGAGGTGGAAGAACATGGAAGGATCAACCAAGTTTGCCTTGATTGTGAAAGCTCAACCAATCGATAGAGGTGAATGTAAATTCTTCAATCAACGGTCTAAGTAGAAGGGTAGATCTAAATCCTCGATTCATTTGATGAGAAGATGTTGGAAGTGCGGTAAGGTTGGGCATTATAAAAGGGCCTGCAATTCGAAGGCTGGTGATAAAAGTTTTATATCTAATAGTAATCAATGGATTGAAGGAATGAATTCTCCAGACAAAGGTGGAGATATGTATCTTCCATTGACCAGTACACGCTTGGAGCATGACATTTGGTTGATCGACTCACGTGCATATCTTCATATGACACCTCATAGGGATTGGTTCTACGAGTATGAGAGATATGAAGGAGGTGATCCAGGAGGATACAGAATGATCAAAAGTGATCCAGGAGGATCCTCTAAAATGCTCTTGAAAATGAATTCATTGTGTAGAGCTCGATAATAGATTTCCAACAGTGAAAAAATCACCTCAAATAGAGTTTGTATGCAAATAATATGTCCAGTCAATTTTTTGGTCAAATAAGGTCAAAAGTCAAAGGGGGTGCCATGTGGCGCCACTGGAAGGGTAACACATGGCACGTCTGTATAGGTCCGTATAGGGAAACACGTGGTAGGTAGTAGGTTGAGTTGGCAGGTTGTACATCCGACTAGGTAGGTGATATGGAAACCACACATTCCAGGAGGACTAATTGGCATTTAACACATGGCACGGGTAGACCAATGAGAGACTGCCACATGGCAGTCTCCCATTGGCCTTCTATAGTTAATGTATACCAAAATTATAGGGGTCGACGGAAGTCCAACCCATGACCTCCTATAACTCTACACCAACGCCCTTTTTCCATTACACCACTCATTTGATTCTTAACCATATACATTGTAACTATTATTTAAGCTTTGGTAATGTTTTTTTGGCAACAAAAAAAGGGATTAAGGGCTAGCCCCCGATCCCATAAAATATACATGGAACCAAACTCCAAGTTCAAGGGGTGTCGTTTAATGTATGGTTTAATAACAAACAAACCAATTAATATATGGTTTCAACGTGTAGAAAAGGGGGGGGGGGCATGGGGTTTGAATCCCTGAACTCTCCTCCAACCACCAAACGGCCCTACCAATGCACCAAAGGGTGCAGGTTTGTTATGCAAATGGAAAAATATATATTTAAACTTGTTGTGTGGATTTCGGTTGGTGGTTTGGCCAACATAGGCCTATTTAATGCACACGAAAAACAATGTGGAGGGTACGATGAGTATAGTACGGTGCATAGATTTTCATGCCAAGTTTATATTTGTCTCCTTTTTAATGCAAGAGGTACTCATAGTTTTGGTTTGTCTCATTTTGCATGCCATTGAGGTCTTTGAGGGAAGTATAGAGTGTTTATACTCATTTTTCTCAGAGTTTCGAGGGGAATCTAATGGAAATGTCTATTCTATGTAAAAGTGTTATGTATGAAATTATTAGTTTAGTTGCCATGTATGAGACTCATAGTCTCATTATGCATGCAAAAGGGGGTCTTTAAGCACCTGTTCAGAACATAGTCAAGTTTATACTCATTTTTCTCAGAATTTCATGAGGAATTCAGTAATGACCTCTGTTTCTAGGATTGAGCAGCAAAATTGAAGAGTGAATTCAAATATTGTATTGTAAGTCATCATTATAAAAGAAGCATATTTGAGATTAATGAAGACCAGTCTCACTGTTTGAAAAGGAACCCTGAGATGTAGCCTGGGAGGGGTGAACTCCATTATCAACTCTTGTCTTATTAAGTTATTCTATTTTTTGTTGTGTTATCTTTCATATTTATGCAAGTTGTGCATCGGTACTAATGAAGTTTATGGATAAGTAAGTGTTTTCACATGATGTTATTTGCAAATAGTCAAAGACAATCTTCATTTTCTGAATCTGGTTGAATGTTTATATATACTTAAGAACTAATTTTACTTCTAAAGATTTTCCGATCATGAGGAGATGTATTATTTGGGAATGACTGAACAATTAAAATTGTTGGACATGGAAGAGTATGACTAATGATACAAGATGGGAGGAGTAGAACCCTTCCAGCTGTGCTACATATTTTGGGTTTGGTAAGTGTTGGCATATTTACAAGCTGAGTGTGCTTGTCATTGATGGCAAGATCAGAGTGTGCATTGATGGAAAAACAGGAACAACGTAAGATCATGAGATGAGGTCTAAGTCATCAAGACTCGTAGAAGGATCAAAGGTCGAGGGCTTTGACACTTAGACATTCTTCCAGGTCAGGAGGAAGCATAAGCTCAGGAGGAGGAGAGACAGTGGCCATCGGATCAGAGTCCAGATAGGAGGAGCGCGCAGAGGAGGATATTATACCTCAACCATCGATCGGAGCGTGAAGGACCAACAATCATTGGATCCAGAGATAAATGTACGAAGGTTAAGCCTTTGACGAGTGTAGGAGAGCGGACATGTCAAATTCCCGAAGTAAGCAGGGACCGTCCATCATCAAGACTAACAGGTGGCACATGATCCACAACTCCAGAGCAAACTACTTCTAAAGTTTCTCAGTTTGAGATCTGAAATCCCCAAAGTCCGGAGAGTCAGAGAGCCGGAGTAAACGTCAGATGTCAGATCAATTTCGAGTGGAAGGACAGGATAAGCTAGCAAAGTTGCATCACAGAAAGATTGAGCCGTCAATCCAAGATCCTGATCGAACGAACAACTTTCACTCCATATATAGATATGCGAGGAGGTTACGCTCCTAAATGTTTGAGATTTGAAATCCCCAGAATGTGAAGATCTGTCAGCCGTTGAATCTGGAGATCATACATTGACTGTTATATCAGGGAGATCTACATCAACAAATCTCATCCTCAAGGACATGTGGAAGACCATGTCATGAAGGACACGTGGAAGACCACGTTAGCAAGGACACGTGGCTCAATCAGATAATGAAAAGTGTCAAGTTGATTCAGAATTTCAGGTAAATGTAAATAAAAAATCCGAGTGACATGTGGTAGCTTCTCGGATCGTGACACGTCATCGAGTGACGTAAGAGTTACGTCACTCTGGGAGTTTTGCTTCGAGATTTTTACCACCAATATTCGTGCAAAGACCTAAAGACCCGAATGTCAAAGACCCAAAGTGGATACGAGTCGTCCAATCTGAAGATCACTTCGGGTGTATTATCGATCATTGATCGTGTAGCAGGATACGTGTCAACGGATTCTGAACTCTGAGTGAAACTTCTCCGGGAGAAAGCGAAGCAGAAAATTTTGAGAGTCCCGAAGGCTGAAGTCCTGGAGCGGAGGATAGTCGTTGGATTAAAGAGGACAAGTGTCAGTGAATTATCAACTCCAAGAAAAAGCAAAGGAAGGATGAACGAGAGTTTGAGAATTGAAATCTCCGAAGTCCAAAGACACGAAGGAGATATCCATCGTTGATCTAAGAGGGACACGCGTCGTTGGATCGTGGACTCCAGGTGAAATGCTCTGGGAGAAAACAAGAACTTGAGAATAGAAACTCCCAGAGCCCGGATCGCGAAATCGATCTCGTCCGTTGGTTTGGAGGGACACATGATATGTGATCACTGATACAAAGGATTGCGCATGGACAAAGGAAAGAAGGAAGAGTCATTGATTATAAAGGATAGATGTCAGTAGATATTCCATTCTGAAATATATCAAGTCAGCAGCAACAGGGTTTGAGATTTGAATCTCACAGATCCCGGATCACGTAGTAAATCTCAGTCATTGAGGGAGGAAGGAGAGATCTAGTCCACAGACTTGAGATGACATATCTGAACTGTCCATTCAGAAGCATCGTCAATATCATTAGATCAACGATCATGCTCCATTGCGGGGCCAGAACATGCTCGGGCCTTAATCTTTCATGAGCGGGCCGCAATCGAAACCACAGTTTTAGAGAAAGGACACGTGGAGGCTCGTGGAAAATTGTGGGGTGAAAAGAATATTGGTATAAACCACCTTTAGATGCAGCCGCAATCATGTGGTCACATGAAGCTCATAGCCCAAGGTCATATCATGAAAAGGAGTCAGCGCTCACTAGACAGAAATCGAGAAGCGCCTTTTTGATTAGGTGATTGGTCACATGAAGGAAGGGGCTTAGAAGCCAAAGAAGCCATAATTGACTGGTTTTAACTGACATAGAAGATGAAGAGTCTCGACTACCATAGAAGCTAAGGAATCTCAGCATAACGGCCACTGGTGATGAACTCACAGGGAAAAGAACCGCCAGAGAAGATGAAGAGTTGCCATGATGATCAGGATATGACTCGACATGAGAAAAGCATCCAAAATAGAGAAGTGAAGTGATTCTATTGTCGGGCTATGAAGGAGTGAGGAAGAGTTGCAGTGAACAACCTATAGGGCAGAACAGTGACAGTGTAAAGAGCATGTAGAGGCATTGCGCATGAGGTATGCAAAAGGTGCACAGAGAGTATAAAAATGCAAAACAAAGAAGAGATGAGGGTTGTTGTTGAGCGTGATTGATGCGGATAGAAGCATGTAGTGTGAAGGAGGTGAAGCACATAAGAATAAAGGAACATAAACACATATCTGATAGAAGAACAGAAATCACAGTAGACACAAGGAGAGAGACACTGATGCAGGGAGAGTGGAGCAGTTTAACAAAATAGTGATGAGACTGGTAAGCCATAGATAAATGTTGTATCACTATGATAAAGTTGAAAAAGGAAAAGATTTATATTTCAGGGTGGTTGGGAGGTGCTAGGGAGGATTGGTGTCCTCAGATTTTCAAGTGGGTGCTTGAACACAAGGAGTTGTAGCTTCCATCTGGTTACAGCCAGAAAAAACAAGGTGGCAGGGTGGTGCAAGGGAGAACTATTGTTCTTTGTTATACAGGTCAGTTCCTGTGTGATTGGAAGTTAGTGCTTCCATCCAGTTGATGCTGGAACACTTAGGGATTTGGTGCTTCCTTCTAGTGGGTGCTAGAGAAACTAGGGAGTTGGTGCTTCCTTCTAGTGGGTGCTAGAGAAACCAGGGAGTTGGTGCTTCCTTCTAGTGGGTGCTAGAGAAAATAGAGAGTTGGTACTCTCACCAAATAGCAGCTTGCAGAATAGAGTTGGTAGAATCACAATGAGTTGGTGCTCATAAGAATGATAATGTACAGAAAATAAAGATTACTTATCATATCAAGAAGAAGAGGTTTTTACCCTTTATGGGTTTCCTCGGGAAATATTTGTGTCTGTATATTTCATGTGTGTGATTGATGTTGAATGTTCTATTGCTTAGGTCCCTACATTATTGTGATTTTCATTGAGTGCTCTGTAAAGAGTTTAAAATAAGCATAATTGTTTAACCATGGTAACAACTGATTCACCCCCGCCTCCCCCCGCTCAGTTGTCCAACAATTGGTATAAGAGCGAGTTCCCTTTATTTAAGGGTCGATCCTAGAGCTTAAACATGACTACCCATGGAGGAACTTCAACCAATAAGGCCCCCGTGTTCAATAGAACAAACTTTGGCTTCTAGAAAATTAGGATGAGAACCTACATAATGGATTTAGGTGCAAATGTCTGGGATGTGGTAGAGACTAGTTATGTAAACCCAGTTGCATTAGCTTCCAAGGATGACAAGCTAGAATTCAGCTACAACGCTAAGGCTATGAATGTTATTTTGAGTGGGCTTGCAGAAGCAGAAGTTGTAAAATTTATGCACTTAGAAATTGCCAAAGCAATGTGGGACAAACTCATTAGCAGCTTTGAAGGTAATAAGAAGGTAAAGCATGCCAAGCTTCAAACTTACAGATTACAGTTTGAACAACTAAAGATGAATGAGGATGAGACAGTTAATAAATTTTTCTTAAGAGTTGAGGAGCTTGTGAATGCCATGAAAGGTCTTGGTGAGAAGATTGAAGACGTATTACTAGTTCAGAAGATCTTAAGATCTATGCCTGATAGATTCAATCCAAAAGTTTTTGCAATAGAAGAACTGAATGATCTTAAGACTCTGTCTATTGATCAACTCCTAGGAACTCTAAATTCTTATGAAATGAGGAATAGTAAAGATAAATCTACCACTAGAGAAGCATCATTTAAAGCAGACAAGAATGAGGATTCTGAGGCTGATGAAATTGAAGCAAAATTTGTGAGAAGACTAAAGAAAGGATCAAGCAAGTACCAAGGCAAGTTTCCCTTCAAATGTTTTAACTATGGAAAGATAGGTCACTTTGCATCTAAGTGTCCACACAAGCAGAAGGACCAGAACTCTGAAGGAGAAGAGAAGTACAAACCCAAGAGATTCTGCAAAAAGAAAAGTTTGTGTGTAAACAATGATGACTCTTAAGAAGACACAGATAGTGACTCTTCCTGTGAAGATAAGGTAAATGACTTCATGCTTATGGACAAAGAGTATTATGATAATAAAAGCAGAGGAAGTGATGCTAATGATGAAGAAGTTGTGGTTGACTTGGAAGGAGAGTTGATGAACGCTTTGGAAGAGATTAACAGACTCAGACTTAATAAGAGAAATCAAAAACAATTGTTGATACAGTTCAAGAAAGGCAGTAAAAAACATGATGAAGACTTTGCCCTGCTAAAAGTGGAATTAGAAGAGGCAAAGAAAATAGAAGACATTCTAAAACAACAACTATCACAAAAGAAGGCAATATGTGAAGCTCTAGAAGAATAAGTAGTGAAAACTAGGAAAGAGTTGGAGAAGTGTCAAGCTTTGTATCATCAGAATCTATCAAGTATCAAAGCCTCAAAAGGATTAGCCATCATTCTGAATCAGCAAAGGAATCCAATGTTGAAAACTGGTTTGGGTTATGAAGAGGGATCAAGTAGTGGTCAGCCAAGCAACAAAGACTCCATCAAGTTTGTCAAATCTACAACCAATGACAACAACAAACCTGCAGAAACAAAGGAAGATAATCAGTTGCTCAGGAGGAGTAAAGAAAAAGGTGCCAAAACTGAATCTGTAGAACAAAGAAATAATACACCCTCTGCTCAAGGAAATCATCAGCATGGAAGAAATCAACATGCTCAAAGAAGACAACCATTTTCCAGGTACAAAGATTTTTTCTATGGATATTGTTTCTACTATTCTAACTTTGGCCACAAAGATGTAAATTCTTCCTTAAATTTTAGACATAAGCAATCAATAAACCCAAGGAATAAATATCTGCCACAACAAAGAATGAGACAGCCAAGTAACAAAAAGTCACAGATTGCAAATGGTCAAATTAAGTTTAGAGACATGCAACTGAGGAGGTCAAGAAATAATGAACAATCAATGAGTAGACTATGTTGCAACAATCACTTTGACCTATTGAACAATGAGCTTGAATTCTATAACTGTCATAACTTCAACCACAAAGCTGTAAACTTACATCTGAAGAACTACAAAGTAGATCCAAGGATAAATATCTTAGCTAGAAAGCCCATCACATGGAAAAGGAAAGATAGTGAAAAATGTTGTCTAGTACTTTCAACTCAAAAACAAAAGAACTCCTGGAATATAGACAGTGAATGTTCCAAGCACATGACTGGAGAAAAGGATAAGCTTATGCCTATAAGCAAAAGAAAAACAGGAAATGTGATCTTTGAAAATGATGAACCAGGTAAAATCAAGGATAAAGGGATGGTGAGCTTGAGCAATGGCAAAGGAGATTCTTAGAATGATCTGCTTGTAGATAATCTAAAACATAATTTGCTCAGTATAAGTCAAATGTGTGACAGAGGCTGTGAAGAGTTGTTCACATCCAGAGCTTGTAAGGTGAAAAATTTAAACTTGGGACAAGTGGTGGCTAAAGGCATAAGGACAGATAATAATGTTGATATTGAATTCTCTCTTGCAAGTAAAGAAGAAGATTCAGATACAATAAAAGAATGTTATGTTAACATTTATCCCATGGAAGGAGTAGAAGAATAATCATGTCATAAGCTGGAAGCAGAAGTTGTGAATATTAGAAAGAAGGTTGAGAAGTCAAACAACCAAATCAAATTCTTGAACAACTCCATGATCCTGGATGAGATCTTGGATAGACTGAGATCACCAAATGAAAAATCCAGTATTGGATACAACAAGGAATAAATTAGTACTCCTAATAAGTCTAATATAGGTCCTTCATTTGTAAAAAGGGAAAGCAGGTATGAGAGTGTTTGTAGCAGTTTTTCCTTGTAATTGAATATGGTCATAAAAGACTTGGATTGTAGGCATCATGGAAGAAAAATGAAATTGCCTTAATAGAGATCGATGAGAATCAACGGGCAGATCCAAGGGTTGTTTAATATGAGCTACAATTGTGTAGTGTTCTAGTAGGACAGCGACATCCGCAGCAGCAGCATTCTGATGTACATGACATCCTATGGAGATATCAAGAGGAAAGAAAGAGCTAATCTCTTACCAAAGGGAGAGAGCAGTCAGAAGCAGAGAGAGAAGAGTGACAAGGGGAGTCATTTAGTTATGACAAGAAAAGGTTGATGAAGGAGTCCCAGTGAGAGAGGTGAGCAATATTGAGTCTGCTAAAGAGGACACAGTTGAAGCTAAAGATGAACAGGTCCAAGAATCAGAAGGAGAAGGCTCTGGTATAGATACTAATACTCTGCAGGACTCAAATAAGAGAGTCCATCCTGTCAGGGGGAGTTTGTGTTGGTTGAAGCTCTGATACCTCTGAAAAGTACTACAATAGCTTAGGGGGAGCATGTTTTCTTTGACATTGATGTCAAAGGGGGGGGGAAGGAGTGGTTTGGATGCTACAGCTGGAGATCTAAGTAGAACAGTGCAGTCGTTCAGGGTTGCCATCAATGCTAAAGGGGGAGATTGTTGGCATGTTTACAGGCCGAGTGTGCTTGTCATTGATGGAAAGATCATAGTGTGCATCGATGGAAAAACAGGAACATCGTAAGCTCAGGAGATGAGGTCCAAGTTATCAGGACTCTTCTGACAAGCGAAATTGATCGGCTGTCAACTGGAAGAACAAGTCTAGTCCGGGGTTGTCTAAATAACCCAAGCCATTTGGTGTAACTCGTTCTGACGGGTTTAATGGCTCCGTTAGCCAATCTAAAATCCTAAAAAGAAAATGAAAAAGAAAAGAATAACTAAACTAATGCTAACAACTATATGTTATATATGTACATATGCTCTAATATAACTATTGTAGGTGTATTTAAGCAGAAAATATACAAATCTCACTTTTGTACATCATTTACAAATTGCAAGTTTTAATCGAAACTTACGAAATCGATGTGAAAATAATTTATTTTAAGAAGAAGATAAAGAAAGCACATTTAAATATTTTTTGTTTTCTTTTATAAATCTAACTATTCTTGAATTGAATAAACTATGGAACGCAGATGTTCAGGGAGTCAAAAGTTGAACCAAACACGATAGTTTCATTAATATGTAAATGACTGAATTTTAGAAACATAAAGGAGCTAACCTGTTGTTATTTAATGAGATGTATCCAAGCGTCTGTATGAGTGAAGAACATCCAACTGCCACACCTAAGAGAAAAATCTGCAATAGACTTTATGACTGTTCTAAATAAATTTAAAACATGTATTGGCAGTTGAGATTTAATGATAGAGGAGGAAACACAAATTGAACCCTGTGATCTTATAATTGCACATAATTACAGCAAGATAAATCTAAGTGTAACTTATTGCATTTCATCATTCAACTAAAATTCAAAGATAAATCCTATCATTCGAATTGGAGATATGATCACAGTATTTATATCTGGAGCAACAAATTATAGACGATATTTATAGCATAAGTATCCCAAACATAATAGATCATTAATTCTAAAGCTATCAGACCTATTAATATATCAGGATTGACAAAATATAAATGAAAACATCATTTACAAAAGGCTAAAGCCAAAATGCATTTATGTTGTTTCATTAAGTCTTGGAATCACTCGTCCATCTTCTGCTCCTTGCAAACCTGATTTCCTTTACAAAATATAGAGTATTTAAAGAGTTTATGAAATCTAAACTTCCTATCTTCTAAGATAGGATCAGATCTCAAAGTATCTAAACATTACAAATATAGAGGGCCTAGAGCGACTCATGATCAAACTATATCTTCAAAATTTATGAAAGGTTTATCCTATTTACAAAATAAACAAAAGGAGATAGCTAATCAACTAAGTCGAGCATGTTCCATCCCATAAGATCAGCATCAAATACACCATGTCCTGAAAAAACGGAATGGAAGCAAGTTAAATATTTTATTAACTAATAATTTCTAAATTTTATATGAAAAATGACTTGGCTATAGAATCTCTCGTTTCTGTAGCTAGTCTTATTATTGGTAACAGAAATCCAAATTGATCCCATTTGATTAGAAAAACAACAAAGAAAGCATGACTGTAACAAAAATCAATCTTACCATTTAACTAATAACAAAAAATGGATCACGATATCTCAGAATTTATCACGGCCTTTACATTGTCAACATTTTTTATAACAATATAACCTATCC
This sequence comes from Picea sitchensis, assembly GCA_010110895.2. Taxonomy (NCBI): domain Eukaryota; kingdom Viridiplantae; phylum Streptophyta; class Pinopsida; order Pinales; family Pinaceae; genus Picea; species Picea sitchensis. Next base: position 239,506 of record SNQJ01S0010237.1, on the reverse strand, counting down.
TTTTTAGACGCTTCGCTTGTCTTTGTGCATTTGCTTTGAGTTCATGATTTTCGTTTGCCAACAATTCATTGTGAGTCGTGAGAGATTTGATCCTTGCTTGGAGAATGGGGATATATGTATAGTACTGCCCTATCCAATGCAAGCAAACTTCGCAATGCACAGTAAGGGCGATATGTTGAGGAATTGTATAATTGGGTGCCAAAACATCAACGGTGCCCGTTGTCGGCCTTTGACCGAGCTTAATACCAGTAAACCCCTTGCTATGTTCTAGACACCATGGGAAATTATTGACATAATCGAATGGTTGATTAGGATCTGGTTTGGGACAACTCGGATCTTCCTCTGCTAGAAACATTTCAATCTCGGAGTCTGAATCCTCATGGATCTCGATCAAATTGATCGATCTCACATGAGTCTTGGATCTATTATGCAGACTCCTTGAAATGATTCGACCAACCCTCTTATTACGAAACCCTAACATTGCTTGATTCTTTTTTGACTGTTTGCGAGGGTTTTTACTGTCAGATTTTACAATAGGGTTAGGGTAGACAATCGTTTCATGCACAGGAGTTTCTATAAACTCAACACTAATACCTTGTTGCCCACATAAAAGTTGATCGGGCAATGCCCCTTCACGAAAGTTTTTATCCAAAAACTCTGGCTTGCCACTTGAGAAATCAAGAGGTTTTTCTATCATAGGCTTATCCGTCACAGGGGTTTATACGAGATTTACTATAACAAAACCATTTCGAGCTAAGAACCTGTTCCAATCATCGCCCAGGGTTTTTAAATGATGAACCAACAGTAACTTAATCAAACCATGGTGAAAGAGGCTAGAATCTAGGTTTTTCTTCTTGTATCTCTTTGACATTTTATATAGACTCCTTAGCAAATAAAATGACACATTCAAACTGAAGCCTATAAAATGCATGAGCAATCGCACATGGTAAAGGAAGACCAGGCCATAACGGCCTTCACAGGTAATAAATTATTTTAAAATTGCTAACAGACCATGCCATCTAACCTTGAGCAAGGAGACTGAAATACCTTTGTCACAGCAGCCAATCTTTCTGGAGGTGACGAAAAGACTCCAGGGTACTTCATCCAATTTTGAATTTTTGAACCACTTTTGACCAGTGAGAGGGAGCCCTGTTGATTCACTCAAAAAATCTTTGGTGATCTCCAACCGCAAATCACCAACCTTTGCTCTGTATCCATCAAATGTTAGGGAAAATTCTTTGGCCACTTGCAAGTTATACCCCTGGAACTTCTTAATAAACATATCCCAACCCTCGCTCTTCAGATCCTCACTCGCATCATCATAAAGCAACAATGTTTGAGAGCCATTTGGCTCTATTCGGATGACAGGGGCCATTAAGGGTTCGAACAGATTGTAATAAGGGTGACCTGAACTAACTATGGGCTTAGGAGGTAGCAGTAAAAGAGGAAATTCTGAGTTGATACCATGGAAACAAAACTAGAAACACACCAGTGCGACCATAACATAATCATAAGGGTTTAAGTCACGAAATTCAGGTGTTTCTGGTAATGAACATTTTTAGTACAAAGCATAACACAAGACCTTAGCTCATAATGAGAGGCCTTCACATTCAACCTGCCAGGTAAAACAAAGTACAGGATACGATCCTGGTGCATTTAATTCCCACGACATGTAATGGGTATACTCGTTTTGCAAAGGTTAGGAATGGATATGTTTTTACAAACCAAATGCAAATCGATTTCTGGTATATTTACAAAGGATCCAAAAATATTAGCTTACAGTCTAAGAGCAACTCAACATAAGTATTTCATCGATATATGATAAGCTCAAAATAAGAAAAATCATTAGAATGAGGTAGATGTAAGCACATTGACCCTTTTAAAAACCAAGCCTTGGATAGAATTAAAATGCGAAATCAAGTTTTAATGATTGATTCATGCTTACAGTCATGAATCAAGCATGAAAATGCAAGATAAAAATAAAACAAGAATAATCAAACATTTTTTTTATAACCCAATAATCACACTCAAATAGTGATATTTACAGGATGAGGTGAAGGCAGCTACAGGAAGTGTCATTTGTCGTTCAAATAGAAAACATATGTAGGGTTGCCAACAGACTTGCAGAAGGATCAAAGGTCGAGGCCTTTGACACTTAGACATTCTTCCAGGTCGGGAGGAAGCGTAATCTTAGGAGGAGGATCAATAGTGTCTGTCAGATCAGAGTCCAGAGAGGAGGAGCGCACAGAGGAGGATATTAGACCTCAACCGTCGATCAGAACGCGAAGGACCAAAAACCGTTGGGTCCAGAGATAAATGCATGAAGTTTAAGCCTTTGATGAGAGTAGGAGAGAGGAAATGTATCACTGTGATAAAGTTGAAAAAGGAAAAGATTTGTATTTTAGGGTGGTTGGGAGGTGCTAGGGAGGATTGGTGTCCTCGGAGTTTCAAGTGGGTGCTTGAACACAGGGAGTTGTAGCTTCCATCTAATTGCAGCCAGAAAAAACAGGGTGGCAGGGTGGTGCAAGGGAGAACTATTGTTGGTGCTTCCATCTAGTTGGTGTTGGAACACTTAGGGATTTGGTGCTTCCTTCTAGTGGGTGCTAGAGAAACCAGGGAGTTGGTGCTTCCTTCTAGTGGGTGCTAGAGAAACCAAAGAGTTGGTGCTCTCAGCA
>SNQJ01S0010237.1:200637-236821 GCA_010110895.2 Picea sitchensis | reverse complement strand
ATAAGCAAAATGAGTGTTGTATGTGTGCACACATTATTTTAGAAGGAATCATGTAAAATGATTGGGATAACAATGGTCTTAATGAGAGGAGTTCATATTGTAACCATGTACAAGTTGTTGGGGAGTTTCAAATTGACTAAATGTAACATCATTGTTTTCTCTAAAATGGACTCGACTACAAATAAATCGAATTGACTCCAACCAACTCGACTATTCATCATCTAGTCGACCCAACCATGTTTTGGTACCAGAGGATGGGACATATTAGGGAAAAAGGACTTTGAGCTATGCAAAACAAAGGTATCGTCGAAGGTTTTGCTAATTGTAATTTAGAAGTCGATTTTTGTGAACATTTCATATATGGAAAACAAAATTATGTGAGATTCCCATCTGGAGCTACAAGGGAAAAGGGATCTTGGAATTGATACATAGTGACATGTTTGGGCCAGTACCAGTCCCATCACTAGGTGGATCTCTATATTATGTTTCCTTCATAGATGATTTCTCCAGGAATAAATTGTTATATTTCCTAAGGAATAAATTTGAGGTTTTCAGTAATTCAAATCTCTTGTAGAAAATGAGACAGAGAAAAATATCAAGCTGTTGAGAACAGACAATAGAGGCGAATTATATGGTAAAGAGTTTGAGCAATTCTACAATAAATGTAGCATAGCATGCCAAAATATCACACTATATACCCCGCAACATAATATAGTTGTTGAAAGAACGAATAATATGTTTATGGAAAAGGCAAGGAGCATGCTCGGCAGTGTCAGGCTCGCACAATAATTCTAGGTAGAGGCAGTCAATGCACAATATTTAGTAAATAGGTCTCCTTCATCAATGTTAGTCGACTCAACTCCACGTGAGGTATGGTTTGGTAAGAAGCATTCACTTTCACATCTCATATTTTTTGGTTGTGATGCATTTGTGCATGTTCCTAAGGAAAAGAGGAACTCGTTGGACAATAAGGAAATCAAGTGTATTTTCATTGGGTACATGGATGGAATGAAAGGATATAAGAGGTGGGATCTAGTATTGAGGAAGACAATTTATATTCAAGATGTGGTATTAAAGGAAGTCAGGGGAAATTTTAGGATTGAAGAGGCTCAAATGAAGAAGAACCAAAGAAGCTAGTATTTGAGTTGAGGAATGAAGAACATGATTCAAATGAATCGGTTGAATCAGATGAAGAGGTGGAACAACCGAATCCATTTGTAGCGAGGCCTAAATGAATAAGGAAACCAGATGAAAGGTATAGTCCAGTTGATTTACATTCTACATTTGTATTATCTACCACCGATGATGAGCCTAATTCGTTCAGGCAGGCAGTCAACTCGAAAAAGGTTAAACTTTGGAAGGACACCATGGTCGAAGAAATGGAATTGTTGCATAAGAATGAGACATGGGATTTGGTCGAGCTACCTAATGGAAGGAAGTGTGTTGGTAGCAAGTGGGTGTTTAAGAAAAAGTATAATTTAGCATGTCAATTCAAGAATTTCAGAGCTCGAATTGTAGTGAAAAGGTATTCCCAAGTCGATGGAGTGCACTTCGGCGATATTTTCTCTCCTATTGCAAAATTAACTTCCATAAGAGTACTAATGTCTTTGGTTGTAGCACTTGATCTTGAGATAGAGAAAATGGATGTGAAGATAGTGTTCCTACATAAGGACATGGAAGAATAAATCTACATGAAACAATCTAAAGGATTTGCAATAAAGGGAAAGAAAGAGTTGTTGTGCAAGTTGAAAAGATCCCTTTATGGTTTAAAGCAATCACCAAGGATGTGGTACCAAAATTTTGTCACTTACATCCTTAGTTTGGGATTTGTGAGAAGCAAGGTTGATCACTATGTATATTCCAAGGAAGAAGGTGGTCATTTCATATATCTAGCTTTGTATGTCGATGACATGTTGTTGGTCAGGAGCAACATGGATGCTATGAAGGAGGTGAAGATGCGGCTATCCTCCAAGTTCAACATGAAGGATCTCGATGTTGCGAACTTCATTCTAGGAGTGGATATCAAGAGAGATTGGGAAGTTAGAAAACTTTGGTTAAATCAAAGGAAGTATGTGGAAATAGTCTTAAATCATTTCAACATTCAAGATTGTAAACCAGTCAAGGTACCAATTATTATAGGAGTAAAACTAATTGTTGAGTAGTGTTCAAATACATAGAAATAAATAGATGACATGGCATGTGTTCCCTATGATAGTATGGTTGGTAGTTTGATGTATGAAATGGTCTACACTCGACCAGATATTTCTCATTATGTGGGAGTATTGAGAAGGTACATGTCAACACTTGGGAAAGAGCATTGGACTATTGTCAAGTGAGTGTTCATGTACTTGTATGGTACAACAAAATATTTGATATGTTACCAAGGGAAACATGAAACTGATAGTAAACTGAACATACATGGATTTTTTCGACACCAACTAGGCTATAGATCTTGATCGAAGAAGGTCAATGAGCAGATATGTGTTGAAGATGTTCAGTGGAGCAATCAATTGGATGAGTAAGAGATAAGCAGTTGTAGCCTTTTTGACAACAAAATTTGAATACATGGTAGCCACCCATGCAAGCAAAGATGTTGTATGGCTGCATAGATTGTGTTCAAGGATTGGGTTTGGGTAGCAAGCTATGAATATAAATTGAGATAGTCAAAGTGCAATTTTATTGGCAAAAAACTTAGCTTACCATTCTGGGATGAAGTGTATTGATGTACAATACCATTTCGTGAGAGACATGGTCGAAAGCAAGAAGGTGTTGTTGGAGAAGGTAGACACTTTGAAAAACATCATAGACTCTTTGACCAATTTTGAGAGTGTGGTGAAGTACTCTTGGTGTAGAGAGGAAATGGGCATTGATTCCCCGGGTCAGTGAACAGAAATTTAGGTTTTCATGTTTCTACAAAGAAGACAACAAGAGGGAGAATGTTGGGTTGTTATATTCTTTGCAATGGAAACTCGGTCTAATTAATTGGCTATTAAAGGTGGATCGATTAGGTGAATATTCGACTGGACGGTTAAGTCAATTTGATAGTTTTGTTAAGTCAGAGGTCAGGTCGACAACTCAAGTTGACTAGAGGTCGAAAAAAGATTAAAAAGTGATTGATTGAATGGTCAACTAGTAGTCAACTAGAAAAGCTAATTGAATTTCGACCTAGTGGTCAACTGTAACAAAATCCTGAGATTCACGGGGATTGTAGCAAATCATCTGCATGGATCTATAACCATTTTTGGGTGCCATGAATTAGGGTTTTTTTGTTGTAAATCCTATAAATATGGCACCATGTAATACTATAAAATGTTAATCTTAAATGATCAAAATCTCAAATTCAAGAGTTGTGTAATGGCCATGTAGTTGTAAGTTGAATTTGTTGCAGGGTTGTTCTTGTGTAAAATAAAGAGAGTAGGATGATGATTGTGTCTTAGGTGTGGACCAAGGTTAGTCATGTAAATCTTTATTCTATGAATGAATAAGACAACAAGGAGTGGGGGACACTCAAGGAATGTTGGTTTTCCGAGTTAAGGGTTTTCAGGGTAAACTATCAGTGTACTGTGTGATTTTCATTGTTAAAACTTTTGTTTAATTTTGTCTTGTTTTTCCTAGTTGTCTTATTCTGAGTGTTATTTCTCTACAGAACTTGTTGAGATGGTGAGGGTTGAATGAAGTATAGTTTGACATTTTGTTGAACCTTTGGTGGTGTAACAATGTCTTTTGAAGGTCCAAATGATGGGTAGTACAAGTTATTTTATGCAGGATTCCCAGATTGATTATACAAAGTAAATGTCCCTCTATGGTAATTTTGATTTTTGCAAGAGGGCCCATGCATGTGTGGGGTAGAATGCAGGACTTGGGGGGGCATGCTAGTCCCTGAATGTGGTGGGTTGTGAACACCCTACCTTTGGGAAGTAGGGTTGTGTGGCATACTATTGGGTAGATATGATGTTCCAATAATATTTTTATGTGTGGGGACTCCACCATGATGGCTCCCATGGTGCTTGGTGCCATATTAGAATGGGGGTCCATAAGGTTGGTTGAATTGAGTCATGGACCCAATCAATCCATCAAAAAAATGGGATGCTCATGGATTTTCTCATTCAAATGGTTGAGGATAAGGAATATCTGAGAGGACTGTGTAAAGGTGCCTAGAATGAGTGTAAATCAAGTCAAAGTGTTGGGCTTTAAGGATGGCATCTTCTTTACTCTAAGGCATGGTTATGGCCATGTATTTGGAAATCATAGGCAAAAGGAATTTTGATAACCAGTCCAAGAGGAGCTTGTCCTTAACGTCAATTTTGCATAAACTATGTCACTAGTGCCACTTGTGGATATGATCTACGATGTGTGTGGAAGTGGTTTGTCAAAAATCAGTAAGAATTTCCAAGAATTTAGTTTTTTGCGGTTAGGATCATTTTCAAAATGGTTCGGAATATCCATAGTATTATTTGTTTCTTGCCTACATTTAAAATCTATAGCAGGATCCATCTTCAGGACGAAAATCAACGTAGAGAAGAGGAGCAAAGTTACTATAAGTACAAAAAATGCAAAGGTAACGTGGAAAACCAAAGACGTTGGCTCTACAAGAACAAAAGTGACGGCTACAGTAAAAATGATGTCAGAAAACCTAAGATTAAAAAACATAATGGTAAGAATGATATTAGATTTATCATTATAATTTGAAAATAAAGAAAATAAGAGTGAATTAATGAAATTAAAATTAATGGTAAAAAGACTAAAAAAACAAAAAGAAAGATAAATATTTAGAAATAAAAAAATTAGCATAAAAGAACCTAAGAAAAAGGGGATAAAATCAACTTAAAATTAATAAGGTTAAATAAAAACAATATTAAAATAAAAGAAATACAATCTACTAAAAAAATAGGAAGAATAAAGAAGAAAACAAAACAAATAAAATTTTAAATTAACCTAAGAACAACAAGAATAATCATAATGGTGCATTAATAGTATTAATAATAATCATAGATTAACTATATTAGTATTAATAGTAATAATGGTGCATTTTGAGAAACAATATTTAAATTAAGAATAATAATAATATAAGTACTATACTAGTATCAATATTAAATTTAATAGTAATAATGGTGCATTTTAAGAAATAATATTTAAATTTTCTTAAAATTTAAATTAATATAAGTATTATAGGAATCGTATTAATATTAATACTAGACTATAGACTATAATTTGCATGAAAACAAATAAAATTAAAAAAATTAAACAAAGAATAAAAAGGAAAGAAGATAATAATAAAACTACTCAAAGAAAAAGGAAAAGGGGAAAAGAAAATAGGGGTAAGAAAACTTAACAAGAAAAAAACAAAAACTTAAAGGGAATCAAATAAAGAGGCAAGAAATTAATAATGAAAATCAATAGAAGAAATATAAATTAATCAAAAAATGAGAACGGAGGGAAAAGAGAGAAAGCAAGGAAGAGGTCAGAGGTCAAGGAACCAGAAGAAGAAAAAAAAAAAGGAAATGGAAGAAACCAGAAGATAAAAGGACAACAAACCAGGGAGGACAAGAGAAAACTTGCTTATATTTACCTATTTTCTCTATAGTAGATCAATGGGAGCTAGTTCTTGCTAATCTCCATGTTGTCGACTCTATTCAAGTTGTTGGGATGCTTAATAATTTATGTCGCTTCCATGATTTGACACTTGAAACATTGATCTTATTTTATGAGGATATTGGTATCCTCTAAGCTCACACGGTGTTTGGTTGTAAGCAAGTGATCTGCTAGGGTTGAGGTGCAAGCATATTGATTCATGATTTTAGCTTCATGTTCCTTAATCCAAACTAGTGTTATGATACACTAGTAACTGGAAAGAGGTGAAGAATGCATTCACGAGAGATGTGAAATTAGCATGTGATCCTATTGTTTCATCGATGTTCCATTTGGTCAATGGCCCAATTAGAGTTATTTTGAATAATCATAACTAGACATTGTCATTCGTGATATAGTTGGAACACAACCGTAGATGAAATGTCGTGATTTGATTAGATGGGTCTTCACCCAACTTCCCCTTAAAATTTGGAATGTTTGAGGGCAGTTTGGCGTGCATGGGTGGCTAAGCTAGATCATGTAAAATGGGATCATTGGTGAGCTTTTTCAAATCTGGAAGATTTGGTGAATCCATATGCAATAAATTGAGACTATTATCCCCAACTCCTAGGGATAACTAAGGAGATGATGTCTTGAGGCCCTTAGGTTGCAGACATGGAGTACCAAGAGTCGGCTTGACCAGCAGTGTCCACTTGGACAGACAGAGACCCACCTCGCCACCACAGTTCCAAGATCATCGTGACCGTATCCACCACATCAGTTGGCTTCCAGAAGACATTGTGGCTCCATGAGGTACAAGCCAGGTATTATGGTGAGTGTCATTTCAATATTTGAGGCATTTGAGTTTGTTGCATATATTACTTATTTTGATTATGTAATGTTTGCTTGGACATTGTGAACTTTTCTCTGTTTCACTTTGGAGGTTGACATTGTGCCCTAGTAAGTGGATCACCCTTGGGGATAGGTTTTCCACTGGGAGGTCCTCTTGACAAGTCATCATCCTCTTATTTCCACACTAACCCAAGAAGGGGTTGTCCCTCATTTCATGGGAGAAGGGGTTAAAGGCCCAGAGGCTTGGAGCTAGCAAAAGATAAAATCCAACCATGAACCTTCTAGATGCTAGCCTAGGGATCCTGAGGACAACGAAATGTCTACCATAAGAAACTGATGGGACCCATGAAAAATAACTAATAACAAAATGTCAACCAAGGTGGAGCATGTGTGGGCACTATTTTTAATGCTTAGGTACAAGCCCCACACATGTTTTCAACTTGAGGAAGCATGATGTGACTAGGGTAGAGTCAATATGGGCACAATTTTTCATGATTAGGTAGAAGCCCCACCTTGGATTCAACCTGGAAACATCTTAAAAGAATAAAAGGAAATAAATGGGCTTGTAAAAAGGTTGCATTGAAAACGGAGGTGTGACACACCCTCTACAAAGGCACCCATAAATGAGACACTACAACCCCTTATATGTCATGAACCCAATGCCCAAAATTCTTGTCCCCATCCAAGTCACTCCATCCACATGACTTAGAAATAGGTCCACTTACGAAACACTCATAAACTTGAGGTACAATTCACCCAATAGGTCGCTTTGTCAACCCTCTCATACCTAAACTTGGCAAATTGCATAGGGTCTTTGAGCACTTGTTTATTTTGATGATGTAGTTTTGACGTACATGCTTATATGCCTCTTGTGTTGATTTGATTTACTCATCATTATGCATTTGACTTGAGATCCTTGGAGGGTGTATTCATTTTCTTTGCAGGACCCAGTCGGTGGACAGTTTTGGAAGGACAAGCCTAGCTTGGGCTTCCTTGGGGCTTGAAGCCCACAGGTTGGATACCAGGGCCCACACACTGGATGATGATGATATTCCTTTGGAGGCGTAAATGATGCCTTGGAGGATCTCACCTAGCCCCTACAAGCCAAATGACTTGCCTTTGGAGGCTAAAATGTCACCTTTAAGGGTGCGATGTCACCCTAAGGCTAGGGTTTATTGGTGATTGGAGACACTTTGCACGTTTTGAGGGAGGGAGCCCTTGGATCATGGATTAGGGCCTTACCTTCAATACTTTGGCCTTTGGAGGCCTAATACACTCATCTCCAACCCAAAGACTTGACCTAAAAGTGCCAAAATGTTACCCCAAGCGGGTAACATCATGTTTCTAGGGTTTATCTTATGTGCAAATTATGAATAAAAAAATGTTATTTTGGCAAAGGGGAAAGAGTAAGGGTTATTCTCCCCTTATCTTGTGGTTTACCTTTTGAATGTGGACAAACTATGTTTTAGAGGATTTTTATAAATTGAGATCATCTCTATTTCATTTTGATCATATCTCTCCCATTGTGAGAAAACTATATTGGATGAAATCTGCGCCCTACTGTTATAGCAAATTTTGCCTCATTCCATGCATATTGCTTGGATGGCCTTCCATTTCCCTCTGTAGACTTGAAGTCCCCTTTTTTGGGTGCACTCTAGAGCTAAAATACATATTTTTGCACACATATGTGCCCTACAAGTTATAAAACTCGTGTATACATATGTTGTTCCACTACAACCTGCATACATCGGGTTTGGTGCTCAAAAAATAAAAATATGTCGAGTTTCCATGCCATTTCACGTTATCCATGATCCTTGACCTTCCATATACTGGAAACCCTCCGACTCGAACCTTAAATTTCATTTGGAGGCTATAAATTGAGCCATATCCAAGCCCTGGACATTCGACAATTCAACATTGAGAGCAAAGACAATCTGGAGAAATTTCACTTCATATTGAGTTTGCGTCCCTTTGTCCTTGAAAGTCTGAACTTCTTTTGTTCAAACCCCAAGATATTCCTTTCTTGTGATGGAGAACCTCTTTGAATCCTACATGTGATATTGGCTTTGTGGACGATTGAAGTGGTGGAGGCCCAACTCGAGGGACTTAGTTTCTCGGTTCTGATATGTGTCATTACAGAAGTTTTTCACCTATGTACTTCTATTGATTACATTAATATAAATACTCTTCTCTCGTCCTATTGATATCTTGCAAATATTTGAATTACTTTCCATGGGTGTATTTGTAATGTATGTTAATGGATTATGCTAATTTATATGTTGACATTATATATCATCACCACATGCTTGTGTACCTTGTTTGTTGAGGACAAGTTGCAGGTATAAAGCTTTGGGTCATGTGCTCAACGGTGGTCTTCTTCGAACATCCGGACGAGGTAGACTTCTAGCCTTGTCTTGTTGGCATTTCATTTATATAGCATATTTGATATTACAATTGATTTCTAGGTGCCTTTTCGTCTGTTGTGGTTTGCCCCTAGCCATAGAGAGATTTTCCTCATAACAGAATTGGTGACTCCACTGAGGAGATCTCCTTTTTTGGGGTATTGAATATTTTTCTCCTTGATTTGCTCCCCGTTTTCCTAATTTTCTGTGTCGCATGTTGCTTGATAGCCTGTATTTTGCCTTGCATCTGAGTTTCTTGGCTTAACCCTTGCCCTAGTAGTGTCTTGTTTGGCATACGCAGGTTTTTCCTTGACAGTCGTGCACATATGTGAGTTGTTTGACTTTAGGGCGCGTATATACGTGTTTGTTCCCTGAACAATCGCGTACATCATCTCTTAAGTATTTTTGGCTGAGTTTGATGTTTGTTGGGTGAAGTTTACTGGTTGTTGAGTCTTCTTGGGTCCCTATTCTCATTGTTAAGTGCCTAGAGAGTGATAGGAAGCCTTTTAATTGTTAATTTTTTTGGGTGAACTCCTTTCTTGTCATCTTTATCATTTGTTGTCCTTGCATATTGGTCTGGGTAGTTGCTTCTTGGTGTCTTTCTTGGATTGTCTCTTTTTTCTTGCAGTAGGGCCTGCCTGTGAAGTTGTTATTCAATCCTTGCATTTTCTTTTTCATTATATCGAAAATACAAAAATATTTGCTTTCTTGCATTTTACTTAGGGAATTTTCACTTTTGGTTACTTCGCATTGATTTCAACACATTCAAAAAGATTTCACTTCATTGAACTTGTAGAGATTAAGTTGTGGAAATAGCATTTAGAATCATACCATCTCTTTGAAATTCAAGACTAGTACTTAGAAATGTTTTAATATTTGCTTCTTTTCATATATGCTTAGTCGTAATACCTTCGATTTCATGATTGCACCTATTGAGTAAGCAAAATCCATTAAAATGAACGATGAATAATTAAACTTGATTAGAAACAATTTTATTTTTCAGGGTACACAAACAAGTATAGGACCTATGGCCTTGGAGTAGGATTTTGTGAGTAAACTTCTCCAAGGCTATAAAACTGAACGTATGTATCTGACCAGGGAGTGGTGAAACCCATTGTATAATTGGTGTCCTCAAGAGGTTCCACTCACACTGGAGTTAAGCATCAAGGTCGCATGAAGTTGGTTGCAGATATAGCCCTCTAATACCTTCCTAGCGTTAGAGATATTTCTAGGGTTCTATTCATATTTTGGGGTCTTGCTAGTGCCTTTACCTCTGTGAGAGGTGATGCTTTCGAGATTTCAGGCTTTGTTGCCCTGCCCATACAGTGAATTGGACTTGTGACTGCTCGCTTGAGCATTGGTTATATCATGGTGAGTTTAGTTGCTTGACATAGGTAGCCACATAGGTTACTTGCAGGGGTTATTCTACAGGTACCCTTGGTCAGATAAGGATTGGACAACACACTGAATTTATGGAGGATTTCCTCTCCGGAGGGGTCTGACCGACTATGCTGTGAAGCCTACGAGGGTCCTTATAATTGATTCTGAAACCTCCACTCTATTATTGCAGAGTACCAAGCCCTTCTTGGGCAAGGCATACCTACTTTAGTTTGGAAGGTCCCTTCCGGCCATCATATCATGTTTGTGTGCATTGGCCTTTTGATTTATTTAGGAGTGTGCTCTCTGATTATTAGTTGGCCTTAGGATTTTATATTATATGTCTAGTTCTGAGTCATCATGGAGAAAGACCATCCTCCTCATCGGTCTCTTCGTCTTTTGAAGTTACCACTGTGTCTTGATCCTTTACCGAAGCCACCTTCTAAAAGGCGTAGATTTAATAATCATGGTGCATATATCTCCACCTCCCAGGCTCATGATCATCCAACCATTAGTACTGAGTTAGATATGAATGTCTTGAGAAGCCCTTCTACTCCCCTATCCTTTGTGATTAGTGGGGTCCCCTTGACTCCCTTATCCTCGGCAATGTGGATTTCGGAGCCTCCCTCATCTAGTGCTACCCAACCCGTGAGATTTTTTCAGCCCATGGGGACAAATCCTTTTGTTTTTCCTTTCAATATGTCGAATCATGATTCTCAGTCAATGTTGTCGGCCTCTAATATTTTTTATTTTGGTATTCTTAACATGATGTCGCACTTTTCATCCTCCATTTCGATGACTAATATGAATCCTGATTTTGGGTTTGGGGGCACGATGCCTCCTTATGTTCCTTTCTTGTTTGGTGGAGGTCATATTCCCCAAGCGACTCCTATGGTTGGAGGTTTGAATCCTCCTTCCTCCGAGCCTATTCCTAGATTTATTGCTCTAGGATGGAGTGCTCAAATGGGCGGTCAATTTAATTCATATATTCCTTCCATCATTCTCTCTTCCTCCACGTCGATTCCTATGAATGCATTTATTATGGCAAATACCCCTCTGTCCTCTGGTGTTTCATATGGAGGGAGTCAGTTTTACGGTATGGGTAACCCCCAGCATAGAGTTCCTTCATCTAGGATCAACATGTATAATCTTTATCATGTCGCTTATGTGGGTATGGCACCCTTACAACCTTTCATGAATCAGTTGGGAGGAGGATAGTGTCCTACCGTACATGGCCATGGTATATACGAGAACCCTGGATGGTTTGCAATCTCTCAAACCCAATCTTTCCTAGGAGCATGGGCTCATGCACCGCAACCCCGGCTCCCTTTTCTGGACACGCTTAATATGTCAGACCTGTTGAAGTTGATGAATGACCCTGTGTGTCACGATCCATCATGGCCCCCAGTCCCCACCAAGATTCCTTTAGACATTCCAAAGTTCGAAGGAAATATTGGTGAAGGCACGGGTGATCGTGTGACTACTTTTCACCTTTGGTGCTCATCTAACTCCCTTAATGACGATTCTATTTGTTTGAGGCTATTTCAATGCACCCTCACGGGGGTCACCGCGAAGTGGTGCATTGAGCTACCTGGGGGAACCTACAGAACATTCAATCATATGGTATTGTTTTTTCTCAATCACTTCCAATTACCGGTTCGTTACGATGCAAGCATAGAACTTTTTTCGACTCTTCATCAAGATAAAGCCATGCATATCTCAGATCATATCTAAGAGTGGCGTAGACGGAAGTGGTTGGTTAAAGCATACATTCCTCCAAAGTTTATGTTGGAATGGTTCCTCAAGTCTTTGTTGCCTTACATTTTGAAGGATGTTTCTACATCTTGAGTGACATCTGAGGAAGAATCCATCTTCAAATCCCAACAATTGGACCTTATATATGGTCAATATTGGATGTTTTATGAGATTCTCCTTAATGCATTGCAGTAACACTATGATCCTAGAGAAAATCTCGGGCCTCATGCTGACAACATCATAGGCTTTGCAAATGATAAGACTGCAGACATGATGACGAACTAGTTGAAATATTTGTCTCTAAGCCAGTCTGTAGGAGGACAAGCTTCGACTTCTTCCTCCACCACTACCCAGTTGGTGGATGTGCATTTTGTACAGTCGTTGTCAAACCCAAATGGTAACCAGCAACCAGGAGGGAATAAGAGGAAAGGACAAGGAAATAATTGTAAGGGTGGGAAAAATAATAATAATAAAGCCAAGGACGATAATAATGATGATCAATCAAATAATAATGTTGGTGAGGGAAAGAAAGAAAAGCGGAAGGTGAAGTTTCCCTATAAACTTTGTAAATATGATCACCTTAGCCACCTGTGCCCCAAAATTGAGGAATCCTCGAGGCTCTTATCGTAGTCACCCGTTGTGTTGACAAACTCGTTTCCACATAACTAGAATATGGCCTCAGGGGCCTCTAACACCGAAAACGTGTCTAGTAGGAATCAAAACCCCTTGGCACATGAAGGTGGCCATCTATGCATCAATATGGTTAAGTCTCATACTGATGTAGCCCCTCGATATCGCGATTACAGTTCTTCACAGACTGTTCTAGGTCCAGAGCCTCCTCCTCCCTTGGAAACACCATTGTAGATCGATAAGACAGAACCTTTGCCTCGTATTCCGAAAGGAATACTAAAGCGCTCTGCCCAAAATCGTAATTCCATAGCCTCCCAATATTATTCGATTGTCGAAGATTTGGGCCAAACCCCATGTGCAATGTCAACTTTGGAGGTGCTCCAGACGTGTCCTTCACAGAAGAACACCTTGTTATCTGTGTTAGGATATCTAGACCCATGTGGCTCAAAGGTTATCAAGTTTGATGTCTCGAATGTTAATCCTCGCTTACCTTACCACGTGGCCTTTCAAATCCATGTGGAGTACACAAAAATTACCATCAAACGTATTTTTGTTGATGAATGTGCTTCAAAATGCATAATGTCCCTAGCCTGTTGGAAAGCCATTGGCTCTTTGTCCTTGTCTCAATCCATGACTATGTTGACTGCATTTGATGGGAATTATTTTAAACCCCACAGGATCCTTCCCGCTTTCCCTATCCAGTTAGGTGGAAAGACTATGGAGGGTGAGGTTGAGGTGGTTGATGCGCCCCTCGACTACAATATACTACTAGGGAATAATTGGACTTATGTCATGACAGTCGTTGTGTCGTTAGTTTTCCAGACTTTATGCTTTCCTCATGAAGGGAAGATAGTGACGATTGATCAATTGTCCTTTGCGCACCCTAGTCCTAATGCATCAGTGGGACCTTCGGTCCTTATTATTGATAATTCTCAGTAGGCAACTGAGAATGTTGGTGTCGGGATGTATTCCTCCTTGATGGGTAATTTTGATTTCACGGTACCAATTCAAAATATTAATTCCATTTCTAGTGAATCTTCGTCGTCGATGAGGTCCCTTCATTTCCACACTTCGTATTTCAAAGACCCTTGGACCCTACCTTCCCCGACAATGTCGTATGAAGGTCAGTCACACATTGGGATGGAATTCCATTATCAGTAGCAAAATTTGTGTATCAAGCTATTCTAGAAGGTATTGCTAACCCAGATCCTTTAATCATCTTTTTCACATGATTTCCTTGATGATACTTAAAATTTGGATGAAGCCATCTTAGAGGCCATGTCTAGTCCTGATAGGCCTTGGGACGATATGCACCATCGATCCTATTTTATCCCAGAGCTTGTTAGGATTGAACATGATGACTTTATATCTACACTTAGTCATATGGTAGGTTACGTCGTGGTTCTGCTAGATACGGATGGTATTTATGACAAAGGAAACATGGCGAATATTTCTCCTACCGTTGCGATCAACATCTCTCGTACCCATGGTAAATTCGAGAATCTATATGTCGGTGCAGATTGTTCGCCTAAGGAAATTCACATCTACATTGATCTCTTCAAATAATTTCGAGATGTATTTGTTTGGTCATATGAAGAGATTCCAAGGATCGACCCCAGCATTGTTGAGCATGAAATTAAAACTTATCTGAATGCTAAACCTATTTGGAAATGTCGTAGAGCTGTAAATCCTAGGAAGGCCCCCACTATTAAGGAAGAAGTAGAGAAACTGCTCACTGTCTGTTTCATCTACTCGATTCCCTTGACTGAATGGGTGTCCAACCCCATTCCCATAGATAAAAAGAAAGGAATTGTTCGTGTATGTATATATTTTAGGGACCTGGACAATGAATGTCCTAAAGATAACTTCCCCACTCTTTTTATTGACCAGATTCCTGACGAATGTGTAGGAAGCGAAGTATTTTCCTTTATGGATGAATTTTCAAGTTATAACCAAATTCAAATCAAACCCAAGGATCAACACAAGATGACGTTTATTTGTCCTTGGGGTACCTTTGCATACTAGAAAATCCCTTTCAGTCTTAATAACTCAGGAGCGACCTTCCAATGTGCCATGACCTTTGCATTTCACGATCTTAAGCATTTCATCGAAGCTTACCTAGATGATCTTTGTGCTCACTCTTACAAGAGGGTAGATCACTAGGTTCACCTTCGACTACTATTTGAGAGATGTCATTATTATCGCATTCGGTTGAACCCTCGCAAGTGCATCTTCTCTGTTAGGTCTGGTCGTCTTTTAAGTTTCATAGTATCTGAGCATGGGATCATGGTGGATCCTATGAAGGTTGAGGCAATACTTCGGTTGCCTCTCCCATGCAACATTACACAAATTCAGGGTTTACAGGGGAAATCTAACTTCCTACATCGTTTCATAGTGAACTATGCCAATATAACTAAAGGTTTCATGTGTCTTGAAGAAGGGCAATCCCTTCATATTGTAAGTTTTAAACCTGTGAAGTAAAGCAATGCATTTATATTCTTAAGCAATACAGAAATTAATCAATGGCTCATACACAGAATACACAGAGATCGTTACCGGAAACCCTCAACCGGGAAAACCTTTCTTTTTCATTATATGTAATCGCTGCAATTCCTGAGAGATGGATTCTGAGTAGGAGAAAACCTTTCTTTCATTATATGGTGCCATTAAACCATACAATATATATCACAATGTTTTGGGTATTCGTAGATACCAAAACCCTAATCCAGGGATTGAACTGCAAATCAGCTAAAATAGCAAAATCAGCTAAAATAGCAAATATGGCCAAAACCCTAATCCATAATCACTAAAATAGCAAATAATCTAGTTGAGTGCGGTTGCCAGGGCAGTTGTTGTAAGCACCACACACACACACACATGCAAAGTATAACACATACCAACATTCTCCCACTTGTTGTTTCTTTGAATACAGGGGTCAGGGGATTATATAGTCAACAATCGAACTTGTGCCCATTGTTCTCTACACCATGAGAACTGCGGTAGCTACGGACTTTGTCGAAGATCTGCGGCATTGCAGTGTCAACCTTTCCGACAACCTTCTTTTCCTCAACCATGTCTCACAAAGTGATAATGTACATCAATATAAACGTCGTTGAATGATAATTTGGGTTCTTTGCAAGAAAGATTGCACTCTGACTATCACGGTCTAATCTCCTTTAACTTGTGTTACCAACTAGTCCCCAGAACATAATCTTTGTAACCATATTGCTTACTTGTTTGCATGAGTGGCTTCCATATATCCTACTTTTTTAGTTGAAAGTGGCACTACAACTTGTTTTTTGCTCCTCCAAATAGGTTAAATACATACCCACTTGTAGATCTTAGATCCAAATCCTCGATACAGTCGCATCAACAAAGCCATGTATGTCCACCATACGTCAATCCGGCCTTAATTTGCTTGAAATCCATAGCGGTGGTGCCAGTACATTCTCTTTCTTTGTTGTCCAATGCTCCTTCCACGGTTTTGACATATGCAGCAAAACTCCCAGTGCGTGTGCAATGTCTGGTCTAGTACATACCATTGCATGCATCAAGCACCAAGCTGCCGGCATATGGAACATGGGACATGTCCTCTCTTCTTCTTCACGTGATGTTGGGACACTGATCTGCGAATAACTTTACACCTATAGGAATTAAAGACCTTAACCGGTTTACTTTCATTGCATATTGAACCCTCGCAATGATGGAAAGACAACATATTTCTTTGATTTAACGGAGTTTCTTGGTACACGATCTCTTTTAATCTCCATTTCGAGAATGAAGTTAGCGGCACGAGATCCCTTCATGTCAAATTTGGAGGATAGCTGTGATTTATCATGATAACATCCATGTTATTTCCTATCAACAACATGTCATCAACATACAACACTACATAAATGAAGTGATTACCAACACACTTGGAATATACCACGATGATCCAGCCACTGCTTCTTAAATCCCAATTCAAAGTTGTAGTAAACTTTGGTACATCCTAGGTGATTGCTTTAACAGACCATTATAATTGACTTCTTCTTCTGGACTAGCTCTTTCTTTCCCTTCACTACAAAAGCCACGGTTGCTTCATGTGATTTCTTGCTTCGGATCCCATGTGGAATGTTTATTAGCTGCATCATTGTTCCCTTCAAGATCAGCGGCGACAATAGATGAAAATCTAATAGAAGTTAACAGCAGCGGAGAAAAATCTTTCCGCAAGTCAATTCTTTCTACCTGGGAATAACCTTTTTTAACCGAGCTTTGTATTTCTCCTTTACCTTAAAACTTCTTCTTGAACAACCATTTCGTGATTTTCTTCGGTGGAAGCTCAACTATATCAATATACGATTCTTGTCCAAGGCATCCATTTTTCTTCGACCATGGCCTTCTTCGAGAGGTTACTATCCTCTGAATTCGCTGCTTCGTGGGTTAAGGATTATCATCGATAATAGATAAAACAAAATTGGAGCGAAAATCAGGTGGACTATGCTACGGTTGTATATCGAATCATAATTACGGGGTATGAGTTCTTCTTATTACCTTACTGCTTCCTCGCGCTTCCCTCTTCTTGGATGAAGTTCATATTTTGCATCATCCAAGTCAAGTTTTATTTTCTCAGGTTCGTCTTGTGCTGGTGAGAATTCTTGTTTGGTCACATCTTTACCTCTCTAGAAACAACATCCCGGCCAAACTATTTTCTTGGTTTCTAGGTTCCAAAGCTTATAACCTTTCGCATCATGCTTTATATAACCAATAAAGATACGCACCGACTTTATTATATCGACTTACTCCTAGCCTGCTTTGGAACTATGCATAACCTCCACAACCAAACTCTAAGATGTTGAAGAGGGTTTCTTTCCAAACCATAACTCGTGTGGAGTTTTATCACCCAACACTGATGAAGGTGATAGATTGAACAGGTAACATGTTGTACACACTACCTCTACCCAAAATTATTATCCTAACTCAACACAACTGAGCATGCTCCTTGCTTTTTTCCATCGGTGTCCTATTCATCATTTCTGCAACTCCATTACGCTGAGGAGTGGGTAGTCGCCGCCTCCTTCTTCCGCTTCTTCTGAGAATTCTTCAAATTTGATAGGAGTCTCCACCATTATCGTTCTCAATACCTTTACTTTCTTCTATGTCTGATTTTCTACCAGAGCCTTAATTCTTTAAATTTATCAAATACCTCGGATTTCTTTCTAATAAAATAAATCCTTGTGTTCCTTGAATAATCATCTATAGATGAAACATAATACCTGATTCTAGGGATGGAGCGAGCAGGGTCCAAACACATCATATTATTATCAACTCTAAGATCCCCTTTGCTCTTGTAGCACGGCCAGATGGGAATCTTACTCGATTACATTTACCATATGTAATTTTCCGCGAAATCAAAATCGATTGCAATCCGGACATACCCTCAATAATCATACCTTCTGAGTGTAATGTTGAGAGGCCCTTTTCTCCAATATGCGCTGTCTTTGATGCACAACATGGTCTTCTTTTAAGGGACAGTATTGGTCTTGTCTCCTTCATTTTCCTGCTCAAGGATATGATATTACACCATTAGTATAAGTTCTTCCCAACAACTTGTCTGGTTCCACGACGAACTCCCTCATTAACCTGCTCTCGTGTATCTTGCAAGTGTCCTTTTTTCAAATATAGTTCTCACTCATGCATCACCCAACTTACTTCCTGAGATATGAGCTTCGGCTGGTTTTAGATATTAGGGCAGGAGAGTTCCTATGAAAATGTCCGCTTCCATCATTTAGCAAAACTTAACCCTTCCACGTCCCAAGATTTTTATTTGAGTCATCTCTAAGGAATACATCACCACCATCATGACAGGCACATATTCAGAGAACCACTCCTGTGAGGTCATTAGCATGGTATGATGCACCTGAGTCAATCAACCATACACCGTGTTCTGCATGTGTACTTGTAGATGTGGGTAGCATCTTTCCTTCTTTGACGGAGGTTTCACCTCACAGTGGAAGAGGTACTATCAGGACCCTTTGGTTTTCAACCTTCTTAAACCTGCAATCCTTTCTTATAATGCCCTGTTTTTACCACACTTCCGGCATTTTTCCTCCAAAGATTTTCTGGGGGACTCCGTCACGGGTTTGAATCTCCATCAGAAGACTTACGGGTTCCCTCTTGGGAAAAAGCCTCTTATAAATATCGCTATCGTAGGTATCCATGCTTTTTAATATCATCTCTTCAGATAACAATGATGCAGCTACATCCTCATATTTCAGTGTACGTTGAGTGGTACTACCTATTGCTTTCTTAGTTATCCGGGGTGACGAAGAACATAACAAAGTAATACACTTATCTTCATACGTATTAGTATTAACGGATCAAGTTGACTTGCCGGAGCATTAAAGGCGTTTGATGTTGCATGCGGTCATCTCCCATCTGAGATGATACGACTTCTTCGAACGTTTACCGGGGACTTTGATTTGATACCGAAGCTCCTAACATCCCATAGTTCCTTGGTGGCCAGATTCCTCAGGACATTCAACAACAAAGTCGCGGTCGAATGGTACTTTCCACTAACCTTCCCACATACAACTTGTCCAGTATCTTCGCCGACATACCGATGCTTGGTGTACTAGTAATTTGTGAATTTGGTAGGGTGTGCCGATTAGATGCGGTATTGTAGATGGTGCCAGTGAAACATGCCGGGATCCCTGGCGATCCATTGTTCTTTATCTGGAAGTTGCCATCTTGAAAACTCCGCGCTCAAAGTTTTTACCATTGAACTTCTATCTCTCGATTCTAGATGAGCTCACAATTCCTCTTACTTTACTCGAATACCCACTGCAAAATATCCCACTAAAACCAGGTTTATCATGGATCCAAGATAAACTTGATCTATCAAGACCGAGCCAAACCCTCGACAACAAAGGCGTCCTCGAGAGCCAAAAGCGTGCTCACGATACACGCTTTGTACAGTATTGAGTAAAACCGAAATGCATTTATATTCCATAATCTGAAGAAATTAATCAGTAAATCCTTACTGGGTACTACGAGAGATGGATTAGAAACCCTCAGCCAGGAAGCGCGCCTTTCATTATATCGAATTCGCCATTCACCATACAATATGTACAATATTTTAGGTATTAGGTAAGATACCAAGAACTCCATACAATATATACAATGTTTTTAGGTATTCCGTAGATACCAAAACCCTAATCCCTTAATCCGGGATTAATTTACAAATAAGCTAAAAATAGCAAAATCCGCTAAAAATAGCAAATAACCGCCCAAAAACCCTAATCCCTTAATCCGCTAAAAATAGCAAATAATCTAGTTGGTACGGACTGCCAGACGCAGTTGTTGTAGCGCACCCACACACACACACACATGCAAAGAATATAACACATACCCAACACATATGGGATGAGTGAGCCCAGGAATACTTTGATGTTCTTAAGAAATCCTTGGTATCGGCACCTCTACTGAAGCCCCCAGACTATAGTAGAGACCTTTTTCTTTGTATCTTCACGTCCTAAGGGATGGTTGGTATGATACTGGTTCATGAGGATGATGGGCTCTATGAGCATGTTGTCTACCACCTTAGTCAAAATATAGTTGGTCATGAACTTAAATACTCTCACGTAGAGAAGTTAGCCTTGGTCATTGTACATGTGGTTCAAAGATTACGACATTATATCTTACTCTGCAAAACTATCATGGTTGTGGATATCAATCCATTTCAATACGTCCTTACTAGGCGTATCATAGGGGGGAAATACAATAAGTGGTTTGTTATTTTGCAAGAATTTGATATTGATTTCACTTATGCAAAACTAAGAACTGTCTAGTTTTTTCCAAGCTAATGTCAGACTTCCCTAGACTGGATGAGGATATTTTTCATGACGATTCATTCACGGATGAACATATTTTCCTTATCTCATATTCGGACCCCTGGTATGGAGACATTCTAATATATCTTCAAACCTTAAATCTCCCCCAACATCTGTCGAGATACAATCGATGATGTATATGTCATCAGGATAAGAACTACCTTATTATCAACAACACTTTGTATCGTCGAGGGATGGATAATATTTTATGACATTTCTTGACTCACGAGGAAGCTAAATTTTTTCTCAATGACTTTCACAGTGGGGCGTGTGGTGGTCATTTATCCGGGCTTGTGACAACCCAAAAGATATTGTGAGCCAATTATTTTTGGCCGTCAATTTTTAAATATTGCATTGAAGCGGTCAAGAAGTGTCACCCTTGCCAGATGTTCACTTGGAAAATACGGTCGCACCCATCCCCTCTTCACCCAGTCATTACCATCGGTCCCTTCACCAAGTGGGGGGTGGATTTTATGGACTGAAACCCAGCCTCAGTCGGGGGGCACCAACATATTATCGTGGTCGTGGATTATTTCACTAAATGGGAAGAGGCCATGCCTACCATTAAATTCAATGGTAAGACTGCAACATTCTTCGTGTTCAATCAGATTATAGCCCAGTTTGGAATCCCAAAATATATTGTCATTGATCATGGAATTCACTTTTAGAATGAAATGAGACAAAGTTAGCATCGAAACTAGGGTTTACACATGGACATTCTTCCCCTTATTATCCCCAGGAAAATGGACAAGTAGAGGTGATGAATAAATCTCTCATGACTATTTTGCAAAAACCTGTCAACCAAAGTAAATCTGACTGGTATGTGATGCTTTACCCTGCACTTTGGGTATATCGAACCACGATAAAGACTTCCATTGGTTTCTCTCCATTTCAGTTAGTACATGGCGTGGAGTCGATTCTTCCAATTGAATGTGAAATCCCTTCCTTTAAATTGGAAATTAAGCTCCTACCTGACACATATGATATTGAAGAATTCCTCATGTACCTAAAGCAACTTGATGAGCAGTGTTGAGATGCCTCTACATCTATCGAAACGAATAAACGATGTGTTAAGGTTCAATATGATAAGTTTGTCTGTCCCTAGCAGTACGCTGAGGGTGACTTGGTTCTCATTTATGACAAAGCCTGATAATAGCTAGGGGCAGGTTAGTTCAACCCCATGTGGAACGATCCTTATATCGTGCGATGTGTCCTAGAGAAAGGAGCCTACAAATTAGAATGTTATGAGGGGAATATGTTGGATGAGCCTAGAAATGGTCTCTACCTTAAAAGGTATTACACTTGAGCCCTCAAACTCAGGCGAGACCTTTGTTTATTAGTGCATCTTAATGTATATACTTCTTTATCTTTTTTCTTTGTGTCATCGGCTTGCTTATTGAGTTTTCCCTTGGTTGGAAGATGTCAATGTAATCTTCGGTTTACTTAGGATTTGTGGATGGTGCCAATCATCATACGCGGAACATGGCTTCCGTCACTTGGGTTATTTACTCAACCAAGGGACAACTGGTGTCTTCAGGTGGCATTCGTCTGGAGACATCAACAAATAATGTGGTTGAGTATAGCATTGTTATAGAGCTATTAGCTAGAAGAGTTCTCCAGGGTATTATTTTATACTTTTTCGGGCCGAGGGGACTAAATATATGAAAAAGGACATATGTGAGTTATGTTGTAATTGCATTCCATTATCCTGCTTGCATTATTGAGCCTATTTTTGGCCCCCACTTTCTCATTATAAGCCTCTTGCCTCAGCAATTCGCATCACTAGCCAAGCAGTTCCTTCCATATATCAGTTGTTGCTTGACACCCTTTACCCGTAGAGGAAACATCCCCTTGATTGTCCATGCCCCGCATGCATCCCCTTGCATTAAGCATATGTTTGTTCCACTACTTGGAACTAGTTTCTTACTCAAAACACTCATTTACTCTCCTATATCATAGCATTTATTTGCCTATGAAAAACTAAAAAAAAGATGGGTGGGAAAATAATATCATCTCCTATTGGCAACAATCGTGTCGCCTTTGAATAGAGCACAAACTCTTGAGTCCATTTTCATCCAAGCTTTTGGTTTAGCATGACCTTAGGAAGCTAAGCTCGTTACTTAGAGTTTATTCCTTCGACTGGTTATTCTTTCAGTCCCTATGGAGAGTTTGTTGATGCCTCCTAAGTTGCAAGATTTTGTCAATCATTAGTATTAATTCTATGTTTTATGAGTTATCCATAAGTCTCATGCTCTTGTTCAAAGGATGTTTAAATCATGTGTTGGCCATTCCTTAGAAATATTGACTTTGCATGTCGGCCATACCCTCAGTGTATCTCAGAATCACGTGAATTTGTTTTCCTATCTTGCACCCTAGGCCTACTTTCATCATGGGTAGGTAACCTTGAACCCAACAATTGACATCTCCTCAATGGTCGTTGATTGGGGGGTTTTCCTTGTGTTCGATAACAAGAAATCTATTCACACATTGGGATTCGTGCAGTGTCTTGGATTCCATTATCCCTATTGGTGATTTCCTCGTCTTTGTCAACATTTTTCCTTATTGGTTGTTATTCAGAGGGTCTCTTTCATGCATTAATTGCATCTGGCACATGCGAGAGATGCACATTGTCATTGGTTCATGAACATCCTATTCATCTAAGCTCCTCCTAATCATAAAGCTATTACTTTATACCTCGTGTTGGATTATGGGAGATTCCTTAATGCTCTCCTTTCACCAGGTTTCCTTCCATCGAATTTATCTCATCTATTATGGAAACAAGACCTAGATTCCTATGAGTACCTAGAGGCTTGCAGTCATCAATGGAAGGTTCTCCCACCATCGAAAGTTGGGAATACATCAATGCTTCATGATCAATGTATTATTCAAGTGTTTGACCTCAACACCCTTATTCACACTTGTAGAATGTACTCGATGCCTTGACACCTACTTTCATTATCGATGGGTTGTCTCGCATTTTTTAAACGGTATACCTTAATGACCAATAATCAAATGAAGTCTCATTGTGTTTGAATTCAACTCCTCTATTCACATGATGTAGACTTTCACCTTCAGCAGATAGTGTAGAAGCCCTCTAGATTACAGTAGCAACATCCCATATTTGTTGTTGTCTTTCATTGGACCAGTACCTATGACTTCAGTGATTATGGAAGATCATAATGTACTCCATTCTATACAGATATATTCGGTTGATTCTAAGACTGGACTCCACTGTGTCTTGTTTGTGACTATGACAACCTATGGCATATGTCCACTTTGTATTTCCTATTCATGACCATGAACAACTATTTTATATATATCCACATGAATCTACAATGTAATTCAAATTGGCAGCCATGTGTACAAAGTCATTATGGATTGTAATATTCTCATGAGTAACTAGTACTTCCAACTGAGTCTTCATTACTCCACTTATGGGAATTATAATATATTTTGGCCATCAAATATACTCCTCTGACCTCACACATTAGGGGGCATATGTTATATCAAATTTTGCCTCATTCCATGCATATTGCTTGGATGGCTTTCCATTTCCCTCTGCAGACTTGAAGTCCCCTTTTTTTTCACTCCAGAGCTAAAATACATATTTTTGTACACATATGTGCCCTACCAATTAGACAACTCGGTATACACGGGTTGATCCACTACAACCCATGTACATCGGTTATGGTGCTCAAAAATTAAAAAATATGTTGGGTTTCCATGTCATGTCACTTGATCCATGATCCTTGACCTTCTATATACTGGAAACACTCTGACTCGACCCTTCATTTCCATTTGGAGGCTATAAATTGAGCCATATCCAAGCCTTTCTTGGTACAAGTCTAATATTCTAATATTCTTGGGGAGTATAAGTGCATACAACCCCACTAAGACCATCATTTTTTCATTGAATTAGTTCATTGCATAAAGGAATACTAAGAGGAGTAAAAGGGTTTACACCCTCCTAGGGTTTTTCCTAGTTACTTTTAGCTTGCCTTGGGGAGTAAAAGGGATTACACCCCCGATGAGATAGATCTATTAACTCATTAATTTTAAATACTCCATAACCCAATAGCTAAAGGCACTAGTCTCTTACATTGGAGAAATAAAACCATTTCATTGTGATACGTAAAAACACGAGATATTTGAATTGTTTGAGTTGGAAACTTTTCTGCATGCTAAGAGATTGTCAAGGCCACTAAGGCATTTTGATTGGCTTGGTCTTCTTAGAGATATAAATCATTAAAACCTATAGCCATTTTACTTACTCATAACTTACATTTCAACCTTCAAAAGTTGTTAATAATTTACACCTACCATCTACTAGTCTCAACGCATCTTTTTGGTGGATTACTTATGATTTTTGGTGGCTGATTTTTCTGTTGTAACTAATTGTTTGGTATAGCCATAAGGCTGCAAATATATCTCTGCAATACTTATCTATAAAAACCTTACATTGATGCTAAAGTGTTATGACTTTATCCTTGAGTTGTACTAGTGTTTACTAGCTTATCTCTTGCATCATTTATGTGAGTTTTGGCATCTTATCTAGCAGCTTTATTAATTGTTTCTTGCTTATATATATATATATATATATATATATATATATATATGTTGATTGCTGCAAATAGGGACAGCAAGCTTAACTTACTTGTCCACTTAACATATAGCTTATACATTTAGCTTTTTTTGTGTCTCCGATAAGTACAAACACTTTCCGCAGGTACTCAAAAACTTGGAAACCTTAAACCACTTCTGAGACATGTCATCAAAGCCATATTCCACTTAGCAACCTGTCCTATAGGAGCATTCATTTCATCGTCTCACTTTTCCTCTCATTTACCCCTGTGATCACCCGGGATTCCACCCTTGAGGTGATCACTTCACCTCTAAAGTGACAAGAATACTTATCTAAGGTGACAGTGGGTAGGTATTCTCATAGTTGTCTCCATATTGTGGTTTGGGTTGGGATTTTCCCAACCTACAACTTGTGCAATAATAGGGAGTATGAGGGAACAGTGGGTGTGGAACTCCCGCTACTAGGATTTACTATTGGGAGCTAACTCCTATGGAGGATGAGATTCCATAAGGGTTGTTATGAGCAACTGAGCCTAACAAGGATGACCTGAGTAAGGATGAGCCTGAAAAAAGTTGCACTCAAAGGTGAATGTAGGGGTGGTCTAACAAGTGATGTAGAAATACTTGGGACACCTCCCAACAGTGGTGGAAGGCCTTGCAATATTTGGGAACGATGGAGTGCCAAAGGGTATCCTATGATTCCTAACTTACAAGTTTTGAGTGAACTTTGAGTGGGTGATTGTTAGCTTGTGTTTCTCAAAAATGACCTAGTAAAATCAAAATATGTGAAAAAATGAAACGACTTGAGCTAGTGATGCAACAATATATGTATTTCAATTTTAAAGCAATATATGTTTTGATTGGATGAATTTTTCACAAGGGTGTAAAAAAGAAAAAAACATGTGTCCTATGAGACCTAATGTCCTTACACTCGACAAACATTGGGCCTTCGAAGAGTTTCAATGATAGTTTGGAGCCATTGAAGAGAACCAGTGAAGGTGTGAATGAGTTGGTTATAATGAGGAATATTAGGGGTATGTACCAATGGAACTAGCAACACTTCCCAACAACCAACTCTATGTACCTCAGGTGCAAATGCGCCCACAAATGCCACTTGTGTGGAAATCCTAGGTTTTGGTGACTAGGTTACCTTTGTCAAGTGTAGGCAAAGGACTCTTAGATTCAAGCAATCATGGGTCGAAGTCAAACAAGAGTTGGGTGGCTTAAGGAGACTCACAGGAAAAATCAAACCTCAACATATGACCCCACAGGGTATCTCCTTGCATTGGCTTTGTGCAGACTTGAGTGGAAGGATTTTTAAAGAACCCTAAGACAAGTTCTATGTTTCATATGAGAAATTATAATGGGGAGTTATTTGGATGCCTTTCCCCGAAATCCTATCGAACACAATTTTTTATTTTGTGACCTCTTGGAGGAGGAATTAAGTGTGTTGATTAGTAGATTTGTTTTTAAGGGCTCAAATTGGGGTCATGATCCAATTTATGTTTGATTAAGGTGTGATGAAGGAAGCATTATAGAACTCTTTTATCTTTATTGATTCACCGAGATTTCTTATGAGTGCAAGGTGGAGAGCGTACTTGAAAAAAGAGGACTCTTTAGGTCCTTCATGAGGAAACAAAGTGTGTGATGCAAGAGTAAAAATATTGCAATACTTGAATTAAATTATATTAGTAGCATAGCATGTGGACCTGAGTGGTCCTTACTTTGCCTAATTAAGTTCTATGTGGCGTGTTGCAAAATTAAAAAAAAATTTAAAAAAATGACGATTTTGCAAAAAACCTTCAACATATTGTTAAAACAAATATGTGAACATTAGGGGTTCTTACTCCACTTAATTAATCTTGGTGAATTTGCAAGGAAGATATGGAATAACTCTCTAGTCTTTCTGATTCACCTAGATCATTTATGACCACAAGGTAAAAAGCATACTTTGACCAAAGTGAACTGTTTAAATCCCTTAAAAAAAACAAGGTAGTAATGAAGATGATTGCAATCTAACCTAGACATCCATGTGTCATAAAAAGCAACAAGCCATATACATGGCAAGCAAAAGGAAATTGATTTTTAATTCTACTTAACTAAGTGAGCTAATTACTAGGCAAGAATGGAAAAAGATAAATATCATTAGGTTATAATTTATGATGAATTATAACCTATTGGTTAAACTTACTTCTAAACTGACCTGAATATAAAACCTTGGTTTTAGAAGACCTACATAGGTCTATATGTAGGCAGTCACACAAATTGCACAACTTGTGCAGTTGCAAAGGGTTGTTGGTTGTGCAAGATAAAGAGCATACTTTGATTAAAGTAAACTATTTAAATCCCCTAAAAAACAAGGTAGTAATGAAGATGATTGCAATCTAAACTAGACATCCATTTGCCATAAAAATCAATGAGCCATCCATGTGGCAACTAGAAGAAAATTGATTTTGCCTCCTACTTAACTAAGTCAGCTAATTACTCTGCAAGAATGGAAAAAGATAACAATTACTAGGCTATAATTTATGATGAATTATAACATATTGACTAAACCTACTACTAAACTGAAATGGCAGTGAAACCTTGGTTTTAGAAGACTTGTGTAGGTCTATATGTAGACAAGCATGCAGTTTTCACAACTTGTGTAGCTACAAAGGGTTGCTAGCTGCGGGACTTACCTGGGTTTTGACTTGACAGTCACACAAGTTACGTTGTCATGGAAAATGGAAATCCCTAAGAAAAAAAATACAAAGTATCATTTTTTTAGGCTATGTACGGGCCATTTTGACTACCTACAAAAAACGACAGAGAAGGAGAAGTCTAAAACATATAAATGAAGAATAATTTTGGATTTTAAAACTAGTGGAGTCACCAATCTGTTATGTCAGATTTCCAACAGAGGTGAGAAAAATCCTATATTCTATAGATCATTTGTGAAACTATAGAAAAATCAATTGATCAATGGTGATTAAGTATTATAATGTTACTGCAACCTATGAAAAATAACATAGACAACATGAAATATAAACTAACAAATGAGCTATGAATACAAAATTAACACAATACCCAAAATAGGAAACAATAACAGACATTTATACCAATGGATGGGCCTTTAATAACACCCGAGGAGAGTGGCTAGATGCAAATGAGATCCACCACACTCCTTGGGAGGGTCTTTAATCTTGGATGGCTCTCTCTCTCTCTCTCTCTCTCTCTCTCTCTCTCTCTCTCTCTCTCCTAACAAATCTAAAGAAATTATTTATCTCTCAAGATGATGAGGATTACATAGGAAACATCTCTCTCTCTCTCTCTCTCTCTNCTCTCTCTCTCTCTCTCTCTCTCTCCTAACAACTCTAAAGAAATTATTTATCTCTAAGGATGATGAGGCTTACGTAGGAAACCAAATGTGAACTGGTGGGGTGAATGTGAGAATAATGGTCTAAAATTGAACCCAACTGCATAACTCTATAAATAATTTCTCTCCTCAATGTTATCCCCTGGCCTATTATTTATAGATAAAATTCATGCTTCATATAAACTAGTTTTGAGTCTAAACACGCCAATTTGAATTTGATCTCATATGTGATGAGGAAACCTAGAACCACCTATTGTGTTTTCTCATGAATATGGACAAGGCTTGAGGCATGTCCACATTAATGGTGTCATTAAGCACAGTCTTTGTGTGTTTGACTAACTTACATAAATTTCAAAGGAAAGGTCGTGCAAGTCATGCAAAAATTAATATAGAAAATCGTGCAAGTGTATGAAGCCACTATTATAAAGTTTTTTCACCATTTTTTGTGGTGAAGTTCAATAGCCATGGGATATCTTTAATATGTTGTATCATTGTCCATTAATAATTTTTTTCGATGATCGACTAAAAATATTCGTGAGTGAGATTTAGGTGATAAAACAGGTTTAGATGGAACCCCTGTGATGGCAGCATTAAACCTCCCAGGGATAATAATGGACCTTCCCCTGTAATACTTTACACCACCAAATCCCCCTCCCACACCTTAATTGGTTTTAACTCCTATTTAACCTATGAATACTTAGAATGTACCACCACTTGTGTTTAGCCAAGAATGTGTTCCTCTTGTTGATGTTTTGGTAGCTGCGGGGAATATTAACCTTCATGTGTAACCTATAACTTAGAATAGAATATGCTGGAAGCAAGTGAACCATTAAACATGTGTGTGGAAACCCTAGAGGATAAGTCAGCCTAGAAGAATAAATAATATTAGAATATTTTCTTTCAGAAATACAAGTCGGCTCCACAGGAAAAAGATAAATAGAAAATATATATTTACCAGAAAGTCACGTCGACCCAGCCAGAAAAATCACTAGACAAATTAATATAAATAGAGGATGTTTTAGCTCATTTATACACCTATTTAGTGCACAAGTCTTGTACTGTCGTTACAAGGAGGAATAAGGGTGCATGGTCGTCTCTTGGTCTTGGACTCTCTCTTGGTGATTTTGTTGGTGATATTCTTGGTGATTTTCTTGGTGATATTCTTAGTGATATTCTTGTTAAGTATGGCACAAGTTTGAGAGAGAGACATTAGTGTTGTTGCAGTTTCGTATGGTACTTGTTCTGTGGATATGGAGACTCTATCTCTTGTGCGCTACCCTTGGAGAAGGGGCGCTCTACTTGTCTTGAGTTATTGTTGCAGTGAGCAACTAGGGTTTATATGTTGGTTCTGGAGTAGGCTTGTCGGAATTATTCTAAGTAAATGTTAATGTTCTCGGGGGTGTCATATGTGAATGCCTATGGTTGGGTGATAATGATGTGACATTGTCTATGGTTAAATGAGCATAAAAAAATGTCAACACCTCCCACTCCAACAACTCAAAGTAAGAAGAGTATCAGGGGAAAAAAATAAGAAGGATGGGGGCATCACCCCTCGAAAGATGGCAATGATCACTCAAACGGTCGCACTTGAAAAGGTCTTTTAACCTTGTGCTATTTGCGATATCCACAAATCATTCCACCCATAAATGTATGGAACTCCCAATCTTGTGTAATAATCTTCACACTCAATAAGAGAGCATTGATAAATCCATCTTCATGGTCCAGATCATTCTCCTTGACACTGTAAGTAGCAAAACAAATCATTGCATACTAACCACTCATGTGCATTATGTGGCATCTATAATCACTATTCACACAATTGTCCTAAGCTTCCTAAGTTTAGAATAACTCTTACAAAATGTCTCCAAAACTCCATTGTCTCACAAGATTTACCTATGGAAGGGATTTTACGCCCTAGTAATATGAGTGAGATACTACATCTTTTTTTTTTTCATCGGTCAGTTTCTTATCAATTGATTATTCTTTATCCTCGATTGGCACTTTGATGGAGTCTAAATCCTCTTCCACCACTTTGACAGTGGTTCTTGACCTTTCTAGTTCTAGTAATCCGATCTTTCATTTTGATGAAGAAATTATCGAAGCTTTGAATATTCCTAACTACCCATGGGTTGATATGCATCACTGCACTTATTTTATGCTTCAAGAAGCATTAACTATTAAAAAAATTCTGGTCAATTTTCCATCAAATATGAGTATTTACACCATCGAGATTTATTGATTGGTTTAAAAATCCCATTCCAACCCTAGATGTCTTTGAGGAAGGTAATTTAACACCATGTTTCCCCCCATGATTGTAATCATGCTAAGACTTCATATAATTGTGATTATGAAGATTGTAAATGTGTTGTGATTAATGAAAACACAAGGAAGTTTACTGAGAGGGAAAAGCCTTGAGAGTATTGGTCATGATATCACATGTGGAACTGATGAACTGGACTGGTGAGGTGGAGTTGAGATGTTTTAGTGAAGAAAATAGGAAGCTTTCTTAGCAAGCTATCTTATACCTGCAAAACATGAAAACATACCTATTAGTGTGCCCAAATTGGTATGAAGCCACGTGACCAGTTATGGAGGTCAGATCATTGGTTGAAGCAGTTAATAACTGCTGACAGTTTTGGTCTCTTGAAGAAGGAAAAGGGTCAATTGAACGAACTAACGACTAGAACACCATGGATTTACCCCTTCGGGAATTCTGACTTCAGACAACAGGTCATATCTGACAAAATCCACATGAATCCCAAGGATTGGAAGAGGAAGAGACCAAAGGTGAAAAGAAAAACATCACCGAGAAAAAGAGATAGAAAGAAACACTGAAGAAAGGAGCACACATCGCATAGAGAAGAATACTCTTAGTAGAGAAAGAGAGTGTCAGACTCATAGGATGATGGCCCAGTGAACAAAGGTGTTCATTGGTGCAAAGTCAAAGAAGAGAAGAAATTAGAGATATTTCCTTGAATAAAATAGGAAGCTTGTCTAAGATATTGATGATCACCCTGAAACAAAGAAGACCTGGATCTAAACTGGAGCAATAAAGGGTCGCAGCTTGGTACTAATTAGATAGAAACCAACACTAGTAAGGGGAGATAATTAAGGGACTGTATAGCAGAGAAGGGGCTCCCTTGTGCAGAGAAAATCCAGTTGGAGAGGTACCTGATAAACCTGTGGAAGCCCTGAGCTCAGTGGGAAGGGGGCAACTTCCATTGTTTCCAGTCGAGGAAGCAGAGTAACCTTCCTGGATCATCTTGAATCTATAAGTTAGTTGAATCATTCCCTTGTGATATCATGGCTTGGCACAGGGGTGGAATACTATAATAGGGCATTCTGTAGAATTTCCTAAGGTTGGGAGGAAAGGCATCCTCTCTAAACCAGTTGGCTGCTGATATTTTTAAGAATATATAAGTATTTAACCTGGCTTGTTTGATATAAGTGTGTGGTTTCTGGTTTAATGGGAAAATGTGAATGCATGTAAATGATGAATTGAATTCCTGAGTAAAATGGAATGTGTTTGTTTTCCTTCATTGTTTAAATTCTTAATCATAAAGTTAAGTAAATTCAGGACAATATGTGATCCTAAGGATCTTGCAACTTAGGAGGAAAGCTTGCAAGACATGGAAAAAACATTCATTTGAAAGGTGGCATGAATTCCTTAGTATTTTGAAGGCCCCGCAAGGGTGAAGGAATCCTATATTCAGAGAGAACCTCGTGTTATTGAGTGGAAATTTTGTAGGATATGAATGAAATATTCATCCAAGACTAACAGAGGTAGTACTCTGGTACGTGGGAAAGGTCTCTGAGTATTTTGAAGAGTTCTAACCCCTTGAACCTCCTACCTGACTTGAATGGAAAGCTTGCAAGATATGAAAACTTCATCCCAAGAGAATGAGAGAGATTTAGTTGGCCTCAGAGTAGTGCCAATCTCTTGAAGACCTGTTAAAACCCTTAACGAACCCCTAAAATTGGCTAAGTCGCAATTTCGGACCGTTGTTCAAAAGAAAACCCTGTGTTGAAACAGGGAAGATCGTAGTCATCAATTTGATGTGGCGAATGAATCTTATCCTTACATTGTTGGGTGAGATCGTTGGATGTCACCAATCATGTTCCAGGTGCCGCTTAGGTGAGGCAAAAAGGGGGGGTGACGTGATACCGACGAGGGTATTAGCATGGCAGCTAGCTCACCTTGATATGTGATGCATGTCAACCGAGGAATGGTCGATGGGTTGATAGTGGACCCAGAGGGGCTAGAAGACCTTAGGTATTTGCTTTAAAATCATGATTGTCATATCTATATATCGATAGATCCCATCCATTCATCGAAAGTCAACGAATAGGAATTCTAGAGAGAGACCAGGAAGATAGGTCGATGACAAAATAATATCGAGGTCAAATGGTAGTCGTTGATCGGTGAAGAGGCCAGATGAGATCTCAGTTGTGGATTCGTGTAGGTCCCACCTGTTCACCTTAGGAGAGATTAAAAGTGTGGATGTTATTCATCTTACAAGTCATAAGTGCTGACATGATCAGAGTCGTCAGATCCAGGATTGAACTGCTAGAGGGTTCATCGTCAGAACCTATTAGTTGGGGAAACTAATAACTTGTATGGGGTAGAGCCCTAACGACGAAGAAGATCAACCCAAATGATCAAAGTGTTGGAGTTGCTTCACACACACCTAGGATTTATTTTTCCTAAGGTTTTTCCTTGTTTATTAGTCATAATTAGTCATTATCCAGTCTCCTATATTTTAGGGGAGAATGTTCCACCTAGAGAATATTCTCTTTCAGTTGACACTTCAGTTTGACTAATTGAGTTGAGTTTAGATGTTGCATTGGTTTTATCACCATGAAACATTGGGATCATCACCATGATAATTCGACCTTGCCTTCGGATCATCATCAAACTGGTGCATTAGCCTTGATTCCCTGAGTTAACTCCTCACTACTCTTTGTTTAGTCAATTAACTAAAGACTAGTTGACTAGTTAACTCAACTAGGTGGCAGTTCACTCCTGTAACTACCTGAGAGACTAGACTAGGTGGCAGTTTACTATCGTAATTGTTGGTGTGTGTCCAAATCACTCTAGACCACCACTATGGCTCATTATTTACTCATGTATCCTATATCTATTGTAAATTATTCACTCTTTGAGTGTGGAAAACGGTTGCTGAGAATTCTTCCATTCTTTCTCTCCTTCTTCTTCCTTCTCCAATTCTCTCTGCAAATGTGTGTATTATTGTTTAGCTAGATCTATTTTGTGCAGGTTCAACACATTTACACAAAGTTGTTAATATGGAAGGCTTGATGGGATAGGTAGCAGGCTCCATGCAGGATTTCAATTCAGTACCATGTCAGATGGTATGAATGGTAGGGTGCCATGTGAATACCATGTGGCGGTACGACATATCGAAATATGTAAGCCTGAGAACTTCAGTAGACAAAAAATTTCGACGTAGAGCTCAATTTTGAACATGGGTATAGTCATTGGAAATATCTCAATGAGAAGGATTAATTTATAGGACTTAGAGATGGATTTCAACTAGGAATGAGGAGAAGGAAATTTAGATGCCCCACCAGCCTACGTGAGGGTTAGGGGGTTAGGTGTGTTACATGTAACATGGTCAATATTTATCCCACTATGAAAGTGGACATTTTTGTTAATCCTGGTGTCACTAAAGACATTCTTATTGTTTCTTATTTTTCCTGTGAAGAGGTCACAACTTATGAGGCTCTTTTCCAAGAATTCTATGAAATTTTTCCCTGGTCTTTTTCAAAAACGTCGAGAATCCATCTTACTATTGTAGAACATCATATCAGTACTTGGCCTGATGTTACCATGATATTAAAGAAACAACAATGTATTCATCTTACCAAGCCCTTAGCCATCAAAGGTGAAATTAAGATTCAAAAATATTGTTTCATTTACCTAATTGAGTACACCATTTGGGTGTCTAATCTAGTCCATATTAACAAGAAACAAGGTATCATTCATGTCTATGATGACTTTTGTGATTTGAACAAGGCATGTCCTAAAGTTAACTTACCTATGCCTTTTATCGACCAAATTATCAATGCTTGCATGGGCCATGAAATATTGTCCTTTATGGATGGATTTTCTGGTTATAATCAGATCCAAATTTGTCCCTAAGACTAGTACAAGATGACATTGACTTTTTCATGGGGCACTTTTTCCTATAGAGTTGTGTCATTTGGCTTGAAGAATGATGGAGCCACTTTCCAATGGGACATGTCATATTGTTTTCATGACTTGGTCGATATCATTCTCACCTATCTTGATGGCCTTACAACTCGTTCCAAGAATCAACTGCAACACTTGGAAGATGTTCACAAAACCTTCCTTCAGTGTTCCAAGTATAACATTGACTTAAACTCTATTAAGTGTGTATTTTTCATTAGTACTGGTCATTTGTTGGGATTTTTTGTCTCAAAATAGTGTATCACTATTGACTCATTAAAATTTAAAGTTATCCTTCAATTACCTCTACCCAAAACTTTGTGCCAATTGCAAAGTCTTCAAGGCAAGTCCAACGTCTTGTGTTGGTTCATTCTTGATTATGTTATGTATGTGCATGGGTTTTTTCATTTGTTCCATTCAAACATACCATTTTTATGGGATGACCAAGCTCAAAATCCTTTGATTCATTAAAGTGCACTCTTACTTTCACCCTTTTAATCAACCATTTTGACTTTGAAAAAGACTATATCCTATATATCTTCATGTATCCTTTTGTCGTGGCATGTGTGTTAGTTTAGGAAGGGGAGGATTGCTCATAGCATATTATATATTACATTAGGAAGAACATTTTAGGTCTAGTTTTATCTTACAACCACAATGAGAAACTTACCCTCATTGTTGTCTTCTTAGTTCAAAAACTACTTCATTACACTCTGACTAGGAAAACCAAGGCCATTGTGAATTCCAAACCTGTGTTATATATCTTGAGTAGGCAAGTCATTAATGGAAAAGTTTCCAATTGGATCATCATTCTCAAAGAGTTCAATCTTGAATTCATTATTCCCAACAATAAGAAAGCCTTAGCCTTGGTTGATTTTATCTCAAACCCAACTACTAATGCCAATATGATCTTCGTAATGAACACGTGTTCACCATTTCATCAGATGACCCTTGATATGGTGATATTCTTGTCTACTTGCACGCTTAGAAATTAATCCCTCTCTTATCCCGTGATGACCAACATCATGTTTGTAACCAATCCCCTTGATATATCCTCATAGGTGATTTCTTTCATAGATGAGGATTTGACACCATTTTATGATGTTGTATAACCCATAATGAACCCAAGAAGGTCTTAAATGATTGCCATAGTGCCACTTATGATGGCCACCTTTAAGAAATAGATACCACCCAAATAATAATTAGAGATGGTTATTTTTTACCCACTTTATTTTTTTATTATATTCAAGCCATCAAGAGATGCACTAATTGCCAAGTGTTTTCCCCCTTACATCATGTAATTTCAATCGATCCCTATTGCAAGTGGGAGATAATTTTATGGAATGTAAACCTATGTCAACCAGTGATTAAATACTTTGTTGTGGTCATTAATTATTTTACCAAATAGGTCAAATTCATCCTGACATTCAACAACACAACAACCACTATCACTCACTTTTTCTTTAACCACTTTATTACTCAATTCGGTGTCCCAAAGCAATTGGTTTTTTACCATGGTGCAAATTATAAGGATGTAGTTTGGCATGAGATAGTTACGCATTATTGATTTGAACACCATTTT
>SNQJ01S0010237.1:173088-191734 GCA_010110895.2 Picea sitchensis | reverse complement strand
GTCTCTTTCTTGCCGCAGTGTGGTCCATTTGGTATACAAGTGATCATAACTTCCAACAGGGTAGTATTGTTCCTTAATAACATCCTTGAAGGATTCTCAGGTGGCCATGACTGTAAATAATGAGGGTTCCTTTGTTTCCTTTTGCTCACATAAAGTTTCCCACCAATCTTTGACATGGGAAACGACTTTGAGGAGTGCAAAGGTAATCTTTTCTCTATTCGAAAAGTTATGGACAGAAAAATACCCTTCTAGTAGATTCAACCACTTGTATGCAACATTTGCGTCTATCTGACCTTCAAATATAGGAATATCGAAATTTATTTGTACCTTGAAGGGGATGGCGCCTCCGCTCAAAGAATATGCGTCACATGTTGGTAGTCGCCGAAGGATTTGCACGAAACTATGCATCATCTTGTTTCTTTGTTGCGTGAGGGATTCCTCAATCAACAGTTTGAAAGGATCTCCTATCCCGTCATCTTTCTTTTCTCCTGCCATGAGAGGTCGCTTGGGAGTGCGAGAGATTTTGTCCTCAAGAGAAACAAGCTCGAGACCCAACTCTTTGTACTCCGACCTCATTGGGGACATGCATTAAAATGACAAGGAGCAGATCGCTCTGGTACCACTGATCCAGATTTTATGAGCAGAATGAAATGACTACAGATTATTAACAGTTGCTTAACACAAAATAACAGAGATACAATAAAACTAGTTTTCTACTCAATAAGGAAATAAGCTGAAACTGTAAAATGCAGCGGAAACAAGATTGTTGGAATGGTGGCGGCTTATCTCTAAGAAGAGATGTGACGGTTGCGCTCATTCACAAGAAGATGATTACAATGAGGCTCTAAAGGCCTTTTTACAATAAACATGAATTCCAAAAACCCTATACATCCAAAAACCTAACCCTAGGAGATGAAACGCCAAAATTCATGTGGGCCCCGTTTGGGTAAGTTGGTACATCAACTTCCTGAGGTCGTAACTTTTGCATACGATCTCTGTTTTAGGCGTATGATAGCCCGTTGGAAAGGTATCGTCAAGGAGATTCATTTTGGGTAAAATATTGAAGGAAAATTTATATTGCTCCCCGTTTTACAAAAAAAACATCGTTTAGGGCCTCAAAACGGCTACGGAAGTGAAAAACTGCTAAAAATAGTAAATTACCAAAATTGCCAAAAAATTGTTTTGAGCCAGTTGGAAAAGGTGGGTGGCCATCGATATCCACTTGGATCATATGTTCTTCAAGCACCTCTTCTGCAGGTGGTGGGTGATACTCTTCTTCAACTTAACACTCTTCAGTTGTTGTCTCGTCATCCATTGGAAAACCTTCTTTGTAAAGGGAATCTTTGAGCTCTTGGAGGGTAGTCTGCAAATCCTAAGCAGTTGGCCCCCAATACCTGAGAAATTCTTCAACAAGATTTGTAGAAGATCGGATACTTTTCGAATCACGCGAGTCTGCAAGCCACTTCTTTTGACTCGAGTCCAGAGAAGATACAAATTTTTTTATTAGTACATCCTCATGCATTACATTTATACTTGAATCATACCTCATATAGTTCACAACATGGGTGACTCCTAGAGTTGGGTCACCATTGAATTTGGGGCAATTTTCTCTCCACCCTGCAGGGAAAAGGTTCAAGTATCCAGGGATATTGTGAACATTGATAGAAGGGTATACCTTGTGGAAGGCCCATGGTAAATCTCATGATGACATGGTTCCATTATCCGAGATGTCGCTTCAATGGAGTCTTCAGATGAACCTAATGTTCATAAAAAATGGAGGGAAGGGAAAGGGAACTTTCCACAAGTGGAGTCACCAGATGAGCTTCAAGAAGAGCTCATCAAAGGTGGAAGGTGAATGTCCTTCAAGTGGAGTCACCAGGAAATCTAGGGGTAAAGGCTTTGGGATGGTAGCTTTCCAAAGTGTCGTTAGGGCACGAAAGAGGATTCAAAAGCCTCCCCGACAACAACGCTAAAATGTTATCGCGCAAACTGTAGACTAGGAAAAGATCAACCCAATGCAATGGATGGAGATAACGATGGGAGAGCTTACCCACTATCACCTCAAATAAACCCTCCCCTCGCTTTAGTGAAGGAAAAATCTGACACAAGTGTTGAGTTCCAGGTGACCCTAGGGGGAAATGAGATGAAAAGTGATATGATGGAAGTGAATCCCATTTGGTTCAAGTTACTAAGTGGAATATGGGTTGGAAAGGGGTCTCAGAAGTGATCCATGGTTCCCAAGAGCTCGAGTACCTGTAGAAGATGATTACACCTGTCCGAGACACAAAAAAAGATGAGATACAAGCCCAAATGTCAGAGGGACAAGCAAGTGAATCTTGTTGTCCTAAATTACATCAGTAAACAAATATATATCAGCAATGGAATCAATCATTTACTGTAGAAATAACCATCAAAACTATCAAGTAATTATTGCATAATGAAGCATTGAAACAATACATAACTTTCCAATACTTTAGCACAAGTTTTGATGGAGAATCAGGGCTGCAAAAAAGATGTTTTCGGAGATTTTTCAGAGCAGCCAAATGGCTGCATCAAAGATTTTCTACAGCAGCAAATTTTACCCCAAGAAATTAACCAACAACTTCCCCAACAATAGCCAATATCAAGTAGATAAACAATAGCAACTTGCCAAACTATTTTCAACGGTAAAAGAGAGAGAAGCTAATCTTGAAAAAGAGAGTTTGCAGTAGCCCTAATGGTTGTAGCATAACTTTGTAACAACAAAAAGATATCCTTGACCAATCAAAATGCCCTAGTTGCTCAAGCAAGGCTAAAACATAAGGAAAAGTTTCCAACTTAGACAATTACAATATCTCATGTTTTCACGTATCCCAATGCAATGATTTTGTTTCTCCAATGCAAGGAGATTAGTGCCTTTAACTATTGGGTTATGGAGTCTTTACAAATGAAAGAGCTAGTTGTGCTACCTCGTTGGGGGTGTAATCCCTTTTACTCCCCAAGTTAAGCGAAACTAGCTAAGGAAAACCCTAGGAGGGTGTAAACCCTTTTACTCCTCCTAGTATTCCTTTGTGCAACAAATTATTCCAAGACAATTATGATCGGCTTATTGGGGTTGTATGCCCTTATACTCCCCAAGAGATTAGTAAATTAACCTTGTGACCAAGAAAAGAAGCAATAACATGAAAGATTCCTTACCTAGTCCAAGCTTTAACAAGATAAACTCCTTTTAACCAAGAAAATCCACCATAAAAGTAAGAAATATCCTCCAAGAAATATAACATCTTACTTGTTCATCCATTAGTCAAATAAAGCCATATAAAGAGATAATAGTAAGAGAGATAGACAAAATTTCCCAAGTAGGGTGAAAATTTCAGCCAAGTATCCTCTCCAAGATGGGAGAGTTATGATAAAATGAGATAGAAATGATCTCTATTTATACAAAAACCTCTAATAAGAGTTTGTCCACAAAACTTAGGGTAAACCACAAAGTAAGGGGACAACAACCTTTACTTTTCCCCTTTACAATTTACAATTTGATTTTTTACAATAGAAACCCTAGAAGAGGCATGACTTCATCCCTTTAGGGGAACGTTTTGGCATCTTTGGCAAGTCGTTGAGGTTGGGGATGAAACGTTGGGCGTCCAAAGGCCTTCTTCCAAGGTGCTAGGGCCCTCTCCACCAATTCAAGGCATTCTTCCTCATCAAATGATGCCATGTTTCCTCATCACCACCAAACCCTAACCCATGCATGACATCAAGCCCTCAAAGTGTGACGTTTTGGCCTCCAAAGGAAAAACGTTGGGCTAGTAGGGGCATGGGTGAGGTCCTCCAAGGAATCTCTCAAGCCTCCAAAGGTTGTCATAATCATCTGGAGTGCGAGCCATGGTATCCAACCGGTGGGTTTCAAGCCCCAAGGAAGCCCAAGCTAGGCTTGTTCTTCCAAATCTATCCACCAAACAAGGTCCTGCAAAGACAATGAATACGCCCTCCAAGGATCTCAAGTCAAATGCATCATGATGAGTAAATCAAGTCAATAAAAGAGCCACTTAAGCATGTGCATCAAAAACCACCTCATCAAAATAAACAAGTGCTCAAAGACCCTATGCAACTTGCCAAGTTTGATTATGGGAGGGTTGACAAGGTGACCTATTGGGTGAATCATCCCCTATGTCAATGAGTGTTTCTCGAGTGGAACCCCTTTCTAAGACATGTGGAAAAGATGATATAGATGGGGGCAAGACTCTTGGGCATGGGATTCATGACATACAAAGGATCATAGTGTCTCATTTATGGGTGCCTTTGTAGAGGGTGTGTTGCACCTTCATTTTCAATGCATCCTTTTTCCAAGCCCATTCATTGCCATTAATTAATTAAGGACCGAACATTGGGTACTCCCTAGGGTGAATCAATTATCTTGGGGGGCAGTACCAAAGTGTCACTTGAAGGGATAAGTACACATAGTACCATGACGGTATAGTCTAGCTTGTAATGCACTTTGTGTTAATCCCTCAATCAAGTGGGACATTTATGTTATGTGTTTTCTTTTTGCAGGTCTTTGATTTTTTAAGAGAAGTGTTTCACTACTCTCAAGACCTCTCTAGGAGAGCATTTGGAAGGTTCATAATTATTTATCTTTTTCCAACCATCTCCCCTCTGGGCCTTCAGCCCCTTCTTCCCATGAAATGAGGGACAACCCCTTCTTAGGTCAATACACCCGAAAACCCAAAAGATAAGGAGATGGGAGGAGGAAGTGTGGAAAGTGACAAGTATGGTTGGAAATGGCACAATGACTCATCAAGGGGACCTCCTAGGAGCAAACCAATCCATGTTTCAACCACCAAGGTGAAACATGGCCAAGAGCATAATGTCCAAGCATACATTACATAATCAAAAGCAGTTTTAAATGCAACAAACCAAAATGCCTCGAATATTGAAATGGCACTCACCATAATACCTCGTTTGTACCTCATGGAGCAAGATTCAATGTCCTCCGGAAATAGGTTGGTGTGGTGGATACCCTCATGATGAACTTGGAACTGTGGTGGTGAAGTGGGCTTCTATCTGTGCAAGTGGATACTGCTAGTCAAGTTGTCCCTCGATACTCCATGTCTGCAACCTGAGGGCCTTGAGACATCATCTCCTTAGTTATCCCTAAAATCGGGGATAATAGGTCCCAAAAGTAAAATTTCCATTGCTTGCTTACATACATGCAATTAGTTGCCTCCTCATAACAATAAGAAAAATCTAGGCCCACCCAAAGTAGGTTCCCTCAAGCACTCTCTCTAAAGTCATCAACTGACCACCTAATACTTGATGGGTTCCATGAGAGCATGTCACTCGTACCACCTCAACAGTAATTGGCCATGTCTCTAGTCACTCAATGTCCTCCAATCAGATGGTTGAGTCATGCAACTTGGAACCATCCTTATAGTATGTCTCTAGGAAGACCTCCATCAATTTTTTCCACTGCCTCATAGGTATGATGTCACCCATAACCCTATACACGGGCAAGCCAATCATACAATATATGTCCTAGAGGGTGGGACCAATCTACTCACTGTGTACTATAAATGCTTCAATGTCCACATCCTAGTATTCAACAATCTTGGATAGGAGTAGAGTGTTTACTTGCATTAGGGGGTTCTCAAGAAACTTGAGTAACCCATATCGTGTGAGTAACCTCCAAACAATCTAATCTCCCTCAATCTATGTTCAAAGGGTCATGAAGTCCCTCTTTGTCTAGTGAATTCTCATGGCTTCTTAAGTCAATCAAAACCCAAATTTATTTAGGTTTCCTACCTTTAGAGTGTGTGTGTTCTTTATATTTTAGCATTGCAGGCGTGCACCTATTCATTAAAACATGTGTGCTCTCAGTGCATGCCTATTCATCCAACAGGTGCATGGTTGACACATATGTTCCATGAACAGGTGCATACCTAGCCTGGTTAAAAACCAACTAGTGGTTGTGCATGTAGCACAATTGTCAGGTAGTTTTCTGTGCATGCAATGTGGAAACCACCTAAAAATCGCGCACTCAACCAACAAGTTTC
Source organism: Picea sitchensis (assembly GCA_010110895.2). Classification (NCBI taxonomy): domain Eukaryota; kingdom Viridiplantae; phylum Streptophyta; class Pinopsida; order Pinales; family Pinaceae; genus Picea; species Picea sitchensis. The sequence continues at coordinate 185,702 of SNQJ01S0010237.1, read as the reverse complement.
TAGGGCTTCCAACGAACTCATAAAACCCTAAACTAAAAATTAAAATGTACAAAATTGTATAGAAGGTTGAGAGCTCTACCCTGGAACTTGTAGATATGAAATTTGATGGTCATAATGAAAGATATTACCTCTGGAAAACGTGGACCCCATGAGAAACTTGATCTCAAACATGTACAAATGATTTTTGAAAATGGGGGTTCCACCCTATTTATAAAATTTTCTAAAAATTATTTTGTTAGTCTTGTTTCCCTTGAAGTTTGACTCCATGTATCTTAGTCTCTATATCTTTGTCATCCATGCCACTTGCACCGTCGATTTTATTCTCAAAATCACTTTTACATTGTGGTATTATTTTCCCTGTGTGCAAGAACTTTATAGGAACACCATTTATGATTCACCACTCTCTTTAGCAAGCACTTTGCTACTAATACATGTATATTGATTCAAACTGGCATATAGGTAATCTACCCCCTCTGATTTTTTTGCATTGGCCTTGTTTGTTCCCTCCAAAAGATACCTATAGGCTCCCCTTCATTTGGGAAAGTGGCCTAGCATGTCCACCTTTGCATTCACCCTTGTTCGATGGTAGCACTTTACCTTCATGGGTCACCAAGGATGTGTATCCCCATGCATTTGGGCACCCATGCCACTATATCCCCTTTAGGATAGGGAGTATGTATAGTTTATGTCCTAGAGTTGAACTACATACATCTTCTCCTCGTGATCATTGACTTCTTTCCCCAAACTCCCGAGTGGTTTTATTGGCATTATCTACTACACTTCAATTTATGTCATAAGCCTTTCATCTCATTACACTATTTTCCCACCATTCATCTACACTCAAAGAGATTACCATTAGTTCCCACATCCTGGTCATTTCATTTGCCATCATTCTCTTCTAATTGATCCACTTGGTCATTATCCAAGCACTTATCTCATTGCTTGTACCACTATCCCGCATTAATTTTTTGGGGGGGAACTATCATAAGTGTTCCTTAGCACACTTGCAAATGTATATGATCTCTTTTTCACAACATCCCTAGTTTCCTTTTTTTCATAGTTCTCTTCAATGAACCACCCCCAAAATCCCTTTATTTCAATCCCCACATGACATTATCTCAATTGTTGATCTCATTAATTCTTCCTCATTATAGTTTCATGACCCTAGTTATCAGATGTCTCCATTCTCTAAGATTGTCTTCATTGATCATGTTCTCCATTGTAGGCTACTATTATTAGATGTATTCTCGTGTTTCTAGGTCAGTCTTTCCATTGTGATCTAAACAAAGGAAGTATTGTTTCTATCACTCTTTTATTTTCTCATCCATTATTATCTCAATCAGAGATAATCTTATTCATTCTTTTTGTATCCGACCTTGAGCTATAATACAAAGGGTCCCCCATGCTTTGTTTTTAGTAGATATTCCCTTATCAAATCCAACATCTATATTGTAGGGATTTGGTCTAAAGGCATTGTGTACCTTGGACCCATTTACCTTATTGATGCGTTACCTCAGACTAGGCAAGGGGAGTCCTCATTGCCCCTTGAATTAGTTTTATTCTTACGTGCTCGATTTCAACTAATTATTGCATAGTGGAGAATCATACACTTTGGTTGGTCCTAGTATATTAGTTTGGTTGAAGACCTTGGACATATTTGACACTTTTCAACCAATTTTTTAGTTTATTTGGGAGCTTCCTATTCCATTGCTTCATACTATGTTTGGGCTATGTCGGTGACATTGATCCAACTTCATTTGTGGTTATCTAGATCTGTTTGGCTCTATGCATCAGTTACTTTGATCCACTTGTGACAAGATTCTTGTTCGTTATCTCTTTCCATATATTGAGCCCCTTCATTTTTCCACAACACTTTAGTTGTTGTGATTCATCGCCCCTCTAGGTGATATTCTTCCTTCCTCTGTATTCATATTAGATTGGACATTGGATACATTTATGTACTTGGATTGGGTACCTTTTGGACTTGTTTTATGATGTATTGTACTATGATAGTTGTATGTACTTGGATCTGGCCCCATGATATGATGATTACAAGTTGTATTATACAATTTCACGAACATGGGAATGCATGCCTCATTGATATTGAGATTATATCCACACTTTACCCCCTTGGTTGGTTGTTTGTAGGTGGGTTTCCAAACTACTTTGGGGGTTATCCTCCCTCTTTGATTACTCTTGCTCTTTGCTTCAATGATCTTTTTCCCATAGTACCATGGAAAGAAAGTTGTGATGTATTTAGACCATATGATATGTTCTTGACCTCACACATTTGACCATATGATATGTTCCCGACCTCACACATTAGAAGGCAATTATTCTCAACTTAATTTTGCCCACCTACTTTATTAGGACTATATTTTAGCCTTACACATCACTTTGGTAGCCTTTAGCCCTCACTTCCATCATTTCTATCATCATATGACCTCAATTTTTCCACATGAATAGAATCAAACATCTAAATTTGACCAAAATGCAAACACTTAGCATTTGCTTCATTTTTTGCATGTGAGGTACACATTTAACCCTTTAAAATCCACACATTGGCCCCAAAACAATAAAATATTTGATTTTTTCAACTCATTAATGTTGTGCACCTTCCAAAAATGGCATAGCGGCCTATATTGGACCATACCAATATGTTATTTCCAAAAAATAGTCTCTAATCTAGTCTTCAATAGTTATCCTTATCCCGCTACTTCATTAATACAATGAGATCATTCACATTAAGGCTAGATCCAAAAAAATCCACTTATTCTACTATAAATAAAGCCATTGGGGTCACTAGAAAGAGCAAAGCACCACTCTTTTGCCAAGTAAAACATTCCATAGATCTTGTTATAGGTTCTTCATTAACCATTGCATTTGTTTATGAACAGTTTGTTTTAGAGAATTAAGAAATCCATAGACGAATCCAATCATTGATTGAAAAAGGGCATATTTGACTTAGTTCCCGTCCTTGTGGTAATATAATAATCTTATATCCTAAGAAAGATGGGACATGGCATATGTGCATCGACTGTAGGGCTCTCAAGAATATTTCAGTAAAGAATATGCATCCTTTGTCTGTATAGATGATCTACTTGATTGTTTAAAGGATGCTAAGTTCTTTATCAAACTCAACCTCAAGTTAGGATATCATCAAATACCAATAAAGTCCTCCAATGTTTGGAAAACTTCTTTCAAAACCAAGGAAGGGTTGTTTGAAAGGCTAGTCATGACTTTGGTCTAACAAATGCATACATTTGTGAGGTATATGAAAGATGTTCTTTGACCTTTTTTCATGGAAATGTTTCATTTTCTACCTATATGACATACTAATTTACAATAGATCATGGGAATGTCATTTGTAGAAGCTTCAACAAGTGCTTAACACTTTCAAACAACATAAACTCTATGTAACCTTGGAGAAGTACTCTTTTACTATGAATAGTATCGAGTATTTGGGCTATGTGATCTACTTTGTAGGCTTTCGAGTTGACCCAGACAAAATCAAAGTCATCAAGGATTGGCTTGTTCCAAGAGACATTCATGAGCTAAGGAGTTTCCTTGGATTAACAATTTTTTATTGCAGATTTGTGTTAAGATTCAATCACATTGCTCGCCCGATGAATCAATTGATGAAGGGAGGATGAAAGACAACATTCCAATGGATAGTAACACAACAACAAGCCTTTGAATAACTCAAGGACAAGATTTGGATGGCTCTAGTGCTCATTCTATCTAATTTACATCGACCATTTGAAATATAGATGATGCTTCAAACTATGTTATGGGCACAATGATCACTCACGTTGGTCACCCAACATCATTCCATTTAGAATCTTTTAGTGATGTTGTTCATAAGTAGTTGACTTATGAAAGTGACCAGTATGCCATTGTACAAACACTTAAACAATATACACACTATATTCTACGCAAATAAACGATCATTCACACGAACACCAAGCCTCTATAGTTTTCTTCTTCAGTCTATGTTGCAGATGACAATACAATTGAAATGGGTTAGTTATCTACAACAATTTCAATTGGTAACTAAGGATAGGAAAGGAAATGTCAATGAAATTGTTCATTTCTTTAGTCAACCTCTAGTGGCTTCACTTCTTACAGTGTTATGCATGCATGGTTATGACACCATTACTTGGCCTCGACTATATGAAGAAGACATTGACTTCTCTTAAATACATTGACAAATCTAGACAATTTGGTTGATTGTTATTAACTACCACTTGAAGGACAATTTACTCTACATGCTAGGACAAGGTTGTGTACCTCAAGATGAACACTAATAAAAGTTTATTTGGAAGGCACACTATAAGAAGAAAACATGCCGCCTTGGAGTAGCTAAGACTCTTACAGTGCCACATATATATTTCTATTAGCCTTCACTCAATCGGATGTCGATTGATATATCAAGTTGTGTGCGATTTGTGCTATCACCAAGCCACTAAATCTATGACAAGGCTTATACACACCCTCACCTATTCTAGACTTACCATGGGAGTCTATCTGCATGGACTACTTAACCAGATATCTAGTCACCAAGGACCAACATGATGCAATCCTGTAGCAATTGTCAGATTCTTAAAAATGTCATGCCTTGTACAACGAATATTACTACTTAATAGTCGACACAACTCTTCTTCAAACACTTTTGGAAACATTACGGTCTATTGACTACAATCATCACTAAGCATGATTCTAGATTTATTAGCATCTTTAGGGAGACACTCTAGCAACAACTCGATAGACAACTATCCATGTCGATCATGTTCCATACCCAAATAGATGGACAAATTGAAGTTTTCTACCGCATGGTGGTACAATTGCCTCTATGTATTGTAAGCATCACAAAACATGGGGTGAGAGTTTCCCATACATACACCACAACTACAACATAACTCAACACAATTCCACATGAAAGAGTCATTTTCAAATATGCTTTGGATTTCAACCCTTAGTGCCTATCAACTTAGTTAGTCGATCCATTGTTTTGACTAACACATACCATGGACAACAAGAAATTGAACAAGCTCTCAAGTTCAAGGATAAAGTTTGTGAGATCTAGAAGCAAGAACAAGAGATGTTGCAGTGAGCTAGTGACAAAACCAATGCTCAACTCGAAAAGCATTGTGTTACTCATTCATTACGAATAAGGGGTCAAAATCCAGTTGCATTTATAGAAAGAAAGATTTAGTGGTCCATATAGGAAGCTGAAGCTTTTGAGATGTGGTCCTTACACTATACTTCAAAAAATTGAGGAAAATGCTTCAAGCTCATCATTCTACCATACTTGGGTTTATATCTCATGTTCAATGTGGACTTGCTTTGATCATATTTTCCACCATTGTTGGAACATACTAACTTGCATCTTGAAGAGCCAAATGACATCCACCAAGATTTTCAAGAACAATTTATCGTCAACACTATGGTTAGACAACAATTATGCCATACAAAGATGCAACAATTCCCCTTGTTTCATGTGACTAAAATAGAACAACACCTAGCATAGGTTGAGTTGAGTGCTATACAACCATTAAATTGGCACACAAAGTTCCTCACCATTGCCAATTAAAGGGGAAAAGATTAAAACCTCTAAAATAAAAATAAAAATAAAATAAAATAGTAAACATCCATTAATGAACAACCTAAGCACGTTTGTAAAATTGTATTTTGATTTTTAAAATACCTATGCACATAATAGATGAGTTCACATGAATGATGAATCTATGCTGATTTTTAACACAAATTTTCACAAACTCCTTGAAAATGGACAAGATTTTTATTATGTTCTTAGCTAACGAAGCGGAGTATGCTTGTTCTCACTCTGTTTTGGGAGGTCACTAGATTGGAGTTTGGAATTTTCAATCATCACTATCAGTGTGAGGTGCTATCATGGAACAATTCAAGAAATGAGGCTTTTTGAGTCGTGGCTTTCTTGGGTGGACGGGCAATACATGACAGATAGATGCATTCCAATTTGATTTTGACGCAATTAATCAAACATATACAGATATATTCAGAGCAATGAAGCGCTTTCAAATACTGCAACTATTCTGCGTAGGCGTGGGGAATATTAATGACATGATTTTATTCCAAACACAACGCCGATCCCGACTATGTCAACTTATGAAGAATGATTTGAAAGCCAAGGAGAAGGACGGGAATGCAGTTGATGCCCAATCTACGACGTCATCGAAGAGACAAGGAGAAGAGGAGGAGGTAATGGTAATGAATATCGACACTTTGAATCAATTTATTCACGATTTATGTAATGGGAAAAAATTGCAGCAGGCCAAACTTCTTCTTCTTCAACTTCAAGGTCGTTACATCCCCAATAATACAACNCAAGGAGAAGAGGAGGAGGTAATGGTAATGAATATCGACACTTTGAATCAATTTATTCACGATTTATGTAATGGGAAAAAATTGCAGCAGGCCAAACTTCTTCTTCTTCAACTTCAAGGTCGTTACATCCCCAATAATACAACATACGATTATCTAATCCACTGTTGCTGTATGGAGGGTAATATTCATGAGGCCTATGAATTACTGGATCAGATGATGGGCGCAGGCCTCAACCCTACTGTCTCCACTTACAATCTTCTTATGCAAGCATTATGCAACAGAGGCTTTGTCGATGAAGCTTTTGGTCTATTCAAAAAAATGGTGGAGTGGGGCTGCTCGCCCAATGCACAATCCTATGGCATTCTACTCGAGCATTTGTGTAAAGCAGAGAGTGCTGTAGAGGCCTATAATCTTGTTTCTGATATGGTGAAGAAGGAACTTAAGCTTGATGTGTGTACGGCTGAGAGAGTCATTAGATGCCTCTGTGAAGCAGGTGAGAGGGAGAGAGCTAAAAACCTATGCAAAAAAATTGTGGGTATAGGTTACATTCCAAGACCTTCAGTTATCAGAGAGCTCGTAGAGGCTTTTGTGAAAGTAAGTTGTGTTGATGAGGCTATTGGCTTCACAGAAGAAATGGTGTGTAATGGTTGCTTACCTGATGCTCACACATACCGCCTGCTGCTTACTGGTGTTGGTGTTTTGGGGAGGGTTGATCAAGCCAAGGAAATCCTCCATAGGATGGCAATTGTTTTAGGATGCTATCCGAACATTTTTATATATAATATGTTGATTAACTCATTCTGTAAAGGTGGGTATGTTGACGAGGCATGTGGGTTGATGGGTTTAATGAGGGAACAGGGTTGCCCCCCTGACGTTGTCACTTATGGCACTCTCATTAATGGGTTTTCGGAGAAGGGTTTTATTGATTCAGCGAATTGCTTATTGAATGAAATGACAGAGAAAGGCTGCTACCCGAATATTGTTGTATTTACATCCCTGTTGAAGGGTTTGTGTAAAGTAGGAATGCTGGAGGAAGCCAGGGCTCTGCTGAAGAAGATGGAAGAACAGGGTTGCAATCCTAATCTCTATACTTACAACACCTTACTTAGTACCCTTTGTTGTGCAGGAAAGCTAGATGAAATAGATCACCTTTTGGATGAAGTTATGGAGAAAGGCTTTGTCCCTGACATTTTTACTTACAATACACTGGTTACTGGTTTGAGATCTAGTTGCAAAAGGCAGGAAATCAGACGTATTTTTGACAGAATAGCAGAGAAATGCCCAAGTCTAGAGCTCAAAGCTGACAGAGTGGTTCTTGAGGCTCTTGCACTACGAGGGAAGTGATATTCTGTGATGCATACAAGATGGTGCTTGTGCAACTTTTTTTACTTTCACTCAAGGATGGGTGGTGTCTTTTGAATTTTCATTAGGAAGACAACATGTTTCAGCTCTATAAGATAAAGTGTTTACGTGCACATGTCGAATGCAGTACAACAGTAGCCATGTAAATATCAACTATGGGAAATGTGTGCAGCTTCTTCGATAACATTTATGCTGCTTCTTCAATAACAAAGACGGTACTATGAACATACGTTCATCTTCTTGTGACCAGGGCTATGCATGGTAAGAATCATCATATCTTGCTACCTTGTTATATCGCTTTTCAATAATTTCATAAGCCTATTTCTATATTACAAAATGATTATGATTGTTACTGCAATTCACTATGCCAGGAGTAGTTTGGTGTAGCTTTTGTTTTGTATCGTTCTTTTTTATCTAATTACTTTCTTAGAGAGTAATAAAATGTTTTCTAGTCTGTGTTCCAAATACAAATTGTTTTCTAGTATGTGTTTCAAATATAAAATGTTTTTGGGTCTTCTCCCATACAGATTAATTACGCTCTTCAATATACTGGCCTCTTCTGAGATACCCACAAGGCCATTTACAACACATTGACATAGCTAAACATTAAATTCAGAACGGAGGCATAAATATGCCCTCTGCATCACAACAATGGCTGTAATAGCCTTTAAAATCTGCATATAAGGATCTATCATACGACCCAAAGTTTTTCCTAAAACAATGCTAAGTTCCAGCCTTGTGTTTTTAACTTTTTTGAAATAACCCAAAATTACGGAAATCGTCGGAATGCAATGAAACCAAGGACAAGCTGTGTGGAATGGATCCTGATGATGAAATATGATGAATAATGTGAGTCGGACCCCATACAACTCCTCAAAATTGTCTGAGCTCACTATCACTCCCAATTGGTTACTCTGGCAGGCATCCCGAACTGTAACATAAGGGAATCCAAGAATGGGGACATTACAGAAAAGATTGCAAGTCTAGCAAAATTTTCCCCTTTTTAAAACAATCACCAGTAGTGGCAGGATTCTCACTTAAAAATTAAAAGACAGAATTTCCGCCTCATTTTGCATATTTTTGCTTGTTGATGTTGTGTCACGGAGAGAAAGCCAGTTCAACTTGCAAATTTCTTGGATTCTCTAGCAATTTCCATTCGATTCTATATAGTTTATTACTCAAGGATAGCTCAGGTCTGATTTGGGTCATCTTTATGCAGAGTTCTGCAACAAGAATAGCTTTTATTTGTAGATTAATTTCTTCTTAGCTTGTAAACAGTTCAGGGTCCGATTTTGTTGTAAAAACCCACAAAAGCTTTTTTCTCTAGTTTTCAACTTCCTTCCACCAATATGCCAAAAGGCTTGGATATTTTTTGGGCATATGGGTGAGCCTGTTGAAGGGCTTATTGTCTGAACTGCCGCTTGGCAAGACTCCCTGACAGAGATTTGGAGCCATGTCCAAATGTCACCCTGGATATTCAGGTACAAGCCAATGCTTCTCTTGAAGCAATGGAGTAGAAAAAAAAAGAAAACAAGCTCTGTTAACTGAACTACCAGCAGATGGAGTAGCAAGGAGACTAGCTACACATCTTCCCTTGAAGGAATGGGAAATGACATGGGCTGTATTACTTCTACAGACCATGTTCTTCCTCCTGGTGTCACATCACCATTCTTTGTTCGAAGAATTAAACTTGGAGCACAAGCTTCCGTTTGTTTTGTCATTAAAAAAAAGAAAGAAACAGAAGCCAATAGGATTGTGGGCATCTGTTTCTTGTGGGGTGACATAACCTTTAGCCTTTCCAGAAATAAGCTGTTGTACCGGGCATTGTTTGATGTTGTTGTTATTGTTTGGCCTGGATATAAAGCCCTTACTTACGATGAATGTAGGGGGCTAATTCTTCAAAATGAAAAGAAGATTTTATTACTAGAATGGAGTTGATAAATTTGTGGTAGAAGATCGCTTGCATAGTGATGTCAGATGATTGGACTGACGAGAAGGCTAGGAGCCTAGGACCCTATTAAATTTCTTAGTTTCTTGTCCCAAAGGGGTAATGCTTATTGAATCGATTGATGCATTTGCTAATGTTAAGGATGCTACATTGTTGTGTAATTTTTTGGATGAGTTGATTGTGGAGATTAGTGTGCAGCATGCTGTCTAGGTGATCACTGATAACTGATAATGCGACTAATTAGGTGACAACTGGCAAAATGTGAATGGAGAGATACCCCATATTATTTTGGATTCCATTTGCAGCCCATTGCATTGATTTGATGGTGGAGGACATTGGAAAAATCTACTTTGTTAAGCAGGGGATTGAGGAGGTTAAGAGCATCACTAAATTCGTTTATAGCCATGCCTCAATACTAGGCCACACGAGGACATTTACAAAAAACACAAAGGTGGTGTGTTGTGCCATCACCCATTATTCTTTCAACTTCATTCCTTTTCAATCCATTCTGAATTTTCAGTTAGAGTGGAAGAGATTGTTTGTTTATACGAAGTGGTATGCTAATCTATTCAATAAGAAACCAGAGGGGTAGGCTAGCTTGATTTGTTTCCAAATAATTCATTGGGATTCAATACAATAGGTTCATGTTGTTAGTGAACCTTTGTTAAAGGTTCTTTGATTTGTGGATGGTGACAAACCTTCCATGGGCTACCTATATGAGACCAATGACACTATTTGGGCTTTTAATGAGGCACATTGTGACGAGGGAGAACTAAGGTACAATGTGATATAGGTTTTGATTGACGATAGATGGAAAAATGCACTCCATCAACCACTTTCTGTAGCAGGGGCCTTCCTCAACTTTGCATTGTTTTACTTTGGTAGCTTTGACTAGGGTAATGAAGTAATGGTTGGATTCTTTACTTGTGTGCAGAATATGGAGCCAGATTTGAGGGCACATCAGAACATATAGGTTGAGTTGGAGTTGTATAAGAGAGCTGTTAGATTATGTGGCTATGGCATGGCAGTGGAGGGAAGGACAACTGTATCCCCAGGTAAGTAATTTCGTTACAAATTTCAAATTGTAAGATTTGATGTTCAACTTCAAAGTTCAAACTTCACTTTTACTCTTTTTTTTGAAAATACGGGGTTTTTATATTAATCTAAAAACTACAAATTTCAAATTGTAAGATTTGATGTTCAACTTCAAAGTTCAAACATCACTTTTACTTTTTTTTTGAAAATATCGGGTTTTTATATTAATCTAAAAACTAGCTGCAGCTTAACGCAGACGACCATAATACAATCCAATGCGATTTCAAAAGAGTATCTATAGTCAAGATCTCTCCCTCACCCTAGATGGAGTAGGGTTTAGTCAAGTTTTTCGGTTTCTTTACAGAACTTCTTTCTCTACCCTGTTGAACAATGTACATCTGTACAAATTGATTACATAGTAACTGGCAAAAAAAATACATTTAAAATAGCATAGTTGGAACAACCTTTCCCCTTTTGGGATCAGGTCAAATATTCAACAGAGAGTTTGTGATTATTTTTGAATTTCTTGCTGAAAACCTGAGTCCATTCCCCAGGGTTGTCCTGAAATGCAGTACCTAGCTTGTGAATGGGAGTGACTACTTCCGTTGCAGAATTCTCTTCAGTTTTACCAAGGGCTGCATGTCCGGAGTTCTTTGGGTTCTCCACTGTACTCTTACAGGGCTCTTTCAAGGTAGTGGGTTCTCAGTCCAAGGTCTCTCTTCCCTTGAGCTACTAGATCTCTCCCGAGGAGGGGGGTTCACCATCTCAGGATTTGGAGTGACTGCTTTTATTACCTTTAGAGTGGCTACTTCCGGACTGGGGTTCAGGATAACTTTTTCTACTGCATTCTCAATTTTTATCAACCGGTGATTCACATTAGCATCATTCCACCAAGTAGGCCTACAACTATACTTCCTTCTAGTGTGGGACCTAGCAGGCTTCGAATGCTCCATAGCAGTCACGAATTTGCGATTAGGACAAGAGGCGAGACTGTATTCTCGACTGCAAAACATGATCTGCATTGGAAATTAATATGCGCATAGTCTAATTTCTGTTTCCAGACATAGACATCAGCATCTAACCAGATCTCCTCAGGGAGTCATTTAGTGAGAGGGCCCTGCCTTAACCTCCTGACATTGGGGTACTTGGGAGTTAATGTATGAGGCCACCTTCTTTGAACAAGGCCCATTAGATAGTTAGTGGATAGTTAATTATTGTAAAAGGGTCACCTTTATTAAATAAGACCCGTTAGGTGGTTGGTTCTCATTAATGACGGGACCACAAGTAGTTAGGAAGAAACTATTTATAAAGCTAGAAGGTTATGTAATGTTTTGTGAAGTGTTATTGTCGTAATTGGAGCTTTGCTTATAAGAGGTTGCCTTGTCGAAGAGGCCTGTGAACATTGCTCTCTTTTTCAGAAATCTTCAATATAAGTGTTATATTTCACAAGAATAATCTCATTGCCTCTTGTATCTGTTCTTGTACATTTATATTTCTTTAAATATCTTGTTTGTGATTCAATTTTAAGGGATAAGGATCACTACAAGTGGTATCGGAGCTCTTTCTTGGGCAACAAATAAAAGATTTTTCTCACTTCTCTAAACATTTTCAAGGGAAAATTAGGGCAATGACATGTCAGATCCATTTTTGAAATTTTTTACGCAGAATCTTAAGGAACCAATTGCAGATTTTAGTTCCTCTTGAAAAAATACCCAAGCAAAAAAATTGTTCCAAATGGAGTCTGGAAAGTGAAGATATCACTGATTTAAAATCAGCTATTTTAGGGGTTTTCCTGATTATGGCCATTCATATTGTAGAGTAGATATCTTTTGACAGAGTGCCCAAATTTCCACCAAGCCATTGCTAGTAGATGCAGAGTGGCTACAACATTTCATAATTGGTG
>SNQJ01S0010237.1:118742-173078 GCA_010110895.2 Picea sitchensis | reverse complement strand
CTCAGCCTGAGTCTAGATTCCTTGCCTTGGGGTGGAGCTCGGTCCTAGCTCGGGGGTGACCCACTATTGAGCTGATGAACAATGTGGTCTAAGGCTGGGAGGTTCGTGGAAGGCCTGCACTTGGTTGGTGAAATTCTACAGCCGTTAAAAGATAAGTATCTGAATTATGCTTTTATCACATTTGGCATGACTGTGCTGTTCATGTATCATGTTTTTCGCTGTGTAAATGAGTTACTGTTGAATACTATGGCTTGCTTAATTGTAGTAGTAACTTATATATGTTACTATGAGAATTAAGTGTGTTTAATTGTGTTAAATGCATGTGCTTATAATTCCTGTACCAATTATGTAAACATTCATGTATAGAATGGTAATTGAGGGGTTTGGAAACCTCGGTAGTGAACGAGTACACTACACCTAGCACCTTGGAAGAAGGCCTATGGATGCCCAACGTTTCATCCCCAACCTCAATGACTTGCCAAAGATGCCAAAACGTTGCCCTAAAGGGATGATGTCATTCTTTTTCTAGGGTTTCTATTGTAAAAAAGCAAATTTTAAATTGTAAAGGGGAAAAGTAAGGGTTGTTGACCCCTTACTTTGTGGTTTATCCTATGTTTTGTGAACAAACCCTTATTAGAGGTTTTTGTATAAATAGAGATCATTTCTATCTCATTTTATCATAACTCTCCCATCTTGGAGAGGATACTTGGTTGAAATTTTCGCCCTACTTGGGCAATTTTGTCTATCTCTCTTACTACTATCTCTTGCTATGGCTTTCTTTGACTATTGGATGAAGAAGTAACACACTATCTTTCTTGGACGATATTTCTTGCTTTTATGGTGGATTTTCTTGGTTAAAAGGAGCTTATCTTGTTAATGCTTGGACTAGGTAAGGAATCTTTCATGTTATTGCTTCTTTTCTTGGTCACAAGGTTAATTTACTAAGCTCTTGGGGAGTATAAGGGCATACAACCCCAATAAGTCGATCATAATTGTCTTGGAATAATTTGTTGCACAAAGGAATACTAGGAGTAAAAGGGTTTACACCCTCCTAGGGTTTTCCTTAGCGAGTTTCGCTTAACTTGGGGAGTAAAAGGGCTTACACCCCCAAGGAGGTAGCACACCTAGCTCTTTCATTTTTAAAGACTCCATAACATAATAGTTAAAGGCACTAATGTCCTTGCATTGGGATACATGAAAACACGAGCTATTGTAATTGTCTAAGTTGGAAACTTTTCCTTATGCTTTAAGATTGTTTGAGCCACTAGGGATTTTGGATTGGTCAAGGATATCTTTACGTTGTTACAAACTTATGCCACATCCATTAGGGCTGCTGCAAACTCTCTTTTTCAAGCTTAGCTTCTCTCTCTATTACCGCTGAAAATAGTTTGGCAAGTTGCTATTGTTTATCTACTTGATATTGGCTATTGTTGGGGAAGTTGTTGGTTAATTTCTTGGGGTAAACGTTGTTGCTATAGAAAATATTTGCTGCATCCATTTGGCTTCTCTGAAAAATATATGAAAACATCTTTTTTGCAGCCCTGATTCTCCATCAAAACTTGTGCTAAAGTATTGGAAAGTTATCTATTGTTTCAATGCTTCATTATCCAATAATCACTTGATAGTTTTGATGGTTATTTCTGCAGTAAATGATTGATTCCATTGCTGATATATATATATTTGTTTACTTCTGTAATTTAGGACAACAAGATTCACTTTCTTGTCCCTCTGACATTTGGGCTTGTATCTCGGGCATGTGTAATCATCTTTTGCAGGTACTCGAGCTCTTGGGAACCATGGATCACTTCTGAGACCCCTTTCCAAGCCATATTCCACTTAGTAACTTGACCCATAGGGGCTTCACTTCCATCATATCACTTTTTGTCTCATTTCCCCCCTAGGGTCACCCGGGACTCCCCCCTTGTGTCAGATGTTTCTTTCACTAAAGTGAGGGGAAGGTTTATCTGAGGTGATAGTGGGTAAAATCTCCCACCGTTATTGCCATCCCGTGGATTGGGTCAGGCTTTTCCCAGCCTACAATTTGTGCGATAACATTTTGGCGTCGTTGTCAAGGAGGATTTTGAATCCTCTTTCGTGCCCTAACGACACTTTGGAAAGCTATCATTCCAAATCCTTTACCCTATATTGCCTGGTGACTCCAATTGAAGGACGTTCACCTTCCACCTTTGATGAGCTCTTGTTGAAGCTCATCCGGTGACTCCACTTGTGGAAAGTTCCCTTTCCCTTCCCTCCATTTTTGATGAACATTAGGTTCATTTGATGACTCCATTGAAGTGACATCCCGGATAATGGAACCATGTCATCATGAGAATTACCATGGGCCTTACACAAGGTATGCCCTTCTATCAATGTTCAAAATATCCCTGGATACTTGAACCTTTTCCTTGTAGAATGGAGGGAAAATTGCCCCAAATTCGATGGTGACCCAACTCTAGCAGTCACCCATGTCGTGAACTATATGAGGTATGATTCAATTATAAATGTAATGCATGAGGATGTACTACTAATTTTTTTTGTATCTTCTCTGGACTTGAGTCAAAAGGAAGTGGCTTGCAGACTTGCGTGATTTGAAAAATATCCGATCTTCTACAAAGTTTGTTGAAGAATTTCTTAGGTATTGGGGGGCAGATACTCAGGATTTGCAGACTACCCTCCAAGAGCTCAAAGATTCCCTTTACAGAGAAGGTTTTATGATGGATGACGAGACAACAACTGAAGAGTGTGAAGTTGAAGAAGAGTATCACCCACCACCTGCAGAAGAGGTTCCTGAAGAACATATTCATGAAGAAAGTTGTCAAGAAGATCTCAATGATGAAGACATTGATGAGACATCAGTGTCCATTTTCTCGCTTGATGAAGGTGAAGTTATCCGTCCTTGCCTTCCTTCTCAACATGAAGATAAAAAAATATATGGCTTCAATGATATAGATGATATCATGGAGGACCCCTCTAACGTGGTTAATCAACACATTGATGATTTCATACATATCGGGAGGCATAGATGGGATGTGGTTTGTTTAACTTTTGATAAAAACCCCATTTACGACATTGAGGGTAGTCCTAAAACTAGAGGGGTTAAGTTGTCATCTTCAGAGGATTGGTCTTCATGCACATATGATTCAGATGTTTGGCATCCTAGAAATGATATGATCACATATTTGTTCCAGGATGATTCGTCACAACATACTCGTGAAGATTTCCAACCACCTTCATGCTCACATCTTGATGGATACCAAGTGGTGGCCAACCTAGAGCAGTCAAAAGATCACCCTACAAAGCAAAAGAATTTTCATCTTGATGTTTTTTACAGTAATTTGCGGATGAAGAGGCAATGTCTCTCTTTCTCCAGACATGAGACGATCCCTTACCTCTTTTCTTCTTCTCCAAGGAATCATCGGGATTTCATGGGATCTCTCATGTATCCTCAGTCTTTAGGAAGCAATGATCATGCTAATGGGGATGAAGATGAGCCATAGTCCACATATGGTAGCCCTCTTCAAAGATGGATTGATCAGGCTTGTGGCTATCCTTTTGGGCAGGATTTTCGAGATGATCAGAATTGCAGCTACTCTTTTCAACAAGATTTCCTCCTTCCCACCCATCTCCATGAGTATCATTTCATGACTAATTATATGTGTATTTATACTCATGATTATTATGTGCTTAACTTATCTTTGTTGTATTACATGATTAAGCACAAGTGAAGATACCTTGATGAAGTGATGGACATCTGGTTGCATTGGTTGTATGACTTCACATGACATCTCCTATCACCTGATTTTTAGGGCCCTAGGTAAGTAGGTAGGTCATTTTGATTTACTACATCTGCATTTTGATTGCTCGTGATAGTTTTGTTGCATGTCATTTTGCTTTACTTGAATTATTGATTTACATGTTTCGTTTTTCATTATATGTATAAAATGCAAAAAAAAAACTTTTCTAGACTAGTTGTCATTTTTGGTTTTTGATTATATGGACAAAGGATGAGTAAGCCATCCTACTCTTAATAGTTTTTTGTTTCAGTGTGTGTAGGAACAGGTCTACCGAGAGATGTTGCAGTTCTCATGCACTCTACAACGAGTACATGTCCCCAAGTAAGAGCTAGATGTTATCCGTGATTTTAGGGATAACTAAGGAGATGATGTCTTGAGGCCCTCAGGTTGCAGACATGGAGTATCGGAAGATAGCTTGACCAACATTATCCACTTGCACAGATAGACGCCCACTTCACCCCCACAGTTCTAGGTTCACCATGAGCGTATCCACCACACCAACTTTCTTCCGAAAGACATTGAATCTTGCTCCATGAGGTACAAGCCATGTATTATGGTGAGTGTCATTTCAATATTTGAGGCATTTTGGTTTGTTGCATTTAAAATTTCTTTTGATTATGTAACATCTGCTTGGACATTATGCCCTTTGCCTTGTTTCACCTTGGTGGTTGACATTTCTCCCTAGTAAGTGGTCACCCTTAGGGATTGGTTTGCTACTGGTAGGTCACCTTGATGAGTTATCGTGCCATTCCTGATCATACTTGTCACTTCCCACACTTTGTCTCCCCATCTCCTTATCTTTAGGGTTTTGGGGTGTATTGACCCAAGAAGGCGTTGTCCCTCATTTCATGGGAAGAAGGTTCACTTGCTTGTCCCTCTGACATTTGGGCTTGTATCTCGTCTTTTCTTGTGTCTCGAGCAAGTGTAATCATCTTCTGTAGGTACTCGAGATCTTGGCAACCATTGATCACTTCCGAGACCCCTTTCCAAGACATCTTCCACTTAGTAACTTGAACCATAGGGGCTTCACTTCCATCATATCACTTTTCGTCTCATTTCCCCCTAGGGTCACCCAAGACTCCCCCTTTGTGCCGAATTTTTCCTTCACTAAAGGCGAGGGGAGGGTTTATTTGAGGTGAGAGTGGGTAAACTCTCCCACTGTTATCACCATCCCATGGATTGGGTCAGGATTTTCCCAACCTAGAGTTTGTGTGATAAAAGGACCTTCATATGCCCCTTTTCTTCGAGAGGATCATAACCCTACACCCACACCATGTCATAAGAGATGTAAGGTCATGGGAGCCTCATATGAAATGATAGGGTGAGTTGATGAGGAGGGTTGGGGGCGATTCCATGGGAAACGTCTTCTAGTTGAGCTTCTTTAGTCATCAGCGCTATCTCCTAGTGTAGATTGAGGACTATCCATATGCTAGTATGGATTATAGGGGAGACCTAAAGCTCCCCTGCCATCCCATCTAGGCATGGGTGACGGGCCATATAAATGTCATCTTTTTACATCCTCTTTTTCCTATTTTAATATCTTTTCGCTTACCTATGACCCTATATTAGTCTGTTCTGATGTTTGCGTGTGGGATTTAGACCCAAAGTGTTCTCCATTGCATTTCCTTAGTATTTTGTGTGAATTATGGTTAAATATTAGAGAAATAACATATTTTTCATTTAGCTTTGAAAAATGGGTTAGTTTGTGATTGTTGTAGAACCAGTTGTTGTTACACTGTTGCTATAACACTGTTGTTGCGACACCATTGTTGCAACACCATAAACTGCAACACCTCACACAATTGACGCAACACCCACACAATTTTTGTGACACCAATGTTGCAACACTAGAAGTTGCAACACCTCACAACAATTGTTGCAACACCCACACAATTGCAGCAACACCCATATAGTTGTTGCTACACCAAGACTATTCATTGTTCCATCTACACTAGTGTTGTTCACAGTTGTTGCAACACTAGAACTTTGTGCGCCTTTGTTGCAACACCAAAATTTGTTGTGACACTGGTGTTTTTACTCCAGGCATATTGCACAGATAGTAGCATGGCTTCACAAAAGTCAATCTTCAACCACCATCGACCATGGAAAATATATTCAAATATAAGTTATATGGTTTAATTGTGGATAACGGATTTTCCATGTGCATAAATCCATTTTTCTACAATTTCATATTTTTCAATTTAATTAGGATAGCTACAATTTATTTGTTAGCTATCTCAAGTTATAATTTTAATAGCCTGAAGACAAAGGACGCAATTTGTTGGTGGATATCGGTGCGATTTGATTTTCTACAAAGTTTTGAAGATCTCCATTGAATATATCACAAATCCAGGAAGTCAAACATTTTGAAAAGTCGTTTTGACCAAATTGTTATAACTCTCATCTCATAATTCAAATTTGGTATTCAAAGGCATCCTAAATTCAATGTGAGTTAACAAGAATCTTGGAATTCTTAGACAAGTTGTTGGGAAGGATCTTGGAATTATGTATTTATTAGCAAATTGTTAGCAAACCACATGAGAAACTTGTGGATCTCATTTATTATTTGCTAATGGTTAGCAAACCACATGAGAAACTTGTGGATCTCATTTATTATTTGTTTCAAACACATTTATGTATAAATGAGAGTTCCTTCTCCATGTTACAGGGAGGACTCTTAGAGCACAAGTCCAATTTATGATGGAATAAATTATATTTCCCGAATTCTCATTCTAATTTAGATTATAGTATGTAGTTAGCTTAATTTATTAGATTGATTTATTTAATTAATTTATGTTGTAGATTAGTAATAGATTCATTCAATATTCAATAGCTTATTTCTGCAATCAATTCTTTGTAGAGCGATTTAATTTATTTATGTAGTTAATTATGCATGAGGGATTGAATTTATTTAATCATTATTTTTTATGTAGTTGATTATTAATGTAGGATTGCATTGATTTATTTCTAATTTCTAGTTGACAGAATTGCATTTTAGATTGGGTTTGCATTCTTTTATGTTTTTGAATAAATGTGCTTAACACAATAATTATGTTGGTTGAATTGAGTGATAACATTGATCATCTTGGCAAGGATTAGGTTAAGTTTTTCTTTCCTGCAAATAGTCAATATATTTCCTTTCATCAAGCATGATTTCCTTTCTTACAATTAGTTAGAATTTCCTTTCTTGCAATTAGTTAGATTTCCCTTCATGCGATTTCAATAACATTCAACTGGGGTCACAACACATTGCTTCCAATCCCATTGAATTAGCTTAGTTTGTTTTCATTTCTTGTAATTACATTCAATTGGGGTCACAACATGTTTCTTCCAGTACGATTGAATTAGCTTAGCCTATTTTCATTTCTTGAAATTACAGTCAACTGGGGTCACAACACATTGCTTCCAAGTTGGTCGAATTGGTTTACTTTCCTTTAAGCATGTGTGGATTTTATTTCCTACGGTTTGTAGAACCTTGCCAAAACTTGTGAATTTTCCATACTTTGCTTGTAAAAGTAATCATTGATACTACAACTACATAACAAACCAATGGAAGCATAAAATGCAACCTGCATATACATTGCATGACAACTCGCAAGTTCCATACAAATCCCAAGTTGATAATTAAATGCATGATCTTTCTAGCTGTCTTTATGAGAAATTAGAAAGGTAATTAAAAAGCTCGTCAATGGGGACTAGAGGGTAAGTAAAAGTGCATTAATACTTCATTTTTTGTTTTGTATTTACATACTGGCATAGATGGTTGTTATATTTCTTATATGATACTTGTAATTGATTCTCTTTATTTCTCCTATGTGTGCAAATGTGGCACTAGTGAGGCCGGCAGGACGACCACAACAATGAGGTTGAGTCAAGGGGATTGGTCTCACACCACCAGCCCAAAGGCTTAGGCGGGATATAGATGTTATATTGGAGGACTCACATGAATGATTGGACCAATTACTAGATGGCGTAACCAACCTAGCATTAGCTAGATGACACACTTATTGAGCTTTGCTTTGGGTTACCATTTGAGTGGCATCCTATTATGAGGAGGGTGGCTATGGTAGCTCAGGGGATGAGTGATTTGGCTAGGGTATCCCTACCCCCATTGGTCCAACATACTCATGTTGGTGACAATGATAGTGATGAGTAGGATCATGATGAAGATGAGAGTGACAATGATGAGTAGGCAGTCAATTAGAACTTCCCTCATGCTAGGCATGATATGTTTTGTACATGTATCATATTTTGATTAAGTGTAGACTTCAATGTAAACATTGTATTTTTTTTGGATGAGGATATTTGTGTGTGTGTGTGTGTGTGTGTTTGTGTGTGTTATGGATTGTACTTTATGAGCCTTATGTGTGAATATGACGATTATGTGCATATGTTATATTTACATGTGATGGTTATTATGGTGATGATAATGATTATGTACATGCATGTTTTATTTTCACTTTTATGATAAATTATTTAAATGCCAGTCTAGAATTTGATTTTCAATATGATCTATGAAGCTACTAAGACGCTCAAGAACATGATTGAACATGATTTATTCAAATTGTATAACTCACAGATACTTTCTAAACATGTAAGGATCATGAATCAAGTAGTAGTTATTCAACTATGCAATGAGTAATTGAGAATCAAGGTGAACACCTTGGTGATGAATGTGAAATCGAAGGGCATTGACTAAGAGACCTATCACAACATTGTATTTCACCTATTTATTGGTAGCATCACTAACATTTAGAACACTTAGATGGAATAATCAATGCTAAGGGGATGAATAACCTAGGTTGTTGAAGCCAAATTTTGAGTGTAATGACTCACACCATTGGTGAAATTGATGTAACATATGAGTTGATGATATATTTGAAAATGTCATGAAAGGAAACCATAAGGTTCTCAAGCAAAGACTACAAAAAAGAAGAAGAGAAAATGCAACTAATGCAAATATGTACATGCAAAGAATGTGGCTAGGTGTTAAGGATAAAATTTCTCCAAGTATAAGCCATTGTGGGGATTCTCAAGAGGTTCACTATTAGGACCAACAAATAAGAATTCCCTCTTTCCCAAGAAACATTGATGACATAAGGGCCATGCCACAAGGATTCAAATTTTCCTTGACAGGATGTATTGTGAGCTTGGTCATAAACAACGACGAAATCACCCTCAAAGGAGTGACGGTGGACGTGATGATCATGATGGGATTTAGAGAATTTATTGGTATCCTTGTTATGTTGTAAGGCTATGTGACAATCCTTGTTAGCATGTTCTAGAGCTACTAACATTTGTTCCAAGGTAGAGGTATTGGGTAAAAGTTCAATAACTAGATGAAGGGAGGGGATTTCACACTCGATATGTAAAATTGCCTCGACTCCATGAATGAGGTGAAAATATGTGAATATGGTGGAAATATTAACTAATGTTCTATAGGACCACAAAGTATGAAATAACATATCATGTCGGTTATATTTGAGCTTGTCACCTATCCACTAGAGCATGCTTTGATCATTTTGTTAACAACCATAACTTGGCTATTCCCCTGTAGATAATATGGTAAAAAAAATTGGTGTTCAAATCAATAATGTGTAGCTATCTCATGCCAAATTGCATCCTTATAATTTTCACCATGCTAAAAAGCCAATTGCTTTGGGACACCGAATTGAGTAATAACGTGGTTAAAGAAAAAGTGAGTGATAGTGGTTGTCGTGTTGTTGAATGTCAGGATGGATTTGACCTATTTGGTAAAATAATTAATGACCACAACAAAGTATTTAATCACTGGTTGACATAGGTTTGCATTCCATAAAATCATCTCCCACTTGCAAAAGGGATTGATTGAAATTATAGGATGTAAGGGGGAAAACACTTGGCAATTAGTGCATCTCCTGATGGCTTGAATATAATAAAAAAATAAAGTGGGTAAAAAATAACCATCTCTAATTATTATTTGGGTGGTATCCATTTCTTAAAGGTGGCCATCATAAGTGTCACTATGACAATCATTTAAGACCTTCTTGGGTTCATTAAGGGTTAGACAACATCATAAAATGGTGTCAAATCCTCATCTATAAAATACATCACCTATGCGGAGATATCAAGGGGATTGGTGACAAACACGATGTTGGTCATTGTGGGATAAGAGAGTGATTAATTTCTAAGTGTGCAAGTAGACAAGAATATTACCATACCAAGGGTCATCTGATGAAATGGTGAACAAGTGTTCATTACGAAGATCATATTGGCATTAGTAGGAGGGTTTGAGATAAAATCAACCAAATCTAAGGTTTTGTTATTGTTGGGAATAGTGAATTCAAGATTGAACTCTTTGAGAATGATGATCCAATTGGAAACTTTTCCATTAATGACTCACCTACTCAAGATATATAACGCAGGTTTGGAATTCACAATGACCTTGGTTTTCCTAGTCATAATGTAATGAAGTGTTTTTTGAACTAAGAAGACAAAATGAGGGTAAGTTTCTCATTGTGGTTATAAGATAACACTAGACCTAAAATGTTCTTCCTAAAGTAATATATGACATGCTTTGAGCAATCCTCCCCTTCCTAAACTAACACACATACCACGAAAAAAGGATACATGAAGATACATAGGATATAGTCTTTTTCAAAGTCAAAAGGGTTGATTAAAAGGGTGAAAGTAAGAGTGCACTTTAATGAATCAAAGGATTTTGAGCTTGGTCATCCCATAAAAATGGTATGTTTGAATGGAACAAATGAAAAAAACCATGCACATACATAGCATAATCAAGAATGAACCAACACAAGAAGTTGGACTTGCCTTGAAGACTTTGCAATTGGCACAAAGTTTTGGGTAGAGGTAATTAAAGGATAACTTGAACTTTTAATGAGTCAATAGTGATACACTATTTTGAGACGACAAATCCCAAAAAATTACCAGTACTAATGCAAAATACACACTTAATAGAGTTTAAGTCAATGTTATACTTGCAACATTGAAGGAAGATTTTGTGAACATCTTCCAAGTGTTGCAGTTGATTCTTGGAACGAGTTGTAAGGTCATCAAGATAGGTGAGAATGATATCAACCAAGTCATGAAAACAATATGACATGTCCCATTGGAAAGTGGATCCATCATTCTTCAAGCCAAAAGACACAACTCTATAGGAAAAAGTACCCCATGGAAAATTAAATGTCATCTTGTACTAGTCTTAGTGACAAATTTGGATCTGATTATAACCAGAAAATCCATCCATAAAGGACAATATTTCATGGCCCATGCAAGCATTGATAATTTGGTCGATAAAAGGCATATGTAAGTTAACTTTAGGAAATTCCCTATTCAAATCACAAAATTTAGCATAGACATGAATGATAGCTTGTTTCTTGTTAATAGGGACTGGATTAGACACCCAAATGGTGTACTCAATTAGGTAAATGAAACAATATTTTTGAATCTTAATTTCACCTTTGATGGTTAGGGGCTTGGTAGGATGAATACATTGTTGTTTTTTTATGTCATGGGCACATCAGGCCAAGTACTAATATGATGTTCTACAATAGCAAGATGGATTATCAACATTTTTTGAAAACGACCAGGCAAAAATGTCATATAATTCTTGGAAAAGAGCCTCATAAGTTGTGACCTCTTCATGGGAAAAATAAGAAACAATAAGAATGTCTTTAGTGACACCATGATTAACGAAAATATCCACTTTCATAGTGGGATAAATATTGACCATGTTACATGTAACAATCCTAACCCCCTAACCCTCACGTAGGCTGGTGGGGAATCTAAATTTCCTTCTCCTCAATCCTAGTCGAAATCCATCTCTAAGTCCTATAAATTAATCTTGCTCATTGAGATATTTCCAATGACTATACCCATGTTCAAAAATGATCTCTACACCGAAAATTACTGTCTTTCGAGGCTCTCGGGCTTACATATTTCAATATGTCGTATTGCCACATGGTATCCACATGGCACCCTACCATTCATACCATATGACATGGCATTGAATTGAAATCATGCGTGGCGCCTACCACCTATCCCATCGAGCCTTCTGTATTAACAACTTTGATCATCTGGGATGATCTTCTTCATCGTCAAGGCTCTACCCCATACAAGTTATTAGTTTCCCCAACTAATAGGTTCTGATGACAAACCCTCTAGCAGTTCAATCCTGGATCTAATGACTATGATCATGTTAATGCTTAGGAATCGTGGGATGAATAACATCCACACTTTTAATCTCTCCTAAGGTGAACATGTGGG
This sequence comes from Picea sitchensis, assembly GCA_010110895.2. Classification (NCBI taxonomy): domain Eukaryota; kingdom Viridiplantae; phylum Streptophyta; class Pinopsida; order Pinales; family Pinaceae; genus Picea; species Picea sitchensis. The sequence goes on along the minus strand of SNQJ01S0010237.1, from coordinate 161,019 downwards.
ACCTACACGAATCCACGACTGAGATCTCATCTCGCCTCTTCACCGATCAACAACTTCCATTTTACCTCGATATTCTTTTGTTGTCGACCTATCTTCCTGGTCTCTCTCTAAACTTCCTGTTCATCGACTTTCGACGAATGGATGCGATCTATCGATATATAGATATGACAATCACAATTTTAAAGCAAATACCTAAGGGATTCTAGCCCCTTCAGGCCCATTATCGACCCATCGACCATTCCTCGATTGACATGCGTCACGTATCAAGGTGAACTGGCTTCCATGCTGATACCCTCGTTAGTATCACGTCACCTCCCCCTTTTGCCTCACCTAAGCGGGACCTGGGACAATCTACTACTTAGATTAAATCTCAGATGTGTGTCGATCGACAGTTCTTGTTCTTCCCAACTCTTCATCTTCATTGATACTCCCTCATTGTCTTTGAAGCTCCTCACTCCAACTCTTAGTTGCTTTATCAACTCGACCTCTCGACGAATGGTCATGATCATCCAATCATTCTGATCGAAGACATTCGATGGTTCTGGGACTTCGTCATCATCGGGTTCTCTCATTCTCCCGAATCCACGACTGGTGACATCTAATGATCTCACCCAACAACGTAAGGCTAATATTCATTTTCCATGTCGAATCGACGACTACGATCTTCCCCGATTCAACACAGGGTTTTCTTATGAACAATGGTCCAAAAATTGCGACTTAGCTAATTTCAGGGGTTTGTTAAGGGTTTTACCAGGTCTTCAAGAGATTGGCACTACCTTGAGACCAACTAAATCTCTCTCACTCTCTTGGGATGAAGTTTTCATATCTTGCAAGCTTTCCATTCAAGTCAAGTAGAAGGTTCAACGGGTTAGAACTCTTCAAACTACTCAGAGACCTTTCCCACGTACCAGAGTACTCCCTCTGTTAGTCTTGGATGGAGATTGCATTCATATCCTACAAAATTTCCACTCAATAACACAAGGTTCTCTCTGATTATAGGATTCCTTCACCCCTACGGGGCCTTCCAAATACTAAGGAATTCATGCCACCTTTCAAATGAATATTTTGTCCATGTCTTGCAAGCTTTCCTCCTAAGTTGCAAGCTCCTCAGGATCACATACCATCTCGACTTTGCTTAACTTTATGACTAACAATTTAAATAGTGAAGACAAACAAACACATTCCATTTTACTTAGGAATTCAATTAATCATTTGCATGCATTCAAATTTTCCCATTAAACCAGAAACCACACACTTACATCAAACAAGCCAGGTTAAATACTTATCTGTTCTTAAAAATATCATGAACCAATTGATTGAGAGAGGATTCCTTTCCTCCCAACCTTAGGGCATACTGCAGAATGCCTTCTTACAGTATGCCACCCATGTGCCAAGCCATGATATCACAAGGGAATGATTCATCTGACTTCTAGATTCAAGATGATCCAGGAAGGTTACTCTCCTTCCTCCACTGACAACAATGGAAGTTGCCCCCTTCCCACTGAGCTCATGGCTTCCACACGTTTATCGGGTACCTCTCCAACTGGATTTTCTCTGCACAAGGGAGACCCTTTTTTGCTACATAGTCCCTCAATGACCTCCCCTTAATAGTGTCAGTTTCTATCTAGTTAGTACCAAGTTGCGACCCTCTATTGCTCCAGTCTAGATCTAGGTCTTCTAGAATTTGCACCAATATCTTAGACAAGCTTCCTATTTTTAGGGTGATCATCAATATCTTAGACAAGCTTCCTATTTTCTTCAAGGAAATCTCTCTATTTTCTTCTCTTCTTTGACTTTGCACCAATGAACACCTTTGTTCACTGTGCCATCATCCTATGAGTCTGACACTCTCTTTCTCTCCTAAGAGTATTCTTCTCTATGCAACGTGTGCTCCTTTCTTCAGTGTTTCTTTCTATCTCTTTTTCTCGGTGATGTTTTTTTTTTCACCTTTGGCCTCTTCCTCTTCCAATCCTTGGGATTCATGTGGCTTCTGTCAGATGTGACCAGATGTCTGAAGTCAGAATTCCCGAAGGGGTAAATCCATGGTGTCCTAGTCGTCATTTCATTTAATTGACCCTTTTCCTTCTTCAAGAGACCAAAACTGTCAGCAGTTATTAACTTCTTCAACCAATGATCTGACCTCCATAACTGGTCAGGTAGCCTCATACCAATTTGAGCACACTAGTAGGTGTGTTTTCATGTTTTGTAAGTATAAGCTAGCTTGCTAAGTAAGATTCCTATTTTCTTCACTAAAACATCTCAACTCCACCTCACCAGTCCACTTCATCAGTTCCACATGTGATATCATGACCAATACTCTCAAGGATTTTCCCTCTCAGTCAACTTACTCGCGTTTTCATTAATCACAACACAATCACATTCTTCATAATCACAATTATATGAAGTCTTATCATGATTACAATCATGGGGGGAAACATGCTATTACATTACCTTCCTCAAAGGCATATAGGGTTGGAATGGGATTTTTAAACCAATCAATAAATCCCGATGGTGTAAATACTGATATTTGATGGAAAATTGACCAGAAATTTTTTAATAGTTAATGCTTCTTGAGGCAGAAAATAAGTGCAGTGATGCATATCAACCCATGGGCAGTTAGGAATATTCAAAGCTTCAATAATTTCTTCATCAAAATGAAAGATCAGATTAATAGAACTAGAAAGGTCAAGAACCACTGTAAAAGTGGTGGAAGAGGATTTCGACTCCATCAAAGTGCTAATTGAGGATAAAGAATAATCAACTGATAAGGAAATGACCGATGAAAAAAAATAAATAGATGTAGTATCTCACTCAGATTATTAGGGGGTAAAACCCATTCCATAGGTAAAGCTTGTGAGACAATGGAGTTTTGGAGATATTTTGTAAGAATTATTTTAAACTTAGGAAGCTTAGAACAATTGTGTGAATAGTGATTGTATATGCCACATAATGCACATGAGTGGTTAGTATGCAATGATTTGTTTTGCTACTTTATAGTGTCAGGAAGAATGATTTGGACCATGAAGATGGATTTATCAAGGCTCTCTTATTGAGTGTGAAGATGATTCCACAAGACTGGGAGTTCCATACATTTATGGGTGGCATGATTGTGGATCTTGCAAATAGCACAAGGTGAAAAGACCTTTTCAAGTGCGACAATTTGAGTGATCATTGCCATCTTTCGAGGGGTGATGCCCCCATCCTTCTTATTTTTTTCCCTTGGTACTATTTTTACTTTCAGCAGTTGGAGTGGGAGGTGTTGAAATTTTGTTATGCTCGTTTAACCATAGACAATGTCACATCATTGTCACCCAACCATAGGCATTCACATATTCCACCTCGAGCACACTAACCTTTACTTAGAATAATTCCCTCAAGCCTAGTCCAGAACCAACAAATAAATCCTAGTTGCTAACTGAAACAACAACTCAAGACAAGTAGAGCGCTCCTTCTCCAAGGGTAGCGCACAAGAGAGAGAGTCTCCATATCCACAGAACAAGTACCATACACAACTGCAATAGCTGCAACAACACTACTCTCTATCTTAAACTTGTGCCATACTTAGCACGAATATCACCAAGAAAATCACCAAGAATATCACCAAGAAAATCACCAAGAGAGAGACCAAGACCAAGAGATGACCATGCTCCCTTATTCCTCCTTGTAACTGTAGTTGCAGCTACAACTGCAACTCTCCACAAGACTTGCACACTAAATAGGTGTACAAATGAGCTAAAACGTCCTCTATTTATATTAATTTGTCTAATGACTTTTCTGGCTGGGCCGACCTGACTTTCTGGTAATTATATTTTCTATTTATCTTTTTCCTGTGGAGCCGACTTGTATTTCTGAAAGATAATATTCTAATATTATTTATTCTACTAGGCCGACTTGTCTTCTAGGGTTTCCACACATCTGTTTAATGGTTCACTTTCTTTCAAACTATTATATTCTAAGTCATAGGTTACGCGTGAAGGTTAATACCTCCCACAGCTACCAAAACATCAACAGGAGGAACACATTCATGGCTAAACACAAGTGGTTGTACATTCTGAATACTCATAGGTTGAATAGGAGTTAAAACCAATTAAGGTGTGGGAGGGGGATTTGGTGGTGTAAAGTATTACATGGGAAGGTCCATTATTATCCCTGGTAGGTTTAATGTCGCCATCACAGGGGTTCCATCTAAACCTGTTTTATCACCTAAATCTCACTCACGAATATATTTAGTCGATCACCGAAAAAAATTGTTGGTAGACAAAAATACAACATATTAAAGATATCCCATGGCTATTAAACTTCACCACAAAAAATGGTGAAAAAACTTTATAATAGTGGTTTTATACACTTGCACGATTTTCTATATTAACTTTTGCATGACTTGCACGACTTTTCCTTTGAAAGTTGTGTAAGTTAGTCAAACACACAAAAATTGTGCTCAATGACACCATTAATGTGGACAAGCCTTAAGCTTTGTCCATATTCATGAGAAAACACAAGCAGTTCTAGGTCTCCTCATAACATATGAGATCCAATTCAAATTGGTGTGTTTAGACTCAAAACTAGTTTATATGAAGCATGAATTTTATTTATAAATAATAGACCAGGGGATAACATTTAGGAGATGAATTATTTATAGAGTTATGCAGTTGGGTTCAAATTTAGACCATTATTTTCACATTCACCCCACCAGTTCATATTTGGTTTCCTACGTAAGCCTCATCATCCTGAGAGATAAAGAATTTCTTTAGAGTTGTTAGGAGAGAGAGAGAGAGAGAGAGAGAGAGAGAGAGAGAGAGAGAGAGACATCCAAGATTAAAGTACCATCCCAAGGAGTGTGGTGGAGCCCATTTGCATCTAGCCACTCTCCCCGAGTGTTATTAAAGGCCCATCCATTGATATAAATGAGTGTTATTGTTTCCTATTTTGGTTATTGTGTTAATTTTGTATTCATAACTCATTTGTTAGTTTATATTTCATGCTGTCTATGTTATTTTTCATAGGTTGCAGTAACATTATAATACTTAATCACCATTGATCAATTGATTTCTCTATAGTTGCACAAATGATCTATAAAATATAGGATTTTTCTCACCACTATTGGAAATCCAACATAACAGATTGGTGACTCCACTAGTTTTCAAATCCAAAATTCTTCTTCATTAAGATGTTTTAGACTTCTCCTTCTCTATTGTTTTTTGTAGGTAGTCAAAATGCCCCCTACATAGCCTAAAAAAATATACTTTGTATTTTTTTCTCAGGGATTTCCATTTTCCATGATAACGTAACTTGTGTGACTATCAAGTCAAAACCCGCACAAGTCCTGCAACTAGCAACCCTTTGTAGCTACACAAGTTGTGGAAACTGCATGCTTGTCTACGTATAGACCTACACAAGTCTTCTAAAACCAAGGTTTCACTGTCATTTCAGTTTAGTAGTAGGTTTAGGCAATAGGTTATAATTCATCATAAATTATAGCCTAGTAATCTTTATCCTTTTCCATTCTTGCATAGTGATTAGCTCACTTAGTTAAGTAGGAGGCAAAATCAATTTCCTTCTAGTTGCCACATGTATGGCTCATTGCTTTTTATGGGACATGGATGTCTAGTTTAGATTGCAACCATATTCATTACTACCTTGTTTTTTAAGGGGATTTAAACACTTTACTTTAGTCAAAGTATGCTTTTTATCTTGCACAACTAACAACCCTTTGCAGTGCACAAGTTGTGCAATTTAGTGATTGTCTACATATAGACCTATGTAGGTCTTCTAAAACCAAGGTTTTATATTCATTTTAGTTTAGAAGTAAGTTTAGGCAATAAGTTATAATTCAACTTAAATTATAGCCTAGTGATCTTTATCTTTTTCCATTCTTGCCTAGTAATTAGCTCACTTAGTTAAGTAGAAGGAAAAATCAATTTCCTTTTCCTTGCCATGTGGATGGCTTGTTGCTTTTTATGACACATGGATGTCCAGGTTATATTGCAATCATCTTCATTACTGCCTTGTATTTTTTAAGGGATTTAAACAATTCACTTTGGTCAAAGTATACTTTTTACCTTGTGCTCATAAATGATCTAGGTGAATCAGAATGACTAGAGAGTTCTGCCATATCTCCCTTGCAAATTCACCAAGATTAATTAAGTGGAGTAACAACCCCTAATGTTCACATCTCTATTTTTACAACATGTTGAAGGTTTTTTGCAAGATCATCAATAATTTTTTTTAAAAGTTTGCAACACGCCACATAGAACTTAATTAGGGAAAGTAAGGACCACTCAGGTCCACATGCTATGCTGTCAATATAATTTAATTCAAGTATTGCAATATTTTTACTCTTGCATCACACATTTTGTTTTCTCATGAGAAACAAACACATGAAGGACCTAAAGAGTCCTCTTTTTTCAAGTATGCTCTCCACCTTGCACTCATAAGCGATCTTGGTGAATCAATAAAGATCGAAGAGTTCTATAATTCCTCCTTTATCGCACCTTAATCAAATATAAATTGGATCATGACCCCAATTTGAGCCCTTAAAAACAAATCTACTAATCAACACACTTAATTCCTCCTCCAAGAGGTCACAAAATAAAAAATAGTGTTCGATAGGATTTCAGGGATAGGCATCCAAATAACTCCCCATTATCATTTCTCATATGAAACATAGAAGTTGTCTTAGGGTTCTTTAAAATTCCTTCCCCTCAAGTCTACATAAAGCCAAGGCAAGGAGATACCATGTGGGGTCATATGTTGATGTTTGATTTTTCCTACGAGTCTCGTTAATCCACCCAACTCTTGTTTGACTTCGGCCCATGACTTCTTGAATCTAAGAGTCCTTTGCCTGCACTTGACAAAGGTAACCTAGTCGCCAAAACCTAGGATTTCCACACAAGTGGCATTTGTGGGCGCATTTGCACCTGAGGTACATACAATTGGTTGTTGAGAAGTGTCACTAGTTCCATTGGTACATACCCCTAATACTCCTCACTATAACCAACTCATTCATACCTTCACTGGTTCTCTTCAATGTCTCCAAACTATCATTGAAACTCTTCGAAGGCCCAATGTTTGTTGAGTGGAAGAACATTATGTCTCATAGGACACATGTTTTTTTTTTTTACACCCTTGTCCAAAATTCATCCAATCAAAACATATATTGCTTTAAAATTGAAATACATATATTGTTGCATCACTAGCTCAAGTCGTTTCATTTTTTCACATATTTTGATTTTACTAGGTCATTTTTTTAGAAACACAAGCTAACAATCACCCACTCAAAGTTCACACAAAACTTGTAAGTTGGGAATCATAGGAGACCCTTTTACGCTCCATCATTCCCAAATCTTGCAAGGCCTTCCACCACTGTTGGGAGGTGTCCCAAGTATTTCTACATCACTTGTTAGACCACCCTTGAATTCACCTTTGAGTCCAACTTTGTTAGGCTCATCCTTACTCAGGTCATCCTTGTTAGGTTTAGTTGCTCATAAAAACCCTTATGGAAGCTCATTCTCCATAGGAGTTAGCTCCCAATAGTCAATCACAATGGAGGGAGTTCCACCCCCACTGTTCCCTCATACTCCTTGTTATCTCACAGGTTGTAGGTTGGGAAAATCCCAACCCAAACCACAAGATGACAACAGCTAGGAGAATACCTACCCACTGTCACCTTAGATAAGTATTCTCGTCACTTTAGAGGTGAAGTGATCACCTCAAGGGTGGAATCCCGGGTGACCCTAGGGGTAAATGAGACGAAAAGTGAGATGATGAAATGAATGCCCCTATAGGTCAGGTTGATAAGTGGAATATGGCTTTGATGACACGTATTGGAAGTGGTTTAAGGTTTCCAAGTTTTTGAGTACCTACAGAAAGTGTTTGTACTTTCCCTAGACACAAGAAAAGCTAAATGTACAAGCTATATGTTAAGTGGACAAGCAAGTTAAGATTTTTGTCCCTTATAGAGATATATTTGCAGCCTTATGGCTGTAGCAAACAATTTGTTACAGCAGAAAAATCAGCCACCAAAAATCATAAGTAATCCACCAAAAAGATGCGCTGAGACTAGTAGACGGTAGGGGTAAATTATTAACAACTTTTGAAGGTTGAAATGTAAGTTATGAGCAATTAAAAGAATTATTTGTTGCAACCCTAATGGCTGTAGGTTTTAATGAGTTATATCTCTAAGAATACCAAGCCAATCAAAATGCCTTAGTGGCCTTGACAAGCTCTTAGCATTCAGAAAAGTTTCCAACTCAAACAATTTGAATATCTTGTGTTTTTATGTATCACAATGCAATGGTTTTATTTCTCCAATGTAAGAGACTAGTGCCTTTAGCTATTGGGTTATGGAGTATTTAAAAAGAATGAGTTAATAGATCTATTTCCTCGGGGGTGTAAGCCCTTCTACTCCCCAAGGCAAGCTAAAATTAACTAGGAAAAACCCTAGGAGGGTGTAAGCCCTTTTACTCCTCCTAGTATTCCTTTATGCAATGAACTAATTCAATGACAAAATGATGGTCTTAGTGGGATTGTATGAACTTGTACTCCCTAAGAAGCTTAAAATATTAGACTCGTACCCAGAAAAATAAGCAACAAGATAGTTTCCTTACCTAGTCCAAGCACAAAACAAGATAAACTCCTTGTTTAACCAAGCAATATCCACCATGAAGCAAGAAATATACTCCAAGAGAGAGTGCACATCACTTCTTCCACTAATAGCAAAGACAAACCATAGCAAGAGAATGTAAGAAAGAGAGACAAAGAGAATTGACCAAGTAGGTGTTTTGAGGAAAATCTCTCTATGGCTAGGGGCAAACCACAATAGACGGAACGACACCCATAAATCAACTCTAATCTCAAATATGATATATAAATGAAATGATAACAAGACAAGGCTAGAAGTCTACCTCGTCCAGACATTCAAAGAAGACCATCATTGAACACATGATCCAAAGTTTTATACCTACAACTTGTCCTCAACAACCAAGATACACAAGCATGTGGTCATGATATATAATGTCAGCATATAAATTAGTATAATCCATTAACATACATGACAAATATGCCCATGGAAAGTAATTCAAATATTTGCAAGATATCAATTGGATGAGAAAAGAGTATTTTTTATTAATGTAATCAACAAAAGTACATAGGTGACAAACTTTTGTAACGACACATATCGAAACCGAGAAACTAAGTCCCTCTATGATCTAGAATCGGATCCAGAAGGCTCCCAGGTCCAGAAAAGGATAAAAAATGAAAGTTCTCGAAATCAGACAAAACCAATTCCATTGCGTCCAGCTCGTCGCGCTGATTTCGGCCATATATTTNTACTTTCTCAAACGGGCTCTGTATGCGAGAGTTATTGCACTCTGATCAGTTTCCCAAACAACTAAAAAGTCAATAGGTCAATTGGAAAAAGTCAATGATGATGTCAGCATGACATCCTCACGTTGACATCAACAAAGTGACATGTGGAAGCACAATAGCAGGGTGACTGGACAGTGACAAAGATCAATCACATGTTGACATGTGGCATTGTGGAGGACCAATGAAAGGGTGCCACATGGCACCCCATCACTAGTTTGAATGGAAAAATTAAGTCAACAGGTCAATTGGCAAAAGTCAATGATGATGTCAGCATGACGTCCTCATGCTGACATCAACAAAGTGACATGTGGCAGCTAGCAGGGTGACTGTATAGTGATAAGGACCAATCACAGGTTGACATGTGGCATCATGGAGGACCAATGAAAGGGTGCCATGTGGCACCCCATCACTAGTTTGAATGGAAATTTTTTATGGAGCTCATGGGTCTCGACCCCGTGACCTTTGAAGGGAAGAGAGCACTTTGGAGAAAAGGCCCAAATTACCAGCGAGCCACTTTTTGTTACCTATTTAATTATACCATATTAAATTTATTTAACATTGCAATATATTGATATTTTGGCGGAAAAGGGCTGGGGCTAAGCCCCAGCCCATGGTTATATTATGGTGCATGACCACGATGCAAAAGGGGTGCGGACCTATGTATAACCACCCAGGCACGAGTTTCCAGCACCCTCCATCTTATGAACCGGGGGCTATCCCCATACTTGCACGCGGTGGTATATCCTTAGCCCACAGGTCCCGTGGAATGCGCCATATATCCAGGTGCTAGCGTGGTTTAAGGGCCAGCGCTTAGCCCTTTGGGCTAGCACTTGGCCAATTTCTATTGCCATATGACCAATAATAGGGGGCGTGTGCCCATTTTGGGGGCTTTAGCCCAAATTTATATGCAAAGTGGGTTTTTTACCCTATGTATTGGATTTTTATTGATTTTCAGGCATGTTAATGGAGGATTTGGCCCATTTTGGGAGATATTGGGCTCTTTTTGAGCCCATATTTTGGGAGGAAGTTGGGGAAGGATAACCAAATTTATATCTATATAAACCAGGCATGTTTGAGGCCATGAAGGACAGTCATAGCAGAGTTATGTTGAAGCAAAGATAAGTCAAAGCCATTTTAATGTAGGGAAGCGGTTGAGAAGGAGACCTTTGTAGGCCATTTATGGGAGCTACACTCAGTCTTTTTTAGTGCCGTCAGTTGTGTTGGATTTATGAGGTCGAGAAGAACATAGTGGGACCAATATGAGATCCATTTGATGTACTTTTTTTGTACTTTTAAAGCATTTAAGAATTAATAAAGAAGCCTCCCCCACTGAGACAAAGGCCCGGAGACGTAGGCAATTTTGTGCCGAACTCCGTTATCACTTCTCTTGTTATGGTTTGTTGTTCTTATTGATTTAGTTCAGATCTGTATATTATGTTATGGCTGCTATTCTTCTTCATTAAATTCATCATCTTTGGTTCAACTTCATAAATGGTTAATTAACACATGCAAATAATAACTCAACCACAGTCATTAAAAGATCTTTTCGGATCACTCTAGCTGGGCCTCCGCCACTTCAATCCTCTGCAAAGGCAACCTCACACGTACGAGTCAAAGAGGTTCTCCATCACAAGAAAGGAAGAGCTTGGGGGGCTGAACACAAAAAGTTCAGACTTTCAAGGACAAAGGGATGCAGACTCAATATGAAATGAAATTTATCTAGAATGTCTTTGCTCTCAATGTTGAATTGTCAATTGTCCAAGGCTTGGATATGGCTCAATTTGTATCCTCCAAATGAAATTGAAGGGTTGAGTCAAAGCGTTTCCAGTATATGGAAGGTCAAGGATCACAAATCAAGTGACATGGCATGGAAACCCATAATATTTTTTAATTTTTGAGCATCAAACCCGATGTACATGGGTTGTAGTGGAGCATCCTGTGTATACCGAGTTGTCTAATTGATAGGGTGTGTATGTGTACAAAAATATGTATTTTATCTTTGGATTGAACAAAAAAAGGGGAATTCAAGTTTGCAGAGGGAAATGGAATGCGATCCAAGTAATATGCATGGAATGAGGAAAAATTTGCTATAACAGATGCCCCCTAATGTGTGAGGTCAGAGGAGTATCTGCGATCGCCGAAATATATTATAATTCCCAGAAGTGGAGTAATGAAGACTCAGTTGGAAGTACTAGTTACTCATGAGAATATTGCAATCCATAATGACTTTGTACACATGGCTACCAATTTGAATTACACTATAGATCCATGTGGATATATATCAAATAGTTGTTCATGGACATGAATAGGCAATACAAAGTGGACACATACCATAGGTTGTCATAGTCACAAACAAGACACAGTGGAGTTCAGTCTCAGAATCAACCGAATATATATGTATACAATGGAGTACAATATGATCTTCCATAATCATTAAAGTCATATAGGTACTAGTCCAATCAAAGACAACAACATATATGGGATGTTGCTACTATAAGTTGGAGGTCTTCTACACTATCCGCCGAAGGTGCGAGTCTACATCATGTGAATAGAGGAGTTGAAGTCGAACACAATGAGACTTCTTTTGATTACCTGTCATTAAAGTATATCGTTTAAAAAATGCGAGATGATCCACTGATAATGAAAGTAGGTGTCAAGGCACTGAGTACATTCTACAAGTGTGAATAAGGGTGTTGAGGTCGAACACTTGAATAATCCATCGATCATGAGACATTGATGTATTCCCAACTGTCGATGGTGGGAGAACCTGACACTTATGACTACAAGCCTCTAGGTACTCATAGTAGTCTAGGTCTCGTTTCCAGAATAGATGAGCTAAAGTCGATGGAAGGAGACCCGCTGAAAGGAGAGCATTAAGGCATCTCCCATCATCCAACATGAGGTATAAACCAATAAATTTATGATTAGGAGGAGCTCAGACGAATAGGATGTTCATGAACCAATGAAAATGTGTGTCTCTCACATGTACTAGATGCAAGTAGTGCACGAAAGAGACCCTTTGAATAACAACCAATAAGGAAAACTGTCGACAAAGGCGAGGAAACCACCAATAGGGATAATGGAATCCAAGACACTACATGAATCCCAATGTGTGAATAAATTTCTTACCATCGAACACAAGTAAAACCCCCCAATCAATGACCATTGAGGAGATGTTGTCTGTTGGGTTCAAGGTTACCTACCCATGATGAAAGTAGGCCCAAGGTACAAGGTAGGACAACAAATTCATGTGATTCTGAGATACACTGAGGGTATGGCCGACATGCAAAGTCAAGAGTTCTAAGGAATGAATGACACATGCTTTAAACTTCCTTTGAACAAGAGCATGAGACTTATGGATAACTCAAACAACACAGACTTAATACTAATGATTGACAAAAGCTTGCGACGCAGGAGGCATAAAAAAACTCTCCATAGGGTCTGAAAGAATAACCAATCGAAGGAATAAACTCTAAACAAAGATCTCAGCTTCCTAAGGTCATGCTAAACCCAAATCTTGGATGAAAATGGACTCAAAAGTTCATGCTCTATTCAAAGGCGACATGACTACTGCCAATAGAAGATAATAGTCTTTTCTCGCCCATCTTTTTTTTAGTTTTTCATAGGCAAATAAATGATATGATATAGGAGAGGAAAGAAGTGTTGTGAGTAAGCAACTAGGTCCAAGCAATGGAACAAACCTATGCTTAATGCAAAGGGATGCATGTGAGACATGGACACTCAGGGGGATGTTTCCTCTACAGGTAAAGGGTGTCAAGCTACAACTGATATATGGAAGGCACTACTTGGCTAGTGATGCGAATTGTTGAGGCAAGAGGCTTATAATGAGAAAGTGAGGGTCGGAAATAAGCTCAATAATGCAATCATGATAATGGAATGCAATTGCAACTTAACTCACAAATGTCCTTTTTCATAGATTTAGTCCCCTAGGCCCAAAAAAGTATAAAATAATGCCCTGGAGAACTCTTCTAGCCAATAGCTCTATAATGACGCTATACTCAGCCACATTATTTGTTGATGGCTCCAGACGAATGCCACCTAAAGACACTAGTTGTCCCTTGGGTGAGTAAATAACCTAAGCGACAGAAGCCATGTTTCACATGACTGGCACCGTCCATGAATCCTAAGTAAACCGAAGATTTCGTTGACATCTTCCAACCAAAGGAAAAATCAATAAGCAAGCTGATGACGCAAAGAAAAAATATAAAGAAGTATATACATTAAGATGCACTAATAAACAAAGGTCTCGCCCGAGTTTGAGGGCTCAAGCATAATACCTTTTAAGGTAGAGCCCATTTTTGGGCTCATCCAACATATTCCCCTCATACTCTTCTAATTCATAGGCTCCTTTCTCTAGGACACGTCACACAATATAAGGATCGTGCCACATGGGGTTGAACTTACCTTCCCCTAGTGGTTATTTGGCTTTGTCATAAAGGAGAACCAAGTCACCCTCAACATACTGCTAGGGACAGACAAAATTATCATAATGAACCTTAACACGTCATTTATTCACTTCGATAGTTGTAGAGGTGCCTTGACGCTGCTCATCAAGGTTCTCTAGGTGCATGAGGCATTCTTCAAGATTGAATGTGTCAGGTAGGAGCTTAATTGCCAATTTAATGGAAGGCATTTCACATTCAATTAGAAGAATCGACTCAACCACATGTACTAACTGCAATGGAGAGAAACTAGTGGAAGTCTTTACCGTGGTTCGGTATGCCTAAAGTGCAAGGTAAAGAATCACATGCCAATCATATTTACTCTGGCTAATATTTTTTTGGAAAATGGTCTTAAGAGATTTATTTATCGCCTCTACTTGTCCATTTTCCTGGGGATAATAAGGGGAAGAATTTCCATGTGGTAGTTTCGATGCTAACTCCGTCATCATTTCATTCTGAAAGTGACTGCCATGATCAGTGACAATATATTTTGGGATTCCGAACTGGGCTATAATCTGATTGAACACGAAGAATTTTGCAATCCTACCATCAAATTTAATGGTAGGCATGGCCTCTTCCCATTTAGTGAAATAATCCACGACCACGATAATATGTTGGTGCCACCTAGCTAAGGCTGGGTTGCAGTCCATAAAATCCACCCCCACTTAGTGAAGGGACTGACGATAATGATTGGGTGAAGAAGGGTTGGGTGCGAGCGCATTTTCCGAGTGAACACCTGGAAAGGGAGACACTTCTTGACCGCTTCAATGCAGTCTTTAAAAATTGACGGCCAAAAATAACCGACTCACAATATCTTTTGGGTTGTTGCAAGCACGAATAAATGACCACCACACACCCCATTGTGACAATCATTGAGAACAACTTCAACTTCCTTGTGAGTCAAGCAACGTCGTAAAATATTATCCACCCCTCGACGATACAAAGTGTTGCCGATAATAAGGTAGTTCTTATTCCGATGACATATACGTCGTCGATCGTCTCTCGACAGATGCTAGGGGAGCTTCAAGGTTTGAAAATAGATTAAAATGTTTCCATACTAGGGGTCTGAATATGAGATAAGGAAAATATGTTCATCCACGAACGAATCGTCATGAAAAATATCCTCATCCAGTCTAGGGAAGTATGACATTAGCTCGGAAAAAACTAGAGATTTCTTAGATTTTGCAGAAGTGAAATCGATATCAAATTCTTGCAAAATAACAATCCACTTATTGTATTTCACCCCTATTATATGCCTGGTAAGGACGTATTGAAATGGATTGATATCCACAACCATGATAGTTGTAACAAACCCCGTCGTTAAGACAACATACAACACATATAAAGTGCTATTTTTTTTTTGTTTTCTTTATAAAAACAAGAAGGTAACAACAACATCAGTCAATCCACGCAACTCGATGACGAACACAATGCACACAATTCAGACAATAGTCAACATAACGACCTAACATACTAGCACATCATGCAACTGGATGCAACATACTACAATCAACCAGGCAAAGAGATAAATGACTACCCACTAGTCCTACCATGCAAGGTTAGGACCTCCAGGACACATAAGCAATGCTCAAGCCCAGGTTCCCATTGATTTTGACCATTTAAGGTCTCAAGGATGGCAATTGTTTTGAGGAACAAGGATGTGTCTACATCTCGCCCATCACAAGCAAGACAAGCCTACTAAGCTAAGGACCAACATCAGACCAATCCAACGCAACCAACATCAACGACACACGTGACATGACCCTTCAATGCGAGTGAGGAAAAACAATCAAAGATTCAACATTTTGCAAGACGCACCACCAGGGAATCCAAACATTTAGACACTACTTCAATTGACCTTTAATTTACAAGCGCGCAAGATATCCGACATACACAATCTATCTAGCAAAAACCGACTTGAGGTGTAATTCTATTAAAGTCCCATGTGTGCCTTTAATCAATCAATCAATCAATAAAAGTTATATGAATTACTTAAGATGATAATATCATAGGCTGGAAGTTACTACAACACATGTATAAACCCTAGTTTGTCTCACCCTAAGAAGCGTTAATCAATTTTTATTTTTATTTTTGGTTCTAAGGATTTCAATAGTACCTAAAATTGTTTTTCAAAGACTTGTAGTATGACAACTATGAATAAAATAATTTGAGGTATAATTTTCTCTATACACCTTTATATTAAGTTATTTAATTAATAGTTAGTAATTTATTTCCTATTTGTAAATAGATATTCATCATAACCTTAACACATTATGAGTATGAGTTTAAATTATGCCTTCAATACTGAGAATCTTACCATATAACACTTTTGCTTGCCAACTATTCTAGTAACAAAATAATAATCGTATAAGTACAAAAAATTACCTTTCTTACAAGCATGAAACTTACCCAACCATAATTGAATCAAATCATGCTCAAATTATTAATACATGATTAATTTTTTCTAATTTCACTACTTAATAATTTGAATATCGATATTGATAATTATTACTTAATAATTTTGATATTATTTCACTACTTAATAATTGAATATCGACATTGATAATTAGAATTTGAATATCGATATTGATTCTGCAACAGGGATATCACTCTGTTAGAATCAACCTGTTGTCTACCAGAAAGATGTACATTGTGTCATTTTTATCAACCGGGCTCATAATCACCTTGATGAATATAGGAATTCAGTAATCTTATTTTCTAGTTTGTAATGTATCACATATAACAGAAAACATGTCTCAATTCTTACAAATACAATATAGACAGAGACTAGAATTGCTAGAAACAATTACAATATCCACAACTACTGCAAGAGATCCCAATGTAAACACACAATCAAGTCCATTATCTAAAACGATTCTAAGAAATCCCAAGCAACACAACAAAGATATAGAGATGTTGTCCAACCAGCTATGAACTAAATGCAAAAATTACATGACAATTATAAAGCAATAATCATGAAAGACAAATCAGTAATCAATATCGATATCGCTAAGTATTATTAATTATTAATTGTTTCTAATATCGATATTGCTCTATTTCAACATTTAAATCAATAACATAGTCTGCATGTAAATAACAATAACCGCGACAAGGACATTGCAGAATATGGACGCTGTAATAAAATTTAACTACTGAATTATACAAAAATGAAAACTGTTGAGATTATAGTCAACGCAAAGTTGTTTAACACTAACTCCGAACCCTGCGCTATTCAACCGTAAATTTACTCTGTCGTTTATGGCGGTATTCTAAAACCATCAACTAGCATTTAAAATACACCGCACCTATAAGAAATCAACTTAAGAATACATTAAGAGTTAAGGGATTGGTGTGTTCTATAAGAAATCAACTTATGTTCTATAGGAAATAACAAGAGGAATAAACATAAGGTTAAACTAGGAATAAAAATACACTGCCATAAGAACAATGAAACAATGATAGTGCGTTCTAAGGAGATGGACTGTAACCGGTTTAGAAAAACACAAATCGCTTCTAGGTGGGAAAGCGTTTGCTGCCCATATTTAGTCGAAAAACAAGGTATACAGGAAGTAAGGTTGGGAGCCTATGCTCGTTCTACCATGAGAAAAAAATTGGAGACAACCTCCAGGAAGAAAAATGAAATGCAGCAAGAAAATCACAGCAATAAATAAATCATTCGCAACAAGAATTAAATCATTCACATCAAGAATTAAATCATTCGCAGCGTAACGTTACGCAAGCCAGATGTGATCCATACTCCTCCTCTACCATTCTTTTTGTAGAGTTTTCAAGTGATTAGTTTCCCAAACCCTCATTAGATTCCTCTTTCATTTATTTAATTACGAAAAACCTCCCTCGTACACATGTCGCCCGATCCCCTAGTTGCACCAGAAAATCAATTAATTAATTAATTAAATTTTTCTATTTCCCTCACCCACCTAAAAACGTTCCTAAAAATACTCCTCGGTGTCCCAATATTCCCTTACAATTCTTAAATGATTTACGCCTTACTTAATTCCTAGTTGAGTTCATAAATAGAAAGTTCCAAAGACCAGATTCCTTACTAGGTTAGACATTCCCCTTTTCTTTAAGTTTCCATTTTCTTTAAGTTTCCCTTTTTCTTTAAGTTTCCCCCTTTTCTTTTTAACTAAAAATCATATTTAGCAAGTGTAGAAAAACAACCATTTACCCCTTTTAATAAATTTAATCCTCCAATATAATTTTTACTTTAATAATTAAAGTTTGAATTTCTTTACCCCCTTCTTGTTATATGTCTAATTATTTTTGTTCAGAGGTTCTACTTAGACCTAGGTTTTAAATTCACTAGGCTTGGTGACAGTTCTTAAGGGAATTTTTTTTATTAAACTTACTCATCACTTCATTCATTTTAAGGCCGACCAGGTCCTAAGGAGGCATAGTTTTCTAGGCACTAGGTTTATTAACTTACCAGTGAAAATCACGACATGCCCTTCAAGACGCACTACGTGCTCCAAGGGTGCCACTCGCCTCTTTCTATTTTATTTGCATGACGTGCCCTTCAAGACGCACTACGTGCTCCAAGGGTGCCACTCGCCTCTTTCCATTTTTTTTGTGCGATGTGCCCTTCGAGACGCACTACGTGCTCCAAGGGTACCACTCACCTATTGACTGAATTTGGTAGACGTCAAACCCCTGGAGTCAATACTTCGTCAGGTGATCTTGTGGGAGAATAAAGGCCTCTAAGGAATAAGGACCTTGCCTTATTGCACACCCCTTAGAATCATCGTGAGCGACTGTCACAGTCTTCCCTCATGACATCGTGGGTCTCTTGAACTAGGTAATCGTTAACCTATATTTCGAGCCACGATGGGAGTGCTAGTAGGCTGTGGTAGGGCTACTATCACACCTCTCCCTCAATGTCTCTAGTTGTCGTGCATGACCCCTTTAGTCCAAATGTGAGTATGGTCGACAAGCTATCGTCAACCTGCATCCATCAACGAATCATGTCAACAATAATAATCAACATTATAACATCTAATTGTATGTACATATGTCACATCAACAACATTCAAACTCTAACAGTCCACTCCCTGACTCGATCTGGAGTCCACGGAGTTTCATCGATGCCTCGACATCCTCAATGTCCAGAGTCCTGCACACTCAGGAGAACCTAGTCAATAGAACCTGTCGATGTAAATACAACAAAAATAACATAACATCAAATCCACAATGTCTCATAATCATAATCAAAACAACCCATAGTATAACGACCTGGATCACTTGCACGCAAGTGTCCTCAAAGAATAAGTCCGCTCAGTGCACGGTAGAGCGGGATGTTACATACACCCCCTCTTGTTTTAAACTTCGTCCCGAAGTTTCATAGTATGTACGTGCCGAAATAAAGTGTATCACAATATCATATGTCTAACTATCAAACAAAAATGGGAACTACTGACGCATATCATATGTGTCTTCCTAGGTCGCCGAGTGTGGACTATAGTTGTCCCACTGGACCTTGACCTGATATACTGTTTGACGCGTAATTGTCGAATGAGATGGTCCAGGATGCAGATTGGGTCTTCCGTGAGAGCACCCTCGTCCAATACCTGCAAGGAACTCATGTCAATAACATGTGTAGGATCACCAACATAATGTCTCAAAACAGATACGTGAAAAACATCGTGCATACACCCCAAAGAATCAGGCAAGGCTAGTTGATAGGCCATGAGCCCCTTCCTTTCCACAATATTGAAGGGTCCCATGAATGTAGGAGATATTTTAGCACCCTTTCCAAACTTGATCAAACTCTGATGCGGTTTCACCCACAAGAAGACTCGATCGCCAACTTCATAACTACGATCGACACGATGCGCATCGGCATAACTCTTCTGTCGATCCTTCGCTTCCTTGATCCTTTGTCTTATTGTTTGCATTTAGTCTTCCATTTCTTGGATCGCTTCAGGTCCCACCAGGACCCTATCCTCAAGTCGATCCCAACTCAAAGGCGTTCGACATAGTCGTCCGTAAAGAAACTCGAATGGAACTATCTTAATGGTGCTTTGATAACTGTTGTTATAATAATATTCTACGAGTGGAAATAATTCTTCCCAACGCTTATGTTGGTCCATCACGTACATACACAACATATCCTCCAAGATTTGGTTTGTTCGCTTGGTTTTTCTATCTTTTTCCGGGTGATATGCGGTACTAAAGTTAAGTTGGGTTCCCAAGGCCTCTTGGAAACTAGTCCAAAATTGTCCTATAAACACCGATCCTCTATCAGATATAATCCTCTTAGGCATGCCATGCAACCTCACAATCTCACTGATGAAAAATCTAGCTATTTCAGGTGCCTGATACGTCATACGCACAGGGATAAAATGTGCACTCTTTGTCAGAGTGTCGACTACTACAAAAAATCGAGTCTTGTCTCCTCGTCGTCAGTGGAAATCCAAAAATGAAATCCATCAAAATGACCTCCCATTTCGATTTCGGAATAGCGTGTGGCTGTAGTAATCTAGCCGGATGTCTATGTTCAGCCTTCACCTACTGAAATTCTAGACATCTTGCCACGTGTTTGACTATGTCTGCCTTCATTCCTTTCCAGAAGAATAAGGGTTTAAGGTCTACCCTCATCTTCATGACTCCTGGGTGAGCCATGTACAATGCTCTGTGAGCCTTGTTTAGGATAAAACTGCTCAACTTGTCGTTGGGCGATACGTAAATTCGACTTTTAAATCTCAATAATCTGTCATTTTCCACATTAAATCCCTCGAATTTTGGTACCATCATTGTGTTTTGTCCGATAAAATCCTTGACCTCTTTGTACCAGTCATCGTCATGCTGTAAAGTCAGAGTCTTTTCACGTATATTCGTCTAAAGAGGCATCATCGAAAATATGCATGGTCTCTGACTCACTGCATCAACCACTCTGTTGACTGTCCCTTTTATGTAAGTAATCTCGAAATCGTACTCACTAAGCAATTCCGACCAATGATGTTGTCGCGCGTTCAAGTTGCTTTGCGTAAAGATGTGTTGTAGTCCACAGTGGTCCGTTTTTAGTTCAAATTTACATCCAATCATGTAATGTCTCCAAACTCTCAAGGCATATACAATGGCTAACAACTCCAAATCATGTGTCGCATAGTTCTCCTCATGCCTTCTCAACTTTCTCGAGATGTAAGCGATCACTCGACCGTATTGCATCAAGACTCCGCCTAAGCCTTCCTTGGATGCGTCAGTGCATACCAAGAAGTCTGCGTCCATGTTAGGGACCCTTAGTAGCGATGTTGTCGTCAACATCTCCTTGAGCCTTCGAAATGCCTCTGCACATTTCTCGGTCCAGACAAACTTCTTGTTCTTCTTCTGCAATTCCGTGATCGGATTTTCTATCTTCGAAAAACCCTCGACGAACCGTCGATAGTATCCTGCTAAACCCATGAAGCTACACACTTCGGGGACATTCATTGGCTCAAGCCATTCCATAATAGCCTTGACCTTTGCTGGATCCACAACGATACCTTCAACGAAGATGACATGCCCTAAGTAGTGAATTTTCGATTGATAAAACGAGCATTTACATAATTTCCCATACAATTTGTTCTCTCGTAGACACTGTAATACCATGTGCAAGTGCTCATCATGCTCCTCCATCGTCCGAGAGTAAATCAAAATATCGTTAATGAATACTTGGATGAAATTGTCCAAGTATTCACGAAACAGCTGGTTCATCTAACTCAAAAATACCCCTGGGGCATTCATCAGTCCAAACGGTAAAACAATAAACTCATAATGTCCAAACCTCATCTTAAAGGTGGTATTAGGGATGCTGTCCTCTTTGATCTGTAACTGGTGATACCCTAATCTCAAGTCGATCTTTGAAAACACCGTCGCACCCTTCATTTGATCGAACATATCATCAATCCTTGGCAACGGATACTGATTCTTGATCGTTGTCTTGTTCAATTGACGATAGTCAATGTAGAGTCTCCATGACCCATCCTTCTTCCGAATGAAAATAACAGGCACACCCCATGGTGACACACTTGAACGTATAAGTCCTAGGTCCAACAACTCTTTCAGTTGCATTTTCAACTCCTGTAACTTTGGGGTCGACATCCGATAAGGAATTATTGCTATCGGTTTAGTCCCCGGTTTTAGGTCTATGGTAAATCCCAATTCCCTCTCAGGAGACATCCCAGGTAACTCCTCGGGGAAGACGTCCGCAAACTCTCACACCATCAGAAGGTTTTCTATGCCTTCCGCTACTCCCTTCTCGTTTAACACAAGGATCACATAAAGCTTACATCCCTCACGCATGCTCTTCTGTAGCTACAAGGAAGATATGAACCTCAGGGAAAATCCTTGGTTCCAACCTACAATCATGCGTCTATGTCCCTCATCATCGACCAAGCTCAACTGTTTCATCTTACAATTGAGGATCACCTCATGCGATTCCAACCAGTTCATACCGATCATGACGTCATAAGATCCTAAGATCGTGACGCACAGGTTGGCCCTGGTGACAAACTCTCCCAGGTTAAGGCTACAACCTGTAACCTTCCCTCCAACCTTTTGTTTGGCTCTTGAAGCCATTTCTACAAAGTTATGCTCATCCTGTTCGACTGCCTTTACCTTAATTCATTTTAACACTGCACCAGAAATAAAAACTCTTGGTAGAACCTGGATCTATCAAAATTCTAAAGGGTCTGGTCAGCGATGGTACCTGACGTCTCGAGCATGGTCGACTGGTGCTCTGCCTGGCAGTTATTCACCGCTGCATGGATCTGATGGGCCTTGCCCAAATCTCCCATGGTAGTGGGTCCGACTGATCCAAAAGCTCTGGTCTCTCCATTGGGTAGTCACACTGGTAATGTGGCTCTCCACATGTCCAACACTCTTTCTTCGGTCCAGTACTCTTGGTACCCGAAGTAGAAGCTGATGATGCACCGGCCTGGAACCCTTGTCTATTCTGTTGAATAGGTCTAATCTGCTACTGCTGCGATCGACGCTTTTGTGTTGCTCTGTAAGGAGTCCGCTGTTGCGGTGCTGCTCGCCGAGGTGTAGTGAAAGTGGATCCTCTCTGGAAACCAAAATATCCTGGTGAATATCTAGTTGGTGTTTTATGCTGCTGCGCACTAGATGACACCTGCCCCGCTGGTCTTGCTAGAGTTTTTCTCTGACCCCCACTGATAAGCTCCTCCTCTGCTATGAGGGCCTTCTAGACAACATCATGCAAGGTTTGAGGCATTGGAATCCTAACCTTTGCATGAATGCTGACATTAATGCCAAACATGAACCTATTGACCTTAAGTTTCTCGGTATTGAGGTGCAGAGCATACCGAAGCAGCTCCATAAAATGAGCCTCATACTCGGGCACCGTATGACCACCCTGTCGCAAGGCGTTGAACTCGTTGAGCCGACACTCAATGAATTCCTCATATAGATACCTCTCTCGGACCTGTTCCTCGAACAGTTCCCATGACACATCTTCGACGACCATGTTCAATTGTGGCAGGAGCGTCTTCCACCATAGAAGAACACTCCCCTTTAGTTGAAAGACCACCATGTGGACCTTCATGTTGGAGGTATAGTCGCGAAGTGCAAAGCACATCGCCATATTCTCCCTCCATGCCTCAACGGCTGCGTCGTCCGGGGCACCAAAGAACTCGAGAAACTTGACCTTCTCTAGTTCTCGATGAATGCTACCAGTACCGACCAGAGCACGCGGTGGATCCTCAGGGCGTGTCGACGCCCTGGCCTCATCTCTATCCAAATGACTGATCAGTGCCTCATACATCTTCTGAAAGGACTTCATCAGCCCAACCACATCACCCACAACTATCTGTTCCTATCCAACAACCTGTTCATCTCCCTGAGGGTTAGACCCCTCAGGCGTGGATGCTACTAGGGGCATCACGCCTCCTCCCCTAGCACCCTGTCATCTACCTCTGTGATGTACTCTAACCATGATTACCTACACGAATACAAATCAATTTAATTAGCGATATCATAATCAATTATCTAATCAACAGAAGCCGTAGTGATCCTAAGTTGCGTGTCAAACCCACTCTGATACCATATGTAACAACCCCCATCGTTACGACAACATGCGACACATATCAAGTGCTATTTTTTTTTTGTTTTCTTTATAAAAATGGGAAGGTAACAACAACATCAGTCAATCCACACAACTCAATGATGAACACAATGCACACAATTCAGACAATAGTCAACATAACGACCTAACATACTAGCACATCATGCAACTGGATGCAACATACTACACTCAACCAGGCAAAGAAATAAATGACTACCTTCCCGTCCTACCCTACAAGGTTAGTACCTCCAGGACATATAAGTAATGCTCAAGCCCAGGTTCCCATCGATTTTGACCATTTAAGGTCTCAAGGCTGGCGACTGTTCTGAGGAACAAGGAGGTGTCTACATCCCACCCATCACAAGAAAGACAAGCCTACTAAAGCTAAGGACCAACATCAGACCAATCCAATTGAACCAACATCAATGACACATGTGACATGACCCTTCAATGCGAGCGAGGAAAAACAATCAAAGATTCAACATTTTGCAAGACGCACCACCAGACAATCCAAACATTTAGACACTACTTCAATCAACCTTTAATTTAAAAGTGCGCAAGATATCTGACATACACAATCTATCTAGCAAAAACCGACTTGAGGCGCAATTCTATTAAAGTCCCAGGCGCGCCATTAATCAATCAATCAATCAATAAAAGTTAGATGAATTACTTAAGATGATAATATCATAGACCAGAAGTTACTACAACACATGTATAAACCCTAGTCTGACCCTAAGAAGCGTTAATCAATTTTTATTTTTATTTTTGGTTCTAAGGATTTCAATAGTACCTAAAATTGTTTTTCAAAGATTTGTAGTATGACAACTATGAATAAAAGAATTTGAGGTATAATTTTCTCTATACACCTTTATATTAAGTTATTTAATTAATAGTTAGTAGTTTCTTTCCTATTTGTAAATAGATATTCATCATAACCTTAACACATTATGAGTATGAGTTTAAATTATGCCTTTAATACTAATAATCTTACCATATAACACTTTTGCTTGCCAACTATTCTAGTAACAAAATAATAATCGTATAAGTATAAAAATTTACCTTTCTTACAAGCATGAAACTTGCGCAACCATAATTGAATCAAATCATACTCAAATTATTAATACATGATTAATTGTTTCTAATTTCACTACTTAATAATTTGAATATCGATATTGATAATTATTACTTAATATTATTGATATTATTTCACTAATTAATAATTGAATATCGACATTGATAATTAGAATTTGAATATTGATATTGATTCTGTAGCAGGGATATCGCTCTGTCAGAATCAACTTGCTATCTTCCAGAAAGATGTACGTTGTGTCATTGTTATCAACCGGGCTCATAATCACCTTGATGAATATAGGAATTCTGTAATCTTATTTTCTAGTTTGTAATGTACCAGATATAATAGAAAACATGTCTCAATTCTTACAAATACAATATAGACAGAGATCGGACTTTCTAGAAACAATTACAATATCCACAACTAATGCAAGATATCCCAATGTAAACACACAATCAAGTCCATTATCTAAAACAATTCTAAGAAATCCCAAGCAACACAACAAAGATATAGAGATGTCGTCCAATCAACTATGAACTAAATACAAAAATTACATGACACTTATAAAGCAGTAATCATGAAAGACGAACCAGTAATAAATATTGATACAGTAATAAATATCGATATCACTAAGTATTATTAATGATTAATTTTTTCTAGTTATTAATTGTTTCTAATATCGATATTGCTCTGTTTCAGCATTTAAATCAATAACATAGTCTGCATGTAAATAACAATAACTATGGCATGGACACTGTATAATATGGACACTGTAATAAAATTTAAGTACTGAATTATACAAAAATGAAAACTGTTGGGATTATAGTCAACGCATAGTTGGTCAGCGCCAACTCCGATCCCTGCGCTGTTCAACTGTAAATTTACTCTGTGATTTATGGCGTTGTTCTAAAACCGTCAACTAACATTTAAAATACACCGCGCTTATAAGAAATCAAATTAAGAATACAATAAGAGTTAAGGGATTGGCGCGTTCTATAAGAAATCAACTTAAGTTCTATAGGAAATAACAAGAGGAATAAACATAAGGTTAAACTCGGAATAAAAATACAGTTCCATAAGAACAATGAAACAGTGATAGCACGTTCTAAGGAGACAAACTGTAACCGGTTTATAAAAACGCAAATCGCTTCTAGGTGGGAAAGTGTTTGCTGCCCAGATTTAATCGCAAATCAAGGTGTACAGGAAGAAAGGTCAGGAGCCTGTGCTCATTCTTCCATGAGAAAAAAAATGGAGACAACATCCAGGAATAAAAACGAAATGTAACAAGAAAATCGCATCAAGAAATAAATCATTCGCAACAAGAATTAAATCATTCGCAGCGTAAAATTCGCTGTAAGAAATAAACCAATCGTAGGAGTAGATGAAGAGGTATTTTTGTTGTACAAGAGGTGGATTTGCTGAGCAAATTAAAACGAATTTGTAGAGAGTAAAACCATCATTAATCATAGAGAAATAAAACATTTGGCAAACTGGAGAGACATCCCCAAATCGTTGTGTGGAAGCACGAGTTTGCAGAGAATAAATCACAATAATCGCAGAGGCTAAGGAGGGAATGAACGCCCAGGAGAGAATTCCTTGTTGGGTAGAGAAATTATCCTACAATTATTATCCATGCATAGGAAAGCAGGGAATTTGAATCTAAATCTTTAACACCGTAGTGAAAGATAGTCGATTATGCTCCTGGCCGACTGCTCAGACACATACTAATAACTTAAAGGATAAAGGAACAGAAGATAAAACCACAATTTTTCGTTGTATTAAAAAAAAAAAAAAACGCAGAGAAGTCATTTACATTCAGAGTTTGGGTTCGCCATTGGAAATCAAATCAAAAGTACATTAAGCAAAATGCTGGGATAACTTTGAATTCTCTGATCATAGAATGCTGGGCTCATCAAGACAAATTCACTGAAATAAAAAAATGAAATCTCTGGATAGTATTACGCTGAATAAAACATAAAATTTAAGACAATAGAAGTACCCTAACTGAAGGCGTAGGAACATAAACTAACTACCCTTCAACCAAATTTCACAAGCGTAAATTGTAGGACAAAGAATTAACTAAATTTTTAACACAGTGACGCATGCGTGCTTTCGACGTTAGAGAGATGCATATACAGGGAATTTAACTACCATTCAATACTAATATACACATGCGTACCGTAGCCAATTGCGAATGCTCCAAAGTCGTTGTTCCGTGCACGCTCTGTCCAACTCCGGCTTGACAACCGATGTGACCTCACTGGTACCTCCCAGCCAATGCTAGGGTACTCTTCTTCCCCTTGAGCCCCCCGAGTCGCAAAGGGGAAACACACATAATACCATAGAATTCTAGCTCCCAACTCACCTCGCAAGGTCGAGCTACCACTCGTTACCCGAGCTGGGTATCCCAACTCCCATAAAAGAAACTCAGTCAAGATAAAATTTGGCAGCATAACGTTACACAAGCCAGATGTGATCCATACTCCTCCTCTACCATCCTTTTTATAGAGTTTTCAAGTGATTAGTTTCCCAAACCCTCATTAGATTCCGCTTTCATTTATTTAATTACGAAAAACCTCCCCCGTACACGTTGCCCGATCCCCTAGTTGCACCAGAAAATCAATTTATTAATTAATTAAATTTTCCTATTTCCCTCAGCCACCTAAAAACGTTCCTAAAAACGCTTCTCAGTGTTCCAATACTCCCTTACAATTCTTAAATGACTTACGCCTTACTTAATTCCTAGTTGAGTTCATAAATAGAAAGTTCCAAAGGCTAGATTCCTTACTAGGTTAGACATTCCCCTTTTTCCTTAAGTTTCCATTTTCTTTAAGTTTCCCTTTTTCTTTAAGTTTCCCCCTTTTTTTTTAACTAAAAATCAGATTTAGCAAGTGTAGAAAAACAACCATTTACCCTTTTAATAAATTTAATCCTCCAATATAATTTTTACTTTAATAATTAAAGTTTGAATTTCTTTACCTCCTTCTTGTTATATGTCTAATTATTTTTGTTCAGAGGTTCTACTTAAACCTAGGTTTTAAATTCACTAGGCTTGGCGATAGTTCTTATGGGAAACTTTGTTATTAAACTTACTCATCACTTCATTCATTTTAAGGCCGACCAGGTCCTAAGGAGGCATAGTTTTCTAGGCACTAGGTTTATTAACTTACCAGTTAAAATCGCGACGTGCCCTTTAGGACGCACTACGTGCTCCAAGGGTGCCACTTGCCTCTTTCCATTTTATTTGCACGACGTGCTCTTCAAGACGCACTATGTGCTCGAAGGGTACCACTCACCTCTTTCCATTTTATTTACGCGACATGCCCTTCATGACGCACTACGTGCTCCAAGGGTTCCACTCACCTCTTGACTGAATTTGGTAGAAGTCAAACCCCTGGAGTCAATACTACCTCAGGTGATCTTGTGGGAGACTAAGGGCCTCTAAGGAATAAGGACCCTGCCTTATTGTGTGCCCCTTAGAATCATCGTGAGCGATTGTCATAGTCTCCCCTCATGACATCGCGGGTCTATCGAATTAGGTAATCATTAACCTATAGTTCAAGCCACAGTAAGAGTGCTAGTAGGTCGTGGCAGGGCTACTACCACACCTCTCCCTCAATGTATTTGGTTGTCGTGCATGACCCCTTTACTCCAAATGTGAGTCTGGTCGGCAAGCTATCATTAGCCTGCATCCATCAATGAATCATGTCAACAATAATAATCAACGTCATAACATCTAATCGTATGTACATATTTCACATCAACAACATTCAAAATCTAACAGTCCACTCTCTGACTCGATTAAGAGTCCACGGAGTTTCATCGATGCCTCGACATCCTCAACGTCCAGAGTCCTGCACACTCAGGAGAACCTAGTCAATAGCACCTTCCGATGTAAATACAACAAAAATAACATAATATCAAATCCACAATGTCTCATAATCATAATCAAAACAACCAATAGTATAACGACCCAGATCACTTGCACACAAGTGTCCTCAAAGAATAAGTCCGCTCAGTGCACGCAAGAGCTGGATGTTACAGTAGTTTTGCAGAGTAAGATATAATGTCGTAATCTTTGAACCACATGTACAAGGACCAAGGCCAACTTCTCTACGTGAGAGTATTTAAGTTCATGACCAACTAGATTTCGACTAAGGTAGTAGACACCATGACCATAGAGGTCATCGTCCTCTTGAACCAGTACCATACCAACTGTCCCTTATGATGCGACGATATAAAGAAAAAATTCTATATTGTAGTCAGGGGCCTTTAGTAGAGGCGTCGATACCAAGGATTTCTTAAGAGCATCAAAGGATTCCTGAGCTCGCTCATCCCATATGAACAGAGTGTCCTTCTTCAAAAGACACATGAAACCTTTAGTTATATTGACATATTTCAATATGAAATGATGTAGGAAGTTAGCTTTCCCTTGTAAACCTTGAATTTGTCTAATGTTACATGGGGGAGGCGACCAAAGTATTGCCTCAACTTTCATAGGATCCACCATGATCCCATGCTCAGATATTATGAATCCTAAAAGACGACCAAACCTAACACATAAGATGCACTTGTGAGGGTTCAACTGAATGCAATAATAACAACATCTCTCAAATAATAGTCAAAGGTGAACCTAGTGATCTACCCTCTTGCGGGAGTGAGCAACGAGATCATCTAGGTAAGCTTCGACGATATGCTTAAGATCGTGAAATGAAAAGGTCATGGCACGTTGGAAGGTTGCTCCGGTGTTTTTAATACCGAAAGGCATTTTCCGGTATGCAAAGGTACCCCAAGGAAAAATAAACGTTTTCTTGTGTTGATCCTTGGGTTTGATATGAATTTGGTTATAACTTGAAAATCCATCCATAAAGGAAAATGCTTCACTGCTTGGATATTCATCAAGAATCTGGTCAAGAAAAGGAGTGGGGAAGTTATCTTTTGGACATGCCTTGTTCAAGTCCCTAAAATATATACATACACAGACGATTCCTTGTTTTTTATCTACGGGAATGGGGTTGGACACCCATTCCATCAAGGGAACCAGGTAGATGAAACCGACATTGAGCAGTTTCTCTACTTATGCCTTAATAGTGGGGGCATTCCTAGTATTTGCAGCTATAAGACATTTCCAAACAGGTTTAGCATTTGGATAAGTTTTAATTTCATGCTCAATAATGTCGAGGTCGATCCTTGGAATCTCTTCATATAACCAAGAAAATACATCTCAGAATTATTTGAAGAGATCGATGTAGATTGTTGGTGCAAAATTGTTCAGACTAGGGTCCTTCTTAGGTTACAAACAAAAGGTACCGAAGTAGTCTAGATCGCTGGCATTTTCATCTACCCAGAAGGGAAGAAGTGTCACCCAAAGCGCAGTCGAGACAAGAAAGAGAGGGAAGGGTAAGGATAATACTTAGATAGACCTCTGATTTATCAAGACTTACTGTAGTCTTGCGCAAGATAGACTAAACCTGTAACAGTTCCAGGCAATTCCTAACTAGGAATAAAGAAACATAGTTGCATTTCCATTCATAAAGAAGCATTTAGGTATACCAAACATAAATATAATACAAAACAACATTCCATTCATGCATTAGGACTAAATACACAGGATATATATTCAAAATTTAGGCCTCCAATTATATTAACATATCGGGTCCTTCCCACAGCTTGATCCTCATACACAAGTGCTCAGAGGATGTTCTTCACCCGAAATGAGACAATAGTACAATCTCTGCTCCTTTACATTTAGAGTGATACAAAACTATGATACAATGATAGTCTGGCTATTACCCAGATCTCCTAAACTTAGCTCTGCTAATAGTATAGACTATTACAACAATGAATCTTTTCATAACAACAATAACAACTATGATGAGGATATTAACAAAAAAACTAATCTTAGCCCAACACTCCAGCCTAACAACAACAACAATGATAACATCCAACCTTTTACAATCCTATCAGTCTCATATATATAATCTGAACTTTAGGTTTTTTGGTTGAGAAACCAAGAGTTATCTCTTCTTCTTGATCTTGTTGTAACTTCTTTCCTCAATATTGATGTTGCGTTGTCCTTCCAATCACTTTCTTTTTCTTTCTTTTGTCCGTTGTCCAGCTTCTCAGTAGCTTGCACAAATTTTGTTCTCCAAAATGAAGCTGCAATGTGTTGTGCACAACTTCTATTCAACAAAATGAATGGCCCAATAGGCTCTGACCACAATCCTTGACTCGCCCCAAGTCAAGTATTCATCTCTTCCATGGTCTCTGGGTTGGCTTGTTTTTCTCTCTTTCCTTATGGTTCCAAATTGCTTTCACTTCCAGCTTGGACTGGTTCTACTTTATCTTCTTCAAATGAAGGGCCCAACTCAGGTACGAGTTCTAGGGCTCTCTTCTTGACTTATTGAAAGTTGTCCACTTTGTCCTGCCATTTCCTGGCAAACAGTGAAGCTTCAACAACAAATTGTTGAGTGGCGTCCATGATGCACTCTTTTGGTTTTGACACAACTAAAGAGTTCCATTCTGAGTCAGCTATGGCATCCACTTGATGCATCTGTAGGTATGTTGTTTGGACTACATGTCAAAACTCTCGAAGTTCCTTCTTATGCATGGTTTGGGCTTCGTATAGCGCATTGAGTTCATTGTCTGCCTGCTAGATTTTGTCGAATTTCTCTTTCTGTTCCAGTGGATCCAGGGTGCTAGCTGCTTCTTCGTTGAGAGATTGTATCTTCATGCACAAGTCCTCCAATGTTTGGTTGTGCCTTGAAATGATTCCCATCCAATCGCTAACCTCTCTGAAGATCTTTGTGCATTCTGCAGTTTGTTTGTGCAAGGTTTCTCTTGCATTGTTTCCTTCCAAGATGATTTTGTCCATTTTCTCTCATAGCTTCCTGGGTTGTAGTTCAGCTTCTTTCTTACTGTCTCGCAATTGTGCCTCAAGACTTTCTACTCTTTCTACCAGTTCTGACCAAGCTACATGAATTAATTTGATCTACTCCACAGGATCACTTGTTGTGGTAGATTCTGGCAGCTGAGGCGTTGTCTTCCTAACCGTCGTCTAGGCCTCTGAGAGTTTTTCCTTTACCCTTTCCACCTTCTGTTCTACCTGAAACTTTGAGTGTTCCTCCTACATTTGTTGTGCTTGCACAATGATTCCTTCTTGTTTCTAGAATTCTGCTTCTCTTTAAGCTTGCTGGATCCTCTTCTCCAGTTGCTTAATCGAGGCTTTGATTATGCATACCAGCTGCGTTGTTGGTAACTGAGTGAGCTCACCTGATGAAGGAGCAACATCCAGGGGTACCCAGAATTGTAGTGGTAGTCCACTGGCCATTGATTGTGTGGAGGGTGTCTCCACTTCTTCTTCTCCTGAGGATGGACCTTGCAGTTGATGTGCAAGTCTAGCCTTCAGATCCACTGGAAATTGAGGAAAAAATTCTGTCTTGGATAGGAAAAGTTGCAACAGTTCCACGCATAGCCGTGGGTTCTAGAATAGTGGTTCCAGCTGTTCTTACAAAGATGTTGCGCTCTACCCCGATGTATTTTTGGGTTCCCATTGAACCGTCTATGCTCCTACCTCTTCCTATAATGAAACTTCTAGTGTTTCTCTTTTGTTGATGGGAACCTCAACATTGACTGTTGAGAGAAGGATTTGGGTGCCTGGAACTTGCGGTATCAGAACAATTTGACTCTCTGTGGAAAGCATATTTCCCAAAGTGGGTACCGATGGAGTGGATGACTGGATCAAGGCTTCAGGGGTCATAGTGGTGCATTCTTCTACATTTTTATGTGGGTCTGGGAGATCTAGCTGCATGGGCTCGGGTGAAGTGTGTTGGGGTTGAATGGTGGTGTCTTGCGGTGGTGATGGGGCTTGTGGGGGCGATGGAGGTTGCTCAATGATGATGGTTGTGGATGCAGTGGTGTCTGGATCGGGATCATCTGTGATTTTAATCATAGTCTGAGCAGCTCGAGCGACTGCTCTAGTATGAGGTATAGCCGAGGATATCAGTTTTGGGTTCAAAATATTTACAGGAGAAATACATGTTCATGGCTTCTTAATTGAAGGGTCCCCTATGAAAGCAGCGGTTAGGATGTCATTAACATATTTTCCTGACAACACAGCTTGGTCTGGGAGATGCAGAAACATAGGCAACATCATCTTCTTGCGTTCCACAGGTTATGCATCCTCTTCACCTTCTGAGTCCGTTGACATCTGGACCTTTTGTTTCTTCTATGCTAGGCCGGAACTCGGCTGTACTCCTTCTTCCTGCCCCATTTTCTTCAGGAGCTCTGTAGGAAAGAGGTAGTGCATGCCAGATTTGTGTGGATTGTGCTTAACGCTAGTCCACAACATGAATTCTTTATCAAATTCTTCCCCATCAAGGTAGAAGGGGAGCACCCTGGAGTGGAAGTCTTCAGGCTTTGCATGCCTCGCCTAGACAAAGGTATTGCGGCGATTTAGGCCAAAGGATATGTTGCGGGTATTGAGGTTCAACAACTCCTGTGGTATGCGCCATCGCTAAGTTGCGTCGATTAGCTGAGTATACCATTTTGCAAAGGCGACATTGTTGAACTCCATGTTCTCCTGATCTGGCCTTACATGCGACGACTCAAACATTTTTGCAAAGCAACCTTTTTCTGTCGGTGCTAACTATCTTCCTACGGGTGGCTTCCATTTCCATATTGCAAACGCTACTAGTAGGTATCCATATGTGAAGGTTTCGCCTTTCTCCCGAGCTTCCTCACAAGCGGCCAAAAGTTCCTCTAGTAGGTAGCTGCACCAGTTGAATACAAATCCATTTGCGCAGAAGTCAGCTACTGGAAGAGAATCTAAGGTGGATTCTCCCTTGTAGTAGGAACACATGACTTTTCTCTCAATTACATAGCAGGCCATCGAGACTGTTTCTGGAATGATTGGGTCAATCTTTGTTGTTCGCCCAACTCTCTATGTGTGGAACTTCTCTTATAGTCTAATCTCACCTTTCTTCTTCCCGTGCTTGCTCAGGCCTTGGAATCATTTAGACACATCCTCACCCTTGGGAGATAAGTTGATGAGATGGTGTATTTCATTTGCATGAATCAGATATATTTGGTCGAGCCATAAGCTTCTGTCATGGACTCGACTTATCAGAAACTTTGTGCACTGCGCAACCTCGCCAGTGGTCCCAAATACTGGTAGATACCTGAGGTGCATGATTGTGGAGTTGAACAGGTTGATGAACTCTGACTTTGAGACAAAATACATGCCTCCCATTGAATCAGAGACCAAGTCCCAGAACATGACAATGTTCATCAATGGAAACAATACCTCATCCGTTAGATCTAGGTCCAGAAGTTTCACTTGCTTTGTCTTCCCCTTTACATCCCCGAAGATCTCGATTCGAGGATCATACAGTTCATCTGGGATTGCTTCTTTGGGAGCTAAACTCTGACCTCCTATTTCTATTGGCATGCTAGCTTTGAAGGGATGATAAGTTTGGTAAGTTGGGTTTGTCTTTGTGACAGGGGACGAAAAATCTCTCAGGATACGCGCGATTGCGGAAAATTCAAAATCAGAGGGTAGCTAAAAATAGACAGTGATTCTTGCTTTGCGCATTCATGGGGTATTATAACTGGATAATTGGAAATATCTGTAGACGCACGTAAATACACTCATCATTAGGCCATAACATTTTTTTTAGTATTAAGTGTCCGACGAGACGGTTAATGGGGTAAGATCTATCCAGTGATCTTGGCTCTTAATGAATGGACTGACAGGGACGTGGTCGAGATGAGGAGCTTAACTTTTAATGGATGAGAAGCTCAATGGGGATATTGATGGCATATGTGCGTATCGCACCTTTATGGCTTAAAAAAAAGTTCTGACGGATTACGATGACTATCATAAAGCGTATGACTGGACATGATGCGTGTGGCACATGGGATGTGATTGAGTTCGTATTCGCCCTCCCTCCGACCACAATGGGGGTGACCGTCATATTTAATGACTTCATTTAATTAAACAGTGGCTCTTTCGATCATGTGCGGATGAGTAAGCATTTCTTCACAAAAGCAATGCTTAGACTAAAACAATATATGTCGTGGCACATTCAATGCACACTTAGATGTTATTAACTGAATTAAATGAATTACAGGAAATGAAAATCTAACTATTGTACATGATCCTTTGGAATGGAGAAACCGTGCTTTGGATCAAGCATGAGAAATGTAGGGTTTCAGGTGGGAACCATTCACCCATCCTGGCTAAAGGATATGATCCAGTTGTGCTATCCCGACTGCACCAGATTGTCATATTTCTGCAACTATGAATGGACCCAACCAGTGCATGCACAACTTGCCTAGATATTTCTGATATCGTCTGTCATAGAGTAGTATCTTATCCCCTTGCACGAATATTTTGGACTTAATATGCCTATCATGCCAAGATTTTTGTCTAGCTTTCTCAACTGTTTGATGAAAATCCGCTAGAAATCTTGCTTTCTCAAGTTCTTGCAAGTCTGCAATCCTCTGCGCAATTGATTCATCATCTGTCATATGTGTAGCTTGTGATATATGGAGACTAGGGGTAATAAATTCTGCGGGTACGAAAACTTATTTCCCATAAACCAACCGAAATGGGGTATACCTGTGTATCTTATTCGTGGTAGTTCTGTAAGACCACAAGACTAGTGGAACTCTACCAAGCCAATCTTCCCTGTTTGTGCAACATACTTTTGTTAGTCCTCTTTCCAAAATTTTATTGAATGCCTCCACTATACCATTAGCTTGTGGATAGTAGGGATTGCTCTTATGGTGCTATATAAGAATTATGTTGTCAACATTGCAGTTGTACTACTGATAAAGTGACTACCTTGATCACTGGTCAAACTTCTAGGACATCCAAAGTGAGTGATAATGTTATCGAAGATAAATCTATTTGTTGTATCTGTAGAACAGTCTTGAACTACCTCTTCTTCAGCCCATCTTATAAGGTAATCATTTTTGGTGATGATGTATCTGGCCTTTGAGTGCTTAGCCGAGGGGTTGATCGGTCCAGTAAAATCAACAATCCACTTCTCAAATGCCTGAAGTGCTATGACTGGATGAAGGGGTAATTCATCTGTGCATGATGGATTCCCTACTCTTTGGCAGGTGTCACAAGATCTAACATATTCCTTAGCATCTTTAAATAACATGGCCCACCATAATACAACTTGAACTACCTTATGTGCAATATCTTTACCTCCATCATGTCCTCCCGTAACTCCACTGTGACATTCCCACAGGATATCCTACCTTTCATGGTTCAAGACACATCTCCTAAGGATGTTGTTGAGTCCCAATTTGTAAAGTTGTTCGACAATCAATTGATAGTCTGCTACACAAACCACCATATGTCGCTTCTGGGTTGCAGAGTAAGTTTCTGGGAAGGTCCTTGTACTGAGAAAGACAACATTGTCTTCAAGATACCCTGTGATGGCCTCAATCCAGAACAGGTCCACGTCCGAGATCCGATCATCCATTGCTCCACCACTTTCCCCTGAATCCAATCTGGAAAGGTGGTCTGGACCTACATTACATATTCCTAGTTTGACAATGATTTCAATGAAAATTCTTGAAAAAGCAGTAGCCACCTGCAAATTCTTCCTTCAAGTACTGGTTTATTGAGTAGGTACTTCAATGCAAAATGGTCAGTAAAAAACTTGAAATGAGAGCCTAATAAGTAGTGTCTAAACTTTTGTAATGCATAAATCATAGCTAAACCTTCCCTTTCAGTGGTTGTGTATTTGCGCTCATCTTGCGATAGTTTTTTGCTAGAAAAGTAGATAGAGTGGTCCATATTCCCTTCCCATGGTTGTGCTAGAATGGCTCCCAAGGCGATGCTTGTAAAGGAGAAATCCTTGCAAAATTATTCTTGTAAGGTCTGCCAATAGTTTGTTTTTATTTTGGTCTCCTCATGTATATACTGAGCCTTTGGAATGGGCCCCAACGAATGGAAAAATACTCAAGCCCATAGGTGAGAGGGTACTTCTGCAACTCTCCACTGCTTTAGGCAATGTTCAACATGCACTCTAGGGTTAGATCGTCCTCAAACAGTTGCGCATATTGAAAATCTATATTCATTTCTTCTTTTAGTTGATTCCTACTTTAGAATCGACATCAGATGTCTTGTTTTGCATCTTCCCACTCCATAATCGAGGCTTTATGGGTGGTCCACCATCTAGCGGGTGTATCTTGTAAGGCTAAGTCAAGAACAAGGATCCTTTGATCCATCGCTATTTTCTCTTCCATGATGGCAAGAAAACTGTGTACCTTTAAGGTGCCATCATACATCGGGGGTTCTCTGAAATTGGTTCCAATCCATCTTGTTGCTCTGATAGTTGCGCATTGCCTTAAGAATCACTCATATGAACCTTCCTGCCAACTGTCAAACGCTACTTCCAAATCCTTGTTAGCAGATTGTATGCTTCTCCAACTTACTGATCCATTTGCAGTAGGATTTATATAATCTGGTCTCATACCTGTTGTGATGGTGTATAATTGGTCAAGGGCCTATGATCCAGATTTTATGAGAAGAACGAAATGAATACAGATTATTAACAGGTGCTTAACACAAAATAACAAAGATATAGTAAAACTAGTTTTCTATTCAATAATGAAATAAGATGAAAACTATAAAATGCAGCGGAAACAAGCTTGCTGGAATGGTGGCGACTTATCTCTGAGAAGAGATGTGACAGTTGCGCTCATTCGCAAGAAGATGATTATAATGAGGGTCTTAATGCATTTTTACAATAAGCAGGAATGTCCAAAACCCTAGACATCCAAAAACCTAACCCTAGGAGATGAAGTGCCAAAAGTCATGTGGGCCCCGTTTGGGTAAGTTAGTACATCAACTTCCCGGGGTCGTAACTTTTACATGCGATCTCCGTTTTAGGCGTATGATAGCCCGTTGGAAAGGTATCATTGAGGATATTCATTTTAGGCACAATATTAAATGAACTTAGAATTTGCAAGCCTGTTTTCCCCAAAAAAATCATTTAGGGCCTCAAAACGGCTCCGGAAGTGAAAACTGCTAAAACTAGTAAATTACCAAAATTGCCAGAAAACTGTTTTGAGCTAGTTGGAAAAGGTGGGTGGCCACCGATATCCATATGGATCAATACTACCTCCTTAGGAAGCAATGGTATCCATTTCGTTGAGGTCCCCCATCAGATGAGGAAATTTCTGCTGAATTTGGCCCCGGGTGAGCCACTTGCCTTGGTGCACAAGTTGCCCTACTTTGACGACTCGATAAAGATGGATCCTTTGCTGTCGAGTGCCCTTGATTTGTGTGTCCAAAATATGATCATTGGATGCTTGTTGTATGCATTCGGGGTTGAGCTCTGTTGGTTTCATCTGTTCTGCTACTTCTGAGGTGTCCAATAATGGTGGAAAATAAGGGCGAAGGAGATCCACGTTGAACACTAGGTGTAGGCCCAGGAAAGAAGGAATGTTGAGCTCAAAAGAATTATCCCCCACAACCTTGGTGATAGTGTACAACCCATTATGGAGTGGGTGAAGCTTCTGATGGGGTCCTCTAAGGTGTTCTTTTTGCAAGTGCAACCAAACTTTCCCGCCCACCTAAAACTTATGTGGCACCTGATGTTGATCATGGTGCTATTTGTACTTGTCATTGAACTTCTGTAGGATATCCTAAACCTATTGGTGGATGTGCTAGATCCTCTCAATGAACCGGGTGGCTTTGTCAGCTTCAGTTGGAGTAGGATATGAGTCGGTCGAGGTGATCGCAAGGGGAAATGCAACATCTATGGGACCCAATGGTTGGAATCCCAACCCCACCTGAAAGGGGCTGTGGTCAGTTGAGTTATGTAGGGTTCGCTTGTAGCTATGTTGGACATAGGGAAGGCTCTCATCCCATGTGCGGGGGNGGGTGCTTTGAATTATACATGCGAAGGATATGCACAATCATTTGATTTACAACCTCGGTTTGGCCATCTATCTGGGGGTGGAAGGCCGTGGATTTGGTGATCTTGGTGTCCAGCAGTGACTAGAGGCTCGACTAGAATGTGCTGAGAAATCGACTATCCCAATATGAGACAATGGTTTGTGGGATTCCAAAATGTACCCAGACTCGTTCCAATAAGAGCCTGGTAGTGGCCTCTGCTGTGATGCTCTTCTTGTAGGCAACCAGAATCGCCATCTTAGAAAAGCGATCAACAACCACAAAAACACAGTCATTTCCCTACTTGGTGGATGAGAGGCCCGACATGTAGTCCATTGAGATGGATTCCCATGGCATGTCAGGAGTAGGAAGAGGGGTGTACAGGCCCTGTTTCTTAGTGGTCGGTTTGGCAATAACGTAGGCAATGCAGGACGAGATATACTTGCTGACCTCCTGTCGAAGTTTCGGCCAGTAGAAATGTTTCTGTAGCATCACCACTATATTTTTGACACCAAAGTGTCCTGCCACCTGACTGTAGTGGGATTCCCAGATCAGCTTCACTCGCTCGCTTGATGGAACACAGATATGGCCCAGACGACACAACAACCCATCCTGAAGATAGAAATTATTGACAATTGCGTTTGCACCCAACATTTGGTAGGTGGTGGCGAAGTCAGGGTCTGTCTCATAGAGTTTGGGCCATCCATATGTCTCATGGCCGCAAGAGTCTATCACCATGGTGAGTGCCACGACTGGCAGTCTACTGAGGCAATCAGTGACGCAATTGGTGCTTTTCGTTTTATACTTGATGTTGAGGTGGAATTGTTGCAAGTATGTGGACCACTTTTGATGGCAGTCATTCTGCAATTTTCCCTGTGTTTCCATGAACTGCAGTGGCTTATGATCAGTGTGGATGACTGTCTCCTTCCCAAGAATGTAATGTCTCCACTGGAGGGAGGATTTCACAATGGAGTACATTTATTTGTCATAAGTAGGGTACTTACGAATAATATCTGACAATGTCTCACTATGATATGCCACAGGGTGGCTGTGTTGAGAGAGAACGACGCCCACAACATAGTCTGAAGCATCTATCTCGATCTCAAAGGGATGTTGCAGGTCTGGTAGTGAAAGTACTGGGGCTGAGCACAAGCATTGCTTCAAATCATCGAATGCTTGTTGTTGGGATCGGCCCCACACAAATTTCGCCTTACCACCACCCCTGTTTATTTAGCTGAGGGCCCATGCAATATGGGAGAATCCCAACATGAACCTGTGGTAGAAATTGGCAAGGCCCAAGAAGCTCTGAAGCTCAGTGAGTGTGGTTGGGGATGGCCAGTCACGTATGACTTGGATCTTGGCTAGATCCACATGTACGCCATGCTGATCAATGATGTAGCCCAGGTAATGGACCCTGTACATGCCGAAGGAGCATTTTTCCAAGTTGGCGTATAAATTGTGCTGTCGCAGGGTGTGTAAAACCTGTTGAATATGCTGCAAGTGTTCGGCCCAAGTCTTGCTATAAATTATAATGTCATCCAGATACACCACTACAAAAGTATTGGTGAATGGTCACATGATATCATCCATCATCCTCATGAAAGTGGCTGGAGAAATTTTTAAACCAAAGGGCATGACCAACCATTCAAAAAGGCCTTCCTTTGACTTGAAGGCGATCTTCCATACATCTGTATGTTCTATCGAGACCTCGTGGTAGCCAAACTTCAGATCAATCTTACTAAAGTATTTGGCTTCCGTGAGTTGATCAAGGAGGTCGTCGATTCGGGGAATCGGGTATCGGTTTCTGACTATGATTTTATTCAGAGCCCAATAATCAATATAGAGTTGCCAGGTTCCATCTTTCTTTTGTACCAACACGATTGGGCTCCCGCAAGGTGATGAGATGGGATAGATGTGCCCCTTTTGGAGCAGTTATTAGATCTGTTGCTTGATCTCCTCATTCTTTAAGAAAGAGCAACAATATACTAGCCCATTGTGAAACGGTGCGCCGTGGGTCAGATCGATGGGGTGCTTGACTTGGCAGTGCAGAGGTACCCCTGTAGGTGAGGAGAAGATATCCGAGTATTCTTCCACGACCTTATCTAGTTGCTTCTGTTGTGTGGAGAGGTCAGTCACAGAGACCCTAGATATGGCTGTGATCTTTTGCTTATTCTAAGAGCGAATCATGAAGAAGACAAACTTCCCCGTCTGAGAGATGACCTTCCTACATTTCTTAGCAGAGATCAAGGAAATAACACTAGGTGGGACTACCTCAGGTATCCTGTACAATTTACTGTTCAAAGTAATAATAACACTACGAGGCCTAGACTCATATATAACATGAGGTTTCCATATATAAGCTTGGCCCAAAAGAACATCACAAAATTTGAGAGGAGAAACATCACACAATACCTTGTCTTTGAAGGCCTTGATGCCATACGATAGTCGACAATGTAGGCTGATGCAGAGATCGCTTCCTTGGCGGAGCCATCCAATACTATAGGGTTGTGGGTGCGGCGTTGTTGGCAGGGCCAGCCACTTGATGACCTCTACTGAGATGAAGTTCTTCTTGCTACCACTATCAACGATGAAGTGCAGTGGGGTGCCTTTTACCCACATCTGTGAATGGAAGAGGCGCTCTCCTTCTTCTGGCTCATCTAGTTCACCAGGTTGGAGCTTGGTGGTAGCAACGATGGCACTGGGTTCCGCATCAATGATCTGTCTTCCCCTTTCTGGTTCTGGCTCAGAGTCAAAATCCACATCTAATTCAGAGGCTTTCACTTCGGCCACCAACGACTGCTTTGAGCGGCGGTCAACAGTGTTATGCCAAGGGCTCTTATGGAAGTCGCACCACTTCCTGGTATCTTTCTTTGTCTTTCCAGTGTCCTTATTTTCTTGCGGCTTGGAATGGTTTTCCTGATACTGTCCATCTTTTATCTGTCCTTTGTTCTATGGGTTGGGGCCTCCCTTTCCTATCTTTTGTTGTGAGGGGTTCCTAGGCCCAAATAGCCGTGTCTTTTGTTTGAGCTTCTGCTCGATTTTGACGGCATATCTGTAGGCCACGCCCAAGGATGAGATGTCTAGAAATTCCATTTTGGTCTGGATGCATCTATGTAGAGCACCACGATACTTGAGCACCAGATGTCGCTCCAAATCTTTGATACCCATCTTGGTGCGCAAGGTATGGAAGATATTTGTGAAATCTAGCACTGCTTGGTCTCTTTCTTGCCGCAGTGTGGTCCATTTGGTATACAAGTCGTCATAACTTCCGACAGGGTAGTATTGTTCCCTAATAGCATCCCTAAAGGATTCCCAGGTGGCCATGACTAAAAATAATGAGGTTTCCTCTGTTTCCTTTTGCTCACAGAAAGTTT
>SNQJ01S0010237.1:95819-111089 GCA_010110895.2 Picea sitchensis | reverse complement strand
GATGGTTTTTAGTGCTTTTTGATAATGTCTAATCTATGTGTTGTTGACAAACTGTTGAAGACTTATGTATGAGTATTGGTATCTTGATGTGATAAATTCCAATCTAACACTAGGTTAGTCATGTTATTTGCTATTTGATTAAGTTGTCTTGGAATATGTGTAAATGTAATGGAATCAAAATGTCGAGATAAAAGTCTAACTTGCAGGTATTTGTGAAAGAGGCAAGGATCGTGGACACGGTACACATTGTTGAGCTAGAGGATGATAAGTTGGGAATCTAGTAAGATGCTAAGGTGACGAATATGATGGTGGATAGCCTCGGTGAGGAGACCAATGATGGTGGTGTATTCTTCTTGGTTGTTGGTTGTTGAGCCCAAACATATGTCGCTGGAGTGGAGCAGTTCATGTGAGGGGGAATAGAGGGCCCAAGTAGCCGAAGCAAGATTCTGTGTCCAACGGATAGCTCCATCGGCGTAACCGATGTGGTAGGCCGATGGAGGAGGCATCTTTCAATAACACAAATGGTAAATTAGACGTAAGGTGTATGGAAAGAAGATTAAAATCTCTAAGAAAAGCGTACAAAAAAAAGAAAAACCTAGTGTAGAATAGCTACGCTTAGGCATAAAATTTCTTTAAGTACAACCTGTTGAAGGGTTCTTTGAGAGGGTGGCCTTCGAGAGAGGCCATAATGTATGCACCTTTAGTGAGGAAATGTTGGATGATGTAAGGTCCATGCCAAAGTGACTCGAATTTTCCATGGCCAAGGGTGTCGTGAGCGATATCGTAAGCAAGGATGAGGTCGCCTTCGTTGAATGAGTGAAGGTTGATATGGCGATCAAAGGTGGCTGTTGACTATTTTTTGGCTTACTCATTGTGTTGTAATGAAGATCGACGATCCTCATCCAGGGACTCTAATTTCAACAAATGCTGCTCCATTGGAGCAGTGTTGGGTAATAACTCAATAACAGTGCGTAAGATGAGGATTTCACATTCGATGGGGAGAGTGGCCTCGACCCCATGGACAAGATGAAATGGCATGAATCCAGTGGTAGTTTTCACTACCGTGCGATAAGCCCATAGTGCGAAAAATAACATATGATGCCAATTGGT
The DNA here is from genome assembly GCA_010110895.2 of Picea sitchensis. Lineage (NCBI taxonomy): Eukaryota > Viridiplantae > Streptophyta > Pinopsida > Pinales > Pinaceae > Picea > Picea sitchensis. Next base: position 109,979 of record SNQJ01S0010237.1, on the reverse strand, counting down.
CTTATGTTTGTTAACCGTGCATTGCAACATGGTTTTGAGGACCTTGTTGACCGTCTATACCTTTCCATTAGAATGAGGGTAGTATGGGGAGGCAAACTCATGGGAGAAGCCTAACCGAGAGGAGAGTTTGACAAAGATCTCATTCTTGAAGTGTTTCCCGTGATCGGAGACTAGCTGTAGCAGGACTCCAAAGAGGGAGATGACATGGTTGAAGAAGAAACGTGTTGCGGTGTTGTTAAATGTAGGCATGGCTTCAACCCACTTGGTGAAGTAATCGACTGCCATGACGATGTATTTGTGTCCATTGCTAGATGGAGGGTTGCAAGTCATAAAGTTGATGCCCCATTTGCAAAAGGGGACGACAGTAATGACTGGTTGTATAAGAGTAGGTGGTGCTCGTGCTTTGTTGGTGTAAAGCTAACAATTGTTACATTGCTTCACAACACTGATGCAATCGTGAAACAATGTAGGCCAAAAATAACCAGCGCGAATGGTTTTTTGAGCGGTGAACATCCCTGAGAGGTGGCCCCCGCAAGCGCCACTATGGAAGTCGTTCAAGACTCGATCGACCTCATCGATAGTCAAACATCGACAGATACGGTGTCGACCCCTCACCGATATAAGATATTACCGATAAGGAGGTAGCTGGGAGCCTGGTGACGAATACGTCGACGATCGTCTCGGGAGAGGTGGCTTCCGAATTTATGCGTTCGGAGGTAGACGATAAGATCGCCGTACTAAGGGTCATCCGAGGGGATGTGAAAGAGATGTTCGTTCGGGAAGTTGGTATTGACGGGGGTATTGGTAGTATTGGAGGGAAAATCCGTGATGATTTTGGCGAGGATGAGGGCTTTCTTTCTCTTGGGTGTTGAAAATTCGAGGTTGTACTCCTTAAGGATGACGATCCATCGGGAAAATTTACCATTAATTTTTCAACGACTGAGCAAGTATTGCATGGGGTTGGAATCTACTATGACTTTGGTAGTGTGAAGCAGAATGTAATGGTGCAGTTTCTGGACTGCGAGGACAATTGCAAGGGCCATTTTCTCTTCGTGATTGTATTTCAAGGGTGTCCCTGAAAGGTTTTTACTAATGTAGTAAATTACATGCTCACAATCATCATCCCCTATTTGGATGAGAACTCCCACTACAGAGATGGCTGAGGCCGAGATGTAGAGGAGATAGTCTCGTTTATAGTCGGGTGGACTAATCAATGAAACGTTGGAGAGTGCCGCTTTAAGATCATCAAAAGAGGTTTGGGCATGTTCATCCCAGTGGAATGGGATGTTGTGGCAAAGTAAGCGAAGGAAGCCATGTGCACAAGTAGCGTAATCTGGGACAAAGCGCCGTAAAAAGTTATCTTTGCCTTGTAGGCTCTGCAGTTGGCGTAAATTTCGTGGTGGGGGAATTTTCCTGATGGCTTGGACCTTGAGGGGGTCGACTGTAATGCCACGTTGGGAAACGATAAAACCAAGGAGGCGCCCAACAATGACGCAGAACACGCACTTGAGGGGATTCAAGTGGATGTTGTACTGACGACACCGTTGGAAGATGATTCGTAAATCATTGAGATGATGAGTGCATTTTTTGGAGCGAGCGGTGAGATCGTCCAAGTAGGCAAGAATGACTTGAGCTAGGTCATGAAAAATATATGTCATGGTGCGTTGGAAAGTGGCTCCGACATTCTTGAGAATGAAGGGCATGACACGATATGCAAAAGTTCCCCAGGGTGTAGTAAATCTGGTTTTGTACGGATCAACTGGGTGAATTTGAATTTGGTTGTAGCCAGAAAAACCATCCATGAAAGACAGGGCCTTGTGACCAGTGCAATCATCGATAATTTGGTCGATAAAGGGCGTTGGAAAGTTTTTCTTGGGACAGGCGTGATTGAGATCTCGAAAGTCTGTACAGATGCAGATAGTGCCCTATTTTTTGTTGACAGGGACAGGGTTGGAGACCCATGACGTATATGCGATGGGGTATATGAAACCTGCAGCATGTAATTTGTCAATTTCAGCCTTGATGGCTATAGCGGACACTGTTTTTGATGGACAGATGTGATATCGGGCCAGGTGTCGATACGATGCTCGACAATACAGGGATCAAGGCCAAGCATCTCCATGTAAGACCAAGCAAAGATGTCTCAGTATTCCTGGAAGAGAGCTTCGTAGGTGGTGATTTCTTCAGGAGAGCATGCGGCGCCAATGGTGATTTCCTCTATGGCTCCAGATTTGATGGAAATATCGATTTTGATGGTGGGGGAAATATTGGCCATATTGCCTTCTTCAAAAGCGTCGGGGGCAAGGATAGGGTTATTGAACCAATCTATATGTCCCAATGTGAGAAAATATTTGGTTTTGACTGTGTATATGGGGTTTTGGTTAAGAGGCATGAAGGCTACCTGTGAAGGAAAGAGCGCTCTGTGGTGGAGCGCATCCCATGGGAAATCGGGTTTAGTTAACTCTTCAAGGATGTCTTCGTTGCAGTGAAACTGTCGAGAATATAGGGGATCGAGAGGAGTAACTTTGGTGACTGTCACTGTGTTGTTGTTGTCTGGTGGTGACGATGTAGAGGGGGTATCACAAGGAGGGTGCGATGGTTCACTCGACATAAACCAAATATCGAGATATGGTGGGTGGAAAATGGTAGTCGGGCGTAGAATTTCCATGGGGAAATGAATTAGAGAATTGGGGGGATTTGGGGGTAAATCCCCATATAAATCATCTAGGAACCATGGGGGAGTAGGGAGTGCCTCAGGTTCCGACGAGAAGATATGAACCACATCTAGTGATGGGGTAGGGGTACTCACTAGTTCTGCTGGAAGAGGGGGTGTAGGATTTTGAATAAGGGCCAGTTGGCGACACCTGTATTCAATGATCATAGGACATTGATATGTGAAATGATCAAGTGATTCGTATAGAGAGCAAGGGCATCTCATACATTCATTGACGGAGGTCATGACATAATGGATGTCAGTGACGTGTGTTGGGTTGGGTTCTTTCCGAAAGCTTTGGCTTACGACTGTTAGCGTCTACAGAAATTGAGGTAACGCTGGACAATGGTGTGTATAATGGCCATATTTTGAACAGATGGCGCATGCAAATTTGGTTCGCAGTCCTTTGCTACTTGTGTTCTGGGAGATAGTGGCAGTACTAGAGGAAGCGACGAGCGATGGTGGTGCTCGAGGGAGTTGAATGAGATTACGTAGCTCAGGGAGATATGGACACTTGTTGGTGGGGTGTCTGTCTTTCTCGCATAGCATGCAAGGAGGTTGGACACATGGGGGAAGTGGAGCGGTGGGATCTTTCTTTTTCCGTCTGCCCCTAGCTATAGCAGGGGGGTTAGTGAGTGGGAGTGTGGGTGGGATAGTGGGGGTAAGTATGGGAATCTGCATCGGGATTCCGTCTATTTGGGGAGGGAGGGATGGTTGAGGGACCATCTCAGGTGAATGTAGATACCATAATGAGGTTTCCAACACCATGTTAGGAAGGGTGAGTGTTGCGGCTACCTGGAAAGCTTGTACACCCGATGGGGGGTAAAAGAAAGGGATTTGGGTAATGGCTTGGGGGATTGTTTCCCAAACCGGGATATGGCCCTGGGAAGGGGAAGATCAGGAATGGGTAGAGCTGAACAAGTTCCAGGAGATTCCTGAGGGAGGAGTATTGCAACTAGTGGGATGTCAGGGATGAAAGAGGCCTCAGTGGGAGGGAGAGTATCGTCAATTGTCGTTCCGTCATTTCATATGGCATTTGAGGTGGTGGAAGAGGATTAGTTCTAGCCATGGTGTGAGTGTTTTGCGTACCTGACCCTTGAGGGGGGCTAGGTGGGTTTGTACTGCCCCCTTGGGAATAAGTTGGCCCCCCGCTTCCGTGTAAAGGAGAGTGTGGGGATGTTTGACCTTGGGAAGTGGAACCAAGAAAAGTGGAACCAAGCAAAGCTGATCCTAAGACAATAGCACTCACAGGGGTGTGGGGAAGTATGGCCGATGAGTTGGCAAGACTAGGATCTCCCCCTAGAATGGGAGGGAGATTTAGCAAGCGTCTGGAATGACGAGGATTCTGTGGGTCCCCTATGATGTCTAACTAGCAAGGTGGATGTGTGCAAATGGTGATGAGAGAAATTAATGAACAAGAGACTTTGTATAACTTGGATTTTCACAATATATCTCACAATCGTATGTAATCGCAAGAACAACATACATAAATCAAAAGAAGCATACATGTAGGTAGGTGGATTTTGTCCACGTAGGAGAACAAAGAAAACAAATGCTCGTGTCCTAAAAGACGTAACGTCCTTCCTCTCAAACAACACTGGACCTTCCAATAGCACTCAACAATGGGGTCTGAAGCCACCGGAAGAGGAACTAGTGAAGGATGAAGTAATCAATTATAATGAGGGGTAGAGGGTGCATATCCCAAAAGAGCTGGCGATATTTCCCAATAGCCACACAAAATCCAATCAAGGTGCAATTGCAGCCCATAATTGCCACCTGGGTAGATGACCTAAAATTTGGTCACTAGGTACCTCGATCAAAGTGCGACATTTAGATTTTCGGCCTAAGAAATGGGTCACGGGCTGGATCCCGTCCAAGAGGTGGGTGCCTCAAGGGGGGACGCACAGAACAACCGGACCTTGGCCTTCAAACCTTCACGGGTATCTCCCTGCATTATGGTGTTAGGAACACATGACTTGGAGGATTTGAAGTTCCCTATTTGACAAATTCTATTATTTGAAGATGTGAGAACTAGATAACGGGGAGTTATTTGGATTCCTATCCCCGAAATCCTACCTAGACTAAAAATTTTCTTTTGGCACCTCCTGTGGAGGAAAACTTAGTGAGTTTTTAGAAATTTTTTAGATGTGGTTGTTTGAGAGATTGGGGGTGTGAGCCAATCTCTTTGAAATTAAGAGGGAGTGGATAGTTTCATCAAGAAAAGGGCGGGGTGTTTCAGAATCCCTTTGGAGGAAACTTACTTCAACCTCCTCGTTTCGAGATGAAAACTATGTGAGTGAGTAGTGACTTTTGTGTGTGAACAAGTGAAAGTGTGCCAATATTTTTAATAAATTAGGTGTCACCTTGCTGCATGTGGACTTTGCTTGGTCCTTACCAGTCTTTATTACCTAATTAACTAAATTCCATTGGTACAACCTTCTAGAATTTTAAAGTCCCTAGGAAACTAGTATGTGGACATGTGGGTCCTTACTATTCCTTTAACTCCCTAATATGATTTAATCTAAGAAAGATTTGAAATTATCCTAGATTGTGCATATGTGGGAATGTGTGGGCCCGTTACAAAACCTTTAAACTTCCCTAGTGATTTAATCTAAGAAAGTAAATCTCAACACTATCCTATCTTTGTAGCATGTGGGCATGTATGGGCCCTTACAATCTTAAGATGTGTTTGAAAAATAAACTAAGAGGAGTCCCGAGGGGGGTTGTTGTCCTCTCCTAAAGATTTTGTCTTTTTAAGGGAGATGAAATTTTCCTTCAACCTCTTTCTGATTCTCAAGATCACTTTGGGGCGCGAGAGAAGATCATACTCAATGATTGATGTCCAATTTCTGGTCCCAATGCAAGTTTTATATGTGATGTAGAATGATTCCAACTTAAAATTTAATCAAAGCAAGCCATCCATGTGGAAACATGAAAGCAAAAGAGGAAAAATAATGATTTTGACCCCCTAAGTGCCTACGTTTTGACTAATCCCTTTATATGGAGAGGGAATGTAAGTGTGGTGCAGATTACAATGTGCAAGGAATCAATTTTAAGGAGGCTATGGGCCTACCACAAATCACAAAAATCTTACAGTGTGTGTTTTTCTACACAGGTGCGCGGGCCTCAGAATAGATAGAAGCGCTTTGAGCGCCAATGTGTGAACTGGAAGTGATTTATGGGCGCAGGTGCGTAACAGGTGCTGAGCACTATAGTGGTTTTGGTGCACGTGGGCTGAAGACGCGCCTGTGGGTTAAAACATGCGCGCACTATCTGTCACACGGTTGTGAAGAAAATTCCAAACAAAATTCTCTCAACTAAGCTTTGAATCTGACTTTTTGTAGGTTGGCTTGGGCCTGTTATGGTACCTGTAGGTTAAATAAACAGAAAGAAGAGAGAGCTAAAATAATCCAATTGGGGTAGGAAATTGATACCTTTCCCCAGTGGAGTCACCAGTCTGTTGCACCTCTTTTGTCACCTAAATGAGAAAAATAGGGGTGCTTACAAGCCCAGTTGGGTCAGCTAGTCAAGACAACAGTAGAGGAAAGAGTTAGAAGTGTAAATCATAAAAGATAAGCAAATAATTAAACTAAGAAGGATAAAAGAAATTAAACTATAATGCATAAGGAAATTAGAACAAGAAACAAACAAGACTCATTGCCACTAATGGAAAGGATTATATTAGTGGAAAGAAAACACCAAAGAGAAAGGGAGACTTTGGGTCCCCTCTTCCTCCAAGGGAGGGCTCTTGAACCCCCAAATATTGAGCTCTTCTTACAAGTGGGGAACTAAAACAAAATGGTGAAGATAATCCAAAGCACATCCAATCTAGAGGTGATATGAATGGCTAGCTAAAATGGTGCTAACATGCTTTTGATGAGGAAAGAGGATCCTCCAAGAGAATATCAACAACATAAAAATACAAATGAATTCCTTGAAAATGTAGTGCACCCATGGCCTCTTTTTATAGCATAGCTTTGAGGCATTATTCAACCAACTTTAGTGTGAACAAGGGGCCTTTTAGGGCACCCTTAGGTCTTTGACTAGCCCCCCAGTTAGATTCAGCCGAGATTTGGGTGTCAAATCGATTTGGAAGCTGAACTGGAAGTGGGTGGAAGGCCAACCAATATCATAAATGCGTCGTTCTGAGGGGTGCGCGGTTTTTTGCGTCCACAATCACGTGCGCATGTGCGCTTTTCTGGCATTTCTGAATGGCGCAGGTGCACGCTCTCCCTGTGTAGTCATAGTGCATGCTGATTTTATTACTAGTTTTATAGTTTTGGACCTTTTGGAAATGCATTTTTGGTCCATGGGTGAACTATTAGATGTTTGAAGATGTTGGATTCCTATGACCATTTGAGGATGAAATTTCAGTGATAACAATGTGGAAATGAGTTTGTCAACATAGTAGGCGGCTGCGATAAGAGCCTCGAGGCTTCCTCAATTTTGGGGCACATGTGGGTAAGGTGATCATATTTACAAAGTTTACAGGGAAACTTCACCTTCCACTTTTCTTTCTTTCCCTCACTAGCATTATTATTTGATTGATCATTATTATTATCGTCCTTGGCTTTATTATTATTATTTTTCCCACCCTTACAATTATTTCCTTGTCCTTTCCTCTTGTTCCCTCCTGGTTGTTGGTTACCATTTGGATTTGACGACGACTGTACAAAATGCACATCCGCTGACTGGGTAGTGGTGGAGGATGAAGTCGAAGCTTGTCCTGCTACATACTGACTTAGAGACAAATATTTCAACTAGTTCTTCACCATGTCTATAGTCTTAGCATTTGCAGAGCCTATGATGTCGTTGGAATGAGGCCCGAGATTTTTTGTAGGATCATATATTTACCATGGTGCATTAGGGAGAATCTCATAAAGCATCTAGGATTGAGCACATATAAGGTCCAATTGCTAGGATTTGAAGATGGCTTCTTCCTCAGATGTCACTCCTGATGTAGAAACATCCTTCAAAATGTAAGGAAACAAAGACTTGAGGAACCATTCCAACATAAAATATGGAGGAATGTTTGCTTTAATCAACCTTTTCTTTTTGTGCCACTCTTGGACATGATCAGAGATATGCATGACTTTATCTTGACGAAGAGTTGACAAAAGTTCTATGCTGGCATCGTAACGAACTGATAATTGGAAGTGATTGAGAAAAAACAATACTATCTGATTGAAAGTTCCATAGGTTCCCCCAAGTAGCCCAATGTACCACTTCGCGGGGACCCCCATGAGGGTGCATTGAAATAGCCTCAAATGAATAGAATCGTCATTAAGGGAGTTGAATGAGCACAAAAGTTGAAAAGTAGTCACATGATCACCCGTTTCTTCACCATTCTTTCCTTCAAACTTTGGAATGTTCGAAGGAAGCTTGGCGGAGACCGAGGGCCATGATGGATTGTGACACATAGGGTCATTCATCAACTTCGACTGGTCTAGCAGATTAAGCATGGCTAGAAAAGGGAGCCGGGGTTGCGACGCCTGAGCCCAATGTCATGGGAAAGATTGGTTTTGAGAGATTGCAGACCATCTAGGGTTCTAGTATATACCATGGCCCTGTTCGGTACGACAATATCCTCCTCCCAACTGATTCATGAAAGGTTGTAAGGGAACCATACCCACAAAAGAGGCATGATACTGATTATATACATTGCCCCTAGATGAAGGAACTCCATGATGGGGGTTTACATGCCGTAAAACTGAATCCCTCCAGATGAAACACCAGAGGATAGAGGGGGATTTTCCATAATAAACATGTTCGTAGGAATCAACGTGGAGGAAGAGGGAATGATGGAAGGAATATAGGAAGTAAATTGATTGCTCATTTGAGCACTCCATCCTAGAGCACTGAATCTAGGAATAGGCCTGGAGGAAGGAGGATTCCAACCTTCAACCATAGGATTCACTTGGGGAATATGACCTCCACCAAAAGAGAAAGGAACATAAAGAGGCATCATGCCCCCAAACCCAAAACTAGGATTCATATTAGTCGTCAAAATGAAGGATGAGAAGTGTGAAGTCATGTCAGGCATACCAAATGAAAAAGGATTAGAGACCGAAGGTATTGACTGAGAATCATGATTCGGCATACCGAAAGGAAATACAAAAGGATTTTTCCCCATGGGCCGAGCAGAGCTCACGGGTTGGGTAGCACTAGATGAGGGAGCCTCCGACATCCACATCACTGAGGATAAGGGAGTCGAGGGGATCCCACTAATCACAGAGGATAGGGGATTCGAAGGGCTTCTTGAGACGTTCATATCTGACTTAGTACTCATGGTTGGATGATCATGATCATGAGAGGCGGAGATATATGCGCCACACTTATTAACTCTATGCCTTTTAGAAGGCGACTTCGATAAAGGATCAAGACGTCGTGGTAACTTCAAAAAATGAATAGATTGGCGAGTAGGCTGGTATTTCTCCACAATGACTTAGAACTAGAGATATAATACAAAATTGTAAGGCCAACTAATAATCAGAGAGCACACTCCTAAATAAAGAAAAATGCCAATGCACACAAACATGATATAATGGCTAAAAGGGACCTTTCAAACTAAAGTAGGTATGCCTTGCCCAAGAGGGGCCTGAGACTCCACAATAATAGAGTGGAGGTGTCAGAATCAATTATAAGGATCCTCGTAGTCTTCACAACATAGTCGTTCAGACCTCTTCGCAGAGGAAATCCTCCATAAAGTCTGTGTGTTGTCCGACCCTTATCTGACTTAGAGTACTTGCAGAATAACCCCAAGTAACCTATGTGACTACCTATGTCAAGCAACTAAAGTCACCATGATATAACTAATGCTAAAGCGACATTCGCAAGTCCAGTTCACTGTATAGGCAGGGTAACAAAGCCCTAAATCTCAAAAGCACCGCCTCTCATGGAGGTAAAGGCACTAGAAAGACCCCAAAATATGAATAGAACCCAAGAAATATCTCTAATGCTAGGAAGGTATTAGAGGGATATCTTTGCAACCAAATTCATGCGACCTCGTGCTTAACTCCTGTGTGAGTGGAGCCTCTTAAGGACACCAATTATACAATGGGTTTCACCACTCCCTCATCAGACACATACATTAAGTTTTATAACCTTGGATAATTTTTCTCACAAAATCCTATTCCAAGGCCCTAGGTCCTATACTTGTTTTGTACCCTGAAAAATAAAACCGTTTCTAATCAATTTTAATTATTCAACGTTAATTTTAATGGATTTTTCTTACACAATAGGTGCAATCGTGAAACTGATGGTATTACGACTAAGCATTTATAAAAAAGAAGCAAATATAAAAACATTGCTAAGTACTAGTCTTGAATTTCAAAGAGATGGTATGCTTCTAAATGCTATTTCCACAATGTAATCTCTACAATTTCAATGAAGTGAAATCTTTCTGAATGTGTCAAAATTAATGCAAAGTAACCAAAAGTGCAAATGCCACAAGTAAAATGCAAGCAAGAAAATATTTTTGTATTTTCGATACAATTAAAAAGAAAATGCAAGGATTGAATAACAACTTCACAGGCAAGCCCTACTACAAGGAAAAAGAGACAAGCCAAGGAAGACACCAATAAGCAACTAGCTAGACTAGTATGCAAGGACAACAAATGATAAAAATGACAAGAAAGGAGTTCACCCAAAAATTTAACTATAAAAAGGCTTCCTAACACTCTATAGGCACTTAACAGTCAGAATAGGGACCCAAGAAGACTCAAAAACTAGTAAAATTCAGCCAACAAACATCAAACTCATCCAAAAAGACTTAATAGATGATGTAAATGATTGTTCAAGGAACAAACACGTATATACGTGCCCTAAATATAGACAACTCACATATGTACGCAATTGTCAATGGAAAACCTGAGTATGCCAAACAAGACACTGCCAGGGCAAGGGTTAAACCAAGAATCTTAGATGGAAGGAAAAATGTAGGTTGTCAAGCAACAAGAGACACATAAAGTCAGGCAAACATGGAGCAAATCAAGGAGAAAATCTTTCAATACCCCCAAAAATGATATCTCCTCAGTGGATTCACCATTTCTGTTACGAGGAAAATCTCTCTATGGCTAGGGGAAAACCACAACAAACAGAAAGACACCTATAAATCAACTGTAATCTCAAATATTCTATATAAATGAAATACTAAAAAGACAAGGCTAGAATTCTACCTCATCCGAGCATTCGAAGGGGTGATGATATATAATGTCAACATATAAATTAGCATAATCCATTAACATACATGACAAATACGCCCATGGAAAGTAATTCAAAAATTTGCAAGATATCAATTGGACGAGAAAAAAACATTTCTATTAATGTAATCAATAGAAGTACATAGGTGACAAACTTCTGTAATGACACATATCTGAACCGAGAAACTAAGTGCCTCCGGCTGGGCCTCCACCACTTCAATCCTCCACAAAGGAAATCTCACATGTAGGATTCAAATAGGTTCTCCATCAAAAGAAAGTAAGAGCTTGGGGGTTGAACACAAGAAGTTTAGAGTTTCAAGGACAAAGGGATGCATACTCAATATGGAGTGAAATTTATCCAGAGTGTCTTTGCTCTCAATGTTGAATTGTCGATTGTATAGGGCTTGGATATGGCTCAATTTATAGCCTCCAAATGAAATTGAAGGGTCGAGTCAGAGCGTTTCTAGTATATGGAAGGTCAAGGATCATGGATCACGTGTCATGGCATGGAAACCCGACATATTTTTTTATTTTTTAGCACCAAACCCGATGTACGCAGGCTGTAGTGGAGCAACCTATGTATACACAAGTTTTTTAACTGGTAGGGCACATATGTGTACAAAAATATGTATTTTAGCTCTGGAGTGCACAAAAAAAGGGGACTTCAAGTCTGTAGAAGGAAATTGAAGGCCATCCAAACAATATGCATGGAATAAGGCAAAATTTTCTATAACAGTAGGGCACAAATTTCATCCAATATAGTCTTCTCACAATGGGAGAGCTATGATCAAAATGAAAGAGAGATGATCTCTATTTATACAAATCCTATAAAACATAGTTTTTCCACATTCAAAAGGTAAACCACAAGATAATGGGACAACAACCCTTACTCTTTCCCCTTTGCCAAAATATTTTTTTTTAATTCATAATTTGCACATAAGATAAACCCTAGAAACATGACATTACCCTCTTGGGGTAACATTTTGGCACTTTTAGTTCAAGTCGTTGAGTTGGATATGAGTGCGTTAGGCCTCCAAAGGACAAATGTCTTCAAGGTAAGCCCATCCTCTATGATCCAATGGCTCCCTCCCTCAAAATGTGCCAAGTGTTTCCAATCACCACCAAACCCTAGCCCTAGGGTGATGTCAAACCCTTAAAGGTGACATTTTAGCCTCCAAAGGCAAGTTGTTTGGCTTGTAGGGGCTAGGTGAGATTCTCCAAGGTGTCATTTAGGCCTCCAAAGGAATATCATCATCATCCGGTGTGTCGACCCTGATATCCAACCTGTGGGCTTCAAGCCCCAAGGAAGCCCAAGCTAGGCTTGTCCTTCCAAAACTGTCCACCAACTAGGTCTTGCAAATAAAATGAATACACCCTCCAAGGATCTCAAGTCAAATGCATAATGATGAGTAAATCAAATCAATACAAGAGCCATCTAAGCATGTACATCCAAACTACCTCATCAAAATAAATAATTGCTCAAAGACCCTATGGAATTTGCTAAGTTTAGTTATGGGAGGGTTGACAAAGAAACCTATTGGGTGAATCATACCTCAAGTTTAGGAGTGTTTCCCAAGTGGAACTCTTTCTAAGTCATGTGGATGAAGTGAATTAGATGGGGACAAGAATTTTGGGCATTGGGTTCATGACATACAAGGGGTTGTAGTGTCTCATTTATGGGTGCCTTTGTAGAGGGTGTGTTGCACTTTCATTTTCAATGCAACCTTTTTTCAAGCCCATTTATTGCCTTTTATTCTTTTAAGGTGTTTCCAGGTTGAAACCAAGGTGGAGATTCTACCTAAGCATGAAAAATTGTGCCCACCTTGACTCTACCCTGGTCACATCATGCTTCCTCAAGTTGAAAACATGTGTGGGGCTTCTACCTAAGCATTAAAAATAGTGCCCACACATGGTCCACCTTGGTTGACATTTTGTTATTATTTATTTTTCATAGGTCCCATCAGTTTCTTATGAGAGACATTTCGTTGTCCTCGAGATCCATAGGATATCATCTAGAAGGTTCATGGTTGGATTTTATCTTTTGCTAGCTACAAGACTCCGAGCCTTTAACCCCGTCTCCCATGAAATAAGGGACAACCCCTTCTTGGGTAAGTGTGGAATTGAGGGGATGAGGGGATGAAGTGTGGAAAGTGACAAGTATCATTGGGAATGGCATGATGACTTGTTAAGAGGACCTCCCAGTGGAAAAAACTATCCCCAAGGGTGACCCACTTACTAGGGCGCAATGTCAACCTCCAAAGTGAAACATGGAAAATAACATAATGCCCAAGCAAACATTACATAATCAAAAGCAACAATGGATGCAACAAACTCAAATGCCTCACATATTGAAATAACACTCACCATAATACTTGGCTTGTACCTCATGGAACCCCAATGTCTTCTGGAATCCAACTGATGTGGTGGATACCGTCATGACGATCTTGGAACTGTGGTGGCGAGGTGGGTCTCCGTCTGTGCAATTGGACACTTCTAGTCAAGCTGACTCTTGGTACTCCATGTCTGCAACCTGAGGGCCTCGAGACATCATCTCCTTAGTTATCCCTGGGAGTTGGGGATAACATTCTCAATTTCTCGCATATTGATTCACCAAATCTTATAGATTTGAAAAAGCTCACCAATGATCCCATTTTACATTATCTAGCTTGGCCACCCATGCACCCCAAACTACCCTCACACATTCCAAATTTTAAGGGGAAGTTGGGTGAAGATCCATCTAATCAAATCAAGACATTTCATCTATGGTTGTCTTCCAACTATATCATGAATTACTATGTCTGGTTATGATTATTCCAAATAACTCTAACTGGGCCATTGACCAAATGGAACATCGACGAAACAATAGGATCACATGCTAATTTCACATCTCTCATGAATGCATTCTTCACCTTTTTCCAGTTACTGGTCTATCATAACACTAGTTTGGATTAAGGAACATGAAGCTAAGATCATGAATCAATATGCTTGCACCTCAACCCTAGAAGATCACTTGCTTACAACCAAACACCGTGTGAGCTTAGAGGATACCAATATCCTCATAAAAGAAGATCAATGTTTCAAGTGTCAAATCATGGAAGCGATGGAAATTATTAAGCATCCCAACAGCTTGAATAGAGTCGACGGTATGGAGATTAACAAGAACTAGCTCCCATTGATCTACTATAGAGGAAATAAGTAAATATAGGAAAGTTTTCTCTTGTCCTCCCTAGTTTGTTGTCCTTTCAT
>SNQJ01S0010237.1:28386-95784 GCA_010110895.2 Picea sitchensis | reverse complement strand
TCCCTCTGTTCTCATTTTTGGTTGATTAGTTTTTGTGTTATATTTCTTCTATTAATTTTCATTATTAATTTCTTCCCTCTTTATTTGATTCCTTTTAAGTTTTTGTTTTTTCTTGTTAAGTTTTCTTACCCCTATTTTCTTTTCTCCCCTTTTCCTTTATCTTTTAGTTTTATTATTATCTTCTTTCGTTTTTTTTCTTTGTTTAATTTTTTAATTTTATTTGTTTTCATGCAAATTATAGTCTATAGTCTAGTATTAATATTAATATGATTCTTATAATACTTATATTAATTTAAATATTATTTCTTAAAATGCACCATTACTACTATTAAATTTAATATTAATACTAATATAGTACTTATATTATTATTATTCTTAATTTAAATATTATTTCTCAAAATGCACCATTATTACTATTAAATTTAATATTAATATTAATACTATATTATTATTATTCTTAATTTAAATATTATTTTTCAAAATGCACCATTATTACTATTAAATTTAATTATGCTGAAAGGCGTATACCTATTGACAATGGGCACAATTAATCACCTTTTAATCTAAAATTTTAATCTGATGACTAACAATTGAAGATGTTGGCATATTCTTAGTTGTCCTCCCAAATCAATAAATGTGATTTACTCTTCATAACTTCCTTGTATTTTTGAATGCATTAGTTAACCTATTTACTTTTTAACATTTACCTAATCATATTAAGAAATTACTGTAACAATATATGATTGCCACGTTTAAATGATTAACCTTTGGGATTACCAAGTTTGGATTTGCTCAGCTGTAGGCGCGTTTCATTTTTGACTTTCCTCTACTATCCGCGTGTTTCATTTTCATTTTCTGGCTATGGGCACGTTTCATTTTCTAGTTGTCTTGGCATCACCTTTCGTCGTTCATCAGCCACGGTTTTGAGTGACTGTGCTAGTATTAATACTAATATAGTACTTATATTATGATTATTCTTGTTGTTCTTAGGTTAATTTAAAATTTTATTTGTTTTGTTTTCTTCTTTATTCTTCCGATTTTTTTAGTAGATTGTATTTCTTTTATTTAACCTTATTAATTTTAAGTTGATTTTATCCCCTTTTTCTTAGGTTCTTTTTTTTTATGCTAAAATTTTAATTTCTAAATATTTATCTTTTCTTTTTTTAGTCTTTTTACCATTAATTTTAATTTCATTAATTCACTCTTATTTTCTTTATTTTCAAATTATTATGATAAATCTAATATCATTCTTACCATTATGTTTTTTAATCTTAGGTTTTCTGACATCATTTTTACTGTAGCCGATCACTTTTGTTCTTATAGAGTCAACGTCTTTGGTCTTCCACATTACCTTTGCATTTTCTGTACTTATAGTAACTTTGCTCCTCTTCTCTACGTGGATTTTCATCCTGAAGATGGATCTTGTTATGGATTTGAAATGTAGATAAGAAACAAATAATACTGTGGATATTCTGAACCATTTTGAAAATGATCCTAACCACAAAAAACTAAATACTTGGAAATTCTTACTAATTTTTGACAAACCACTTCCACACACATCGTGGATCATATCCACAAGTGGCACTAGTGACATAGTTTATGCAAAATTGAGGTTAAGGACAAGCTCCTCTTGGAATGGTTCTTAAAATTCCTTTTGCCTATGATTGCCAAATACATGGCCATAACCATGCCTTAGAGTAAAGAAGATGCCATCCTTAAAGCCCAACACTTTGACTTGATTTACACTCATTCTAGGTACCTTTACACAGTCCTCTCAGATGTTCCTCGTCCTCAACCATTTGAATGAGAAAATCCATGGGCATCCCATTATGTGGATGGATTGATTGGTTCCATGACTCAATTCAACCAACCTTATGTAACCCCATTCTAATATGGCACCAAGCACCATGGGAGCCATCGTGGTGGAGTCCCCACACATAAAAATATTATTGGAACATCATATCTACCCAATAGTATGCCACACAACCCTACTTCCCAAAGGAAGGGTGTTCACAACCCACTGCATTCAGGGACTAGCATGGCCCCCTAGGGGCTGCATGCTACCCCACACATGCATGGGACCTCTTGCAACAATCAAAATTACTGTAGAGGGACATCTACTTTGTATAATCAATATGGGAATCCTACATAAAATAACTTGTACTACCCATCCTTTGGACCTTCACAAGACATTGTTACACCACCAAAGGTTCAACAAAATTTCAAACTAAACTTCGTTCAACCCTCTCCATCTTAGCAGGTTCTGTAGAGAAATAACACTCAGAATAAGACGACCAGGAAAGATAAGACAAAATTAAACAAAATATTTAACAATGACAATCACAGAATACACTGATATTTTACCCTGAAAACCCTTGGAAAACCAACATTCCTTGAGTGTCCCCGACTACTTGTTGTCTTATTCATTCATATAATAAAGAGATACATGACTAACCTTGGTCCACACCTAAGACACAATCATCATCCTACTCTCTTTATTTTACACAAGAACAACCCTACAACAAATTCAACTTACAACTACATGGTCACTACACAACTCTCGAATTTGAGATTTTGATCATCTAAGATTAACGTTTTATAGTATTACATGGTGCCATATTTATAGGCTTTACAACAACAAAACCCTAATTCATGGCACCCAAAAATGGTTTTAGATCCATGCAGATGATTTGCTACAATCCCCGTGAATCTCAGGATTTTGATACAGTTGACCACTAGGTTGAACTTCAATTAGCTCTTCTAGTCGACTACTAGTTGACCATTCAATCAATCACTTTTTGATATTTTTTCGACCTCTAGTCAACTTGAGTTGTCGACCTGACCTCTAACTTAGCAAAAATATCAATTTGACTTAACCGTCCAGTCAAACATTCACCCAATCGATCCACCTTGAATAGCTAGTTAATTAGACTAAGTTTCCATTGCAAAGAATTTAACAACCCAACATTCGCCCACTTGTTGTCTTCTTTGCAGAAACATGAGAACCTGGATTTCTGTTCACTGACCCGGGGAAACAATGCCCATTGCCTCTCTACACCAAGAGTACTTCACCGCACTCACAAAATTGGTCTAAAGAGTCTATGATGTTTTCAAAGTGTCCACCTTCTCCAACAACACCTTCTTTCTTTCGACCATGTCTCTCATGAAATGATATTGTACATCAATACACTTCATCCTAGAATGGTAAGCTAGGTTCTTTGCCAATAAAATTGCACTTTGACTATCTCAATTTATCTTCATAGATTTCTACCCAAACCCAATCCCTGAACACAATCTATGTAGCCATACAACATATTTTCTTGCATGGGTGGTTACCATGTATTCAAATTTTGTTGTCGACAAGGCTATAACTGCATATCTCTTACTCATCCATCTGATTGCTCCACTAAACATCTTCAACACATATCCACTCGTTGACCTTCTTTGATCAATATCTATAGCCTAGTTGGTGTCGAAAAATCCACGTACATTCACTTTCCTATCAGCTTAATGTTTCCGTTGGTAACAAATCACATATTTTTTTGTGCCACACAAGTACATGAACACTCACTTGACAATAGTCCAATGCTGTTTCCCAAGTGTTGACATGTACCTACTCAATACTCCCACATAATGAGCAATATCTGGTCGAGTGTAGACCATTTCATACATCAAACTACCAACGATACTATCATAGGGAACACATGCCATGTCATCTATTTCTTTATATGTATTTGGACACTACTCAACAATTGGTACCTTGACTAGTTTTCAATCTTGAATGTTGAAATGATTTAAGACTATTTCCACATACTTCCTTT
Organism: Picea sitchensis; assembly: GCA_010110895.2. Classification (NCBI taxonomy): domain Eukaryota; kingdom Viridiplantae; phylum Streptophyta; class Pinopsida; order Pinales; family Pinaceae; genus Picea; species Picea sitchensis. Next base: position 91,963 of record SNQJ01S0010237.1, on the reverse strand, counting down.
GATTTAACCAAAGTTTTCTAACTTCCCAATCTCTCCTAATATCCATTCCCAGAAAGAAGTTCATAACATCAAGATCCTTCATGTTGAACTTGGAGGATAAATGCATCTTCACCTCCTTTATAACATCCATGTTGCTCCTGACCAACAACATGTCATCGACATACAAAGCTAGATATATGAAATGACCACCTTCTTCCTTGGAATATACATAGTGATCAACCTTGCTTCTCACAAATCCCAAACTAAGTATGTAAGTGTCAAACTTTTTGTACCATATCCTTGGTGATTGCTTTAAACCATAAAGGGACGTTTTCAACTTGCATAACAACTCTTTCTTTCCTTTTACTGCAAATCCTTTAGCTTGTTTCATGTAGATTTGTTCTTCCATGTCCTTGTGTAGGAACACTATCTTCACATCCATTTTCTCTATCTCAAGATCAAGTGCTACAACCAAAGATATTAGTACTCTTATGGAATTTAATTTTGCAATAGGAGAGAAAATCTCGTCGAAGTGCACTAACTCGACTTGGGAATACCCTTTTGCTACAATTCGAGCTTTGAAATTCTTGAATTGACATGCTACATTATACTTTTTCTTAAACACCCACTTGATACCAACACATTTCCTTCCATTAGGTAGGTCGACCAAATCCCATGTCTCATTCTTATGCAACAATTCCATTTCTTCGACCATGGTGTCCTTCCAAAGTTTACCCTTTGTTGAGTTGACTGCCTCCCTGACCGAATTTGGCTCATCATCGGTGGTAGTTAATACAAATGTAGAATGGAAATCAGGTGGACTATACCTTTCATCTGGTTTCCTTACTTGTTTATGCCTCCTTACAAATGGAGTCGATTGTTCCACCTCTTCATCTGAGTCAACCGACTCATCTGAATCATGTTCTTCATTCCTCAACTCAAATACTAGCTTATCTGGTTCTTCTTCATTTGAGCCTCTTCAATCCTAGAAGTTCCTCTAACTTCCTTTAATACCGCATCTCAAATATAAATTGTCTTCCTCAATACTAGATCCCACCTATTATATCCTTTCATTCCATCCATGTATCCGATGAAAATACACTTGATTGCCTTATTGTCCAGCTTGTTCTTGTTTTCCTTGGGAACATGCACAAATGCATCACAACCAAAAAATATGAGATGTGAAAGTGAATGCTTCTTACCAAACCATACCTCATGTGAAGTTGAGTCGACTATAATTGATGAAGGAGACCTATTTACTAAATATTGTGCATCATCTGCCTCTACCTAGAATTATTGTGCGAGCCTGACACTACTGAGCATGCTCCTTACCTTTTCCATAAAAATCTTGTTCATTCTTTCAACAACTATATTTTGTTGTGGGGTATATGTTGTGGTATTTTGGCATGCTATGCTACATTTATTGTAGAACTTCTCAAACTCTTTACCATATAACTCACCTCTGTTGTTCGTTCTCAACACCTTGATATTTTTCTCTATCTCATTTTCTACAAGAGATTTGAATTACTGAAAACCTCAAATTTATTCTTTAGGAAATATAGCCATGTCTTCCTGGAGAAATCATCTATGAAGGAAACGTGATATAGAGATCCACCTAGTGATGGGACTGGTACTGGCCCAAACATGTCACTATGTATCAATTCCAAGATCCCTTTTCCCTTGTAGCTCCAGATAGGAATCTCACACGATTTTGTTTTCCATATATGAAATGTTCACAATAATCGACTTCTAAATTACAATTATCAAAACCTTCGACAATACCTTTGTTGTGCATATCTCAAAGTCCTTTTCCCCCAATATGTCCCATCCTCTGGTACCATAACATGGTTGGGTCGACTAGATGATGAATAGTCGAGTTGGTTGGAGTCAATTCGATTGAATTTGTAGTCGAGTCGACTTTAGAGACAACAATGATGTTGCATTTAGTCAATTTGAAACTCTCCAACAACTTGTACAAGGTTACAATATGAACTCCTCTCATTAAGACCATTGTTATCTCAATCATTTTACATGAGTCCTTATGAAATAATCTGTGCACACATACTGTTAGGACCCGAATTTGATCAATTTTTATGCCTTCTATCTTTCCATATGATCTTTCTAACAGTCTTATACTCCTCATTTTGTATAACTTTGGCTTAAACATTGACTTAAATCGATATCTAAAGACTCGAAACTTATCTTTAACATTTCTCTTGTTTTTAGTTAAGTTTTGAGAGTTTTTAATGCACAATCTCACTTATAATATTATATTATGGATTCCTGTACTAATGTTGATGTTCCAGCACCAGGATGAATGTTTCAAGGATGATCCCTATATGAGAATCTTCGTGAACAACCAGCGCATGCTCCATTGAAGTTATAAATAAATGACAACTTGTCTTGATGACACTTCGTGTCATGAGACTAAGGCAGTTAAAAGGCATCACGATATTCTCTCCTACATTGGCGCAATGGTTATACTAGCTATGTGATGTTGAGCGCATCATTTCTCTCTTGTATTAATGAAAAATACATATTCAAATCCTTATGTAACTGTTACATTAAATACGTTATCTATTCTGGGATATGGGAAGATACCAGAAAGCTAGTATGTAGGGGGGTTCGAAATTCTATATAAGGGAGGATCAAAATGAGAAATGTATGTAGATATGATGGGGAATAGTTAATACATAGAATAGAGCATAGAGGAATGTAATCGTTTGTTTGTAGATGGAATAGAACAAGAACTCATTTCATATGTTAGTCTTCTGTCTTTGATTAATCCTAAATCTTGTCTATGAGAATGGATTGATAGTTAATTATCGATGCAACTTGGATAGGAAGGCCCCCCTGCCCAGGTTTGCAGTGCATCTTCAGTCATAATAGAAGGATTGCTGTAGATTGTTTTTCTCAGAAATTGTGATTAATTTCTAGCAATTTAATTTCAGTCCTGTTCATGATTTGGGAGTTTTCATTTGCTTGCAACAGTTAAGGAGTAAAAAGGTTATAATTAGCAGCTTGAGTGGTTTCGATTCAGTTTTCATTTCTTAGTAAAATGTGTTACACAATGGTTCAGTTCACTTGGAATAAGATGTTGAAGTTTTTGAGTTATGAGGATTGGTTGTTGTTTTAAGTATAGGTTATTTCAATTAGGCTACTTCAAATATATTGTTTCCAAGAATTTCATTAATAGGATCATTTTCATTATGAATTAGATAGAGGTGTGAAGATTTGAGATTTCTGTGAGCAAGATAAGTTTGACTCCATTCCTGTACATATTGTACTGGTTCCTCAAAGTTTACCTTCCCGGGTTGACAATTAAGTGTTGGAATATATGGTATATATATCTAACTCAACATTTTGGCGCCGTTGCCGGGGAGGCACTAAAAAGGATTGGAGAATAGAGTATGTTGTGTTTGATTTTTAATCAAAGAAATTGTAGAAAAAACCAACAAAAATCACTCAGATGGATTCAAGAATTGTTGAAAGGAGGGTGTTACTTCAACAACTTTCTAATATTCTGATGGAGCTTGAAGATCTATCTGTAACCCAGGAAGGAAGAGACAAATCATTAGATTTAGCAGGTTCCTTCAAGCATGCATGTCTGCCTACAAAAGAGGTCAAGAGAGTAGAAACTTCATTAGGTATAGAACAAGCATTGGAACCAGGAAGTCAAGAGTTTCTTGCATGCTTACCTCTTGTGGGTGGTCAAGGATATGAAGATTAGATATCTGAAGGGCTGCAGAATATGGATATTGATAGTATTAAAACTCAAGAGCACTAGGGTATCCAAGAATTTATAGAAAATTGGTTTCAATCTATTATGAGGCCTCAAGAAAGATTCCTTCTTCAGGTTCTCTTGGATCTGGAAATAAACATCTTATTGGTTCCTCATATCCATTCAACAGTTCAGGTACAATTCTTTTATTTGGACATGAGGTTACTTTCTATCTTGATGCGTGAATGGTTGCTCTGGAAATCAACTTTTACTTGAAGAAAGATTTGTCTTGTTTTCAAGTAGGTAGGAATAAAATGCCGCAAATAGTCAGTAAAAGGCAACAATCCTTTTTATTTTCGCAAGAATAAGCAATTAGTTGAGTTCAGATTAAAAATTCTCTGCATCATTATTTCGGTACCAAAGATGGACATTAGCAGTCCACATAGCTTCTGGGAGGATAACTTCAGCAATCAATCAACAACTTTCTGGAGGACATAGGCACCATCTAATCTTGATCTGCACATTTGGTACAGGTACATCAACAATATTGAGGTATGCATTTTTAAAACTCTTAATTTGACTAAACACAAGAAGAAAATTATAGACAAGTACAATCCTGTATCTGAATTATGCTCAGTTTATCCAAATCTCCCTCATCTTGGTTATCTTTGATTGACAAACCTTTGTTTCTCATTTGACATTTCAAATCCTTTCAGTGATTTGAAATGTGCCCTTTAATGGTATGCCAAGATCTTTTATAAGTCTGTAGAAGCTTTTCGTATGGAAAAACAAGGCTTATTATTTAATGATTATCTTCATACAAGACAAGAGTCATTCTTGTACTTGCCCATCTATCCTTATGCTTTTCAATTCTTTACCCTGTCATGATTACTTCCATATAAAACATGATTTTATTCCTGTACCTTCCATTTATCCCTTCACTGCAAACTTGTTTCCCCACCTCCAAAATTCTAAACATCTCTATACTATTTCCCATCATTATTTTACGCGCCCTTATTCACCAAATCACTATCGGGATTTGAAATGAGCCCCATCAACATATCGTTGTATTCCTCCTTGGTTTTGAATTGTTGTTGAATGATTTTCCATTGCATTTTTTCAAAAAATGGTGGCTATTCATTATGAACCAGGTTCAATCCAAGATTTAGAGGCAACACCAGAGTACAATGCTTGTCGAGAGATGTTTCACAACTGAGGATGGCATAAGTGCTTTGAAAAATTCTGTGGGCACGATAGTAGCATCTCACTTTTGTTTGCTCAAGGGTTTGATCGTAGGGTTACTCGATTTAGGAATTTTGTGAGGGAGGTTACAGAGCAGACTATTGCTGCAGCTACAGGCTTGCCTCAAACTGGCGAAAAATGGTTTAAGAAGCAGAATTTACCAATATCAGAGAAGAATTGGTTTTTGAAGAAGAAGTATCATGATGTCGATTGGTCTAAAGGAGTTCCAAGAGCTTGGCTTAAGGATGAGTGGAATAAACCATTAATTGTCCTCCAACGATATCTGACTTGTGAAGGGCGATACAATCTGACTTTCACCTATCATATCCGCATCTTACATCATTTTGCACAAGGTAAGGAAATGAATTTTCCTTATTTTCTTTGGAGGAGTTTAAAGAAAATGTGTGAAGCAGTAAAGAGGTCAGTTGTAAACCCTGAGCAACATTTGTTTCATCATGGGCTAATTAAATTATTAATTGTGACTGAATTAAAAGCCCGTAAAAACACCTGGAATAATTTCATAGCTGGAAATTTGTCTACGTCTGGAAGAAAGACAGGGAGTCCTACTGTCCCTACCAGGATTAAAAGGTCTCTCTCTCACACTGGTAAAAAGAGGAAGGTCAAAGTGATAGGATAAATGCCATCTTTAGAGCCCGAATTCAAGAAAATGACTAGAAGTATGACATCTAAGAACCCCAATCTTGATACTCCTTCCCCTGAATTTCAAATGAAACTCTATATAGATACTGATGATGAGATAGAAGGAGGCTCATCATCCATTGCAGATTTCTTAGTAAATTTAAAGAAGGAATTACCTCCACGTTTCTCCCGATCCAGTTCATCTCCACAGAATCCTACAGAACTGGGTAGTCCCAAGATAATTTCTCCTAAAAAATTCTTTAAGTTACAGATAGAGAATGCACACTTAAAAGAGAATTTGCATGAATACGAGGTATTGGATCGATTGCTTAAAAATGAGAACACTACATTGAAAGGTCACCTTGCTCAATCTCGGGCTCAGGAGTCTGATATGTGTGCACAAATGGATAAATTTCGTTCACAGGCCAACACACTTAGTTTTGAAAATAGGAAGCTTCAGTCAAGACTCAATCGCAGGTATCAGGAGACTCGCATACTTCTAATTGAAAATCGATCTCTTAGTAAGCAACTTCATAGTATAGGGCAGGAAGTGGAAAATGAGGTCGATGAAGCAGATGAGGCAAAAGCCATTCCAGATACTACACAGAGTTAATTTTTTTTTTTTCAGGGACTTTTCTTTGCATGAGGACATGCAAAAATTTGAGTTTGGGGGGATGTTAGGACCCAAATTTGATCAATATTTATGCCTTCCATCTTTCCATATGATCTTTCTAACAGTCTTATACTCCTCATTTTGTATAACTTTGGCTTAAACATTGACTTAAATCGATATCTAAAGACCCAAAACTTGTCTTTAACAGTTCTCTTGTTTTTAGTTAAGTTTTGAGAGTTTTTAATGCACAATCTCACTTATAATATTATATTATGGATTCCTGTACTAATGTTGATGTTCTAGCACCAGGATGAATGTTTCAAGGATGATCCCTCTATGAGAATCTTCGTGAACAACCAGTGCATGCACCATTGCAGTTATAAATAAATGACAACTTGTCTTGATGACACTTCGTGTCATGAGACTAAGGCAGTTAAAAGGCATCACAATATTCTCTCCTACATTGGCACAATGGTTATACTAGCTCTGTGATGTTGAGCGCATCATTTATCTCTTGTATTAATGAAAAATACATATTCAAATCCTTATGTAACTGTTACATTAAATACGTTATCTATTCTGGGATATGGGAAGATACCACAAAGCTAGTATGTGGGGGGGTTCGAAATTCTATATAAGGGAGGATCGAAATGAGAAATGTATGTAGATATGATGGGGAATAGTTAATACATAGAACATAGCATAGAGGAATGTAATCATTTGTTTGTAGATGGAATAGAACAAGAACTCATTTTGTATTTTAGTCTTCTGTCTTTGATTAATCCTAAAGCTTGTCTATGAGAATGGATTGATAGTTAATTATCGATGCAACTTGGATAGGAAGGGCCCCCTGCCCAGGTTTGTAGTGCATCTTCAGTCATAATGGAAGGATTGCTGTAGATTCTTTTTCTCAGAAATTGTGATTAATTTCTAGCAATTTAATTTCAGTCCTGTTCATGATTTGGGAGTTTTCATTTGCTTACAACAGTTAAGGAGTAATAAGGTTATAATTAGCAGCTTGAGTGGTTTCGATTCAGTTTTCATTTCTTAGCAGAATGTGTTACACAATGGTTCATTTCACTTGGAATAAGATGTTGAAGTTTTTGAGTTATGAGGATTGGTTGCTGGTTTAAGTATAGGTTATTTCAATTAGGCTACTTCAAATAGATTGTTTCCAAGAATTTCATTAATAGGAGCATTTTCATTATGAATTAGATAGAGGTGTGAAGATTTGAGATTTCTGTGAGCAAGATAAGTTTGACTCCATTCCTGTACATATTGTACTGGTTCCTCAAAGTTTACCTTCCCGGGTTGACAATTAAGTGTTGGAATATATGGTATATATATCTAGCTCAACACATACATCACTCATTTTTCTTATAGATATTATATTTCTTACCAAACCCAAAATATGTAGCACACCTGGAAGGGTTCTAATCCTCCCATATTGTAGCATTAGTCAGACTCTTCCACGTCCAACAATTTTAATTGTTCAGTCATTCCCAAATAATACATCTCCTCCTAATCGAAAAATCCTTAGAAGTAAAATTAGTTCTTTAGTATATATAAACATTCGAACAGATTCAGAAAATGAAGATCATATTTGACTATTTACAAATAACATAATGTGAAAACGCTTTCTTATCCATAAACTTCATTAATACTTATGAATAACTTGCATAAATATGAAAGATAACACAACAGAAAACAAAATAACTTAATAAGACAAGAGTTGATAACGAAGTTCACCCCTCTTGGGATACATCTCAGGGTTCCTTTTCAAACAGTGAGACTGCTCTTCATTGATCTCAAATATGCTTCTTTTATAATGATGACTTACAATACCAAATTTGAAGTCACTCTTCAATTCTGCTGCTCAATTTTAGAAACATAGGTCATTATTGAATTCCTCATGAAATTCTGAGAAAAATGAGTATAAACTTGACTATGTTCTGAACAAGTGCTTAAAGACCCCCTTTTGCATGCATAATGAGACTATGAGTCTCATACATGAAAACTGGACTAAGAATTTCATACATAGCACTTTTACATAGAATAGACATCGCCATTAGATTCCCCTCAAAACTCTGAGAAAAATGAATGTAAACACTCTATACTTCCCTCAAAGAAATCAATGGCATGCAAAATGAGACAAACCAAAACTATGAGTACCTCTTTCATGTAAAACGAGACAAATGTGATCTTGGCATGAAAATCTATGCACCGTACTGTACTCACCGTACCCTCTGCATTGGTTTTTTTGTGCATTAAATAGGCCTAGGTCGGTCAAACCACCGACCTAAATCCACACAACAAATTTAAATATATATTTTTCCATTTGCATAACAAACCTACACCCTTTGGCACGTTGGTAGGTCCGTTTGGTGGTTGGTGGAGAGTTCAGGGATTCAAACCCCATGCCCCCCCCCTTTTCTACATGTTGAAACCATATATCAATTGGTTTATTTGTTATTAAACCATTCATTAAATGATACCCCTCGAACTTGAAGTTTGGTTCCACATATATTTCATGGGATCAAGGGCTAGCCCTTGATCTGTTTTGTTGTTGCCAAGTAAACATTACCAAAGCTTAAATAATAGTTACAATGTATATGGTTAAGAACCAAATGAGTGGTGTAATGGAGAAAGGGCGTTGGTGTAGACTTATAGGAGGTCATGGGTTGGAATTCCGTCGACCCTTATACTTTTGGTATACATTAACCATAGAAGGCCAATGGGAGACTTCCATGTGGGAGTCTCTCATTGGTCTACCTATGCCATGTGTTAAATGCCAATTAGTCCTCCTGGACTGTACGGTTTCCATGTCATCTACCCAGTCGGATGTACAACCTACTAAATCAACTTGCTACCTGCCACGTGTTTCCCTGTACATACCTATACAGACGTGCCATGTGTTACCCTTCCAGTGGTGCCACATGGCACCCCCTTTGACTTTTGACCTTGTTTGACCAAAACTTTCACTGGCCATATCATTTGCATACAAACTCTATTTGAGGTGATTTTTGCATTGTTGGAAAGCTATTGCCAAGCTCTACACAATGAAGTCATTTTCAATAGCATTTGAGAGGATCCTCCTGGATCACTTTTGAACATTCTAGATCCTCCTGGATCACCTCCTTCATATCTCTCATACTTGCAGAACCAATCCCTGTGAGGTGTCATATGAAAATATGCACGTGAGTCGATCAACCAAATGGAATGCTTCGACCGTGTACTGGTCAATGGCAGATACATATCTTCTCCTTTATATGGAGAAGTCATTCCTTCAGGCCACTGATTATTGTCAGATCTAGAAATTTTATCACCAACCTTCGAATTACAGGCCCTTTTATAATGCCCAGCCTTACCGCACTTCCAACATCTTCTCATCAACTGAATCGAGGATTTAGATCTACCCTTCAACTTAGACTGTTGATTGAAGAATTTACATTTACGTCTGTCGATCGGTCGACCTCTCACCATCAAGGCAACCTTGGTTGATCCTTCCATGCTCTTCCACCTCATTTCCTTTGATAACATAGATGAAATCATGTCTTCAAGCATTAATGTGGTTGTATTACTCCCAATAGCCATGACTAGACTATCCCATGAATCTGGAAGGGAACACAACAAACTGATACATTTCTCCTCCTTAGTGATTTTAATTACCACAAACAATAATTGACTTATCACAGTATTGAATGCATTTAGGTGCTCTTTTACTAAGATACTATCAATCATACTCAAAGGATACAATTTATTTCAAAGAAATAACTTGTTTACCATGGATTTCAACTGGTACAATCTTCCCAACTTATCACACAGTTTCTTTATAGTGTTTTCACCTAAGACATTCAATAGTATTAAATCTACAAGACAAAGTTGGATCAAGCTCCTTTCCTTTCTCTTGAGTTTCTCCCTTTCTTCCTTCAACATACCCATTGGAATTATTCTAGGACTCATAGATAACCATTATTCTCGGTCTGTAAGGAGATCTTCCATTTTAAGCTTCCACAACTCAAAATTTTGACCATTAAATTTTTTGTTCTCTATCCTCGAACTGCTTGTCATTCTTTCAAGCACAAATTAAAGATCACTACCTTACAACTCCCATTGGACCTAGGTTAAGCTCATATCCAATATCATCTTAACCTTGCTCTGATATGACTTGTATAGAGAAACCAAATGAGATCTAATACCACTTGTAGATAAATAACACTCACACTAAACCAACCATGAAAGATAATACATAATTAAATTGAAGTTTTCATAATGATAATCACAAAGTACATAAAGATTTTACTTTGGAAACCCTCAATTGGGAAAACCAACATTCCTTGAGTGTCTCCCGCACTCTTCTTTCCTTATTCATTCATAGAATAAAGAGTTACATGAATAACCTTGGTCCACACCTAATACACAATCACCATCCTACTCTCTTGCTTTTACATAAGAACAACCCTGCATCCAATTCAAATTACATATACATAGCGCTTACAAACCTCTCAAATCCGAGAGTTTGATCATTTAAGATAACTTCTGTAGTATTAATGAGCTCTAATACCACTTGTAGAGAAATAACACTCACACTAAACCAACCATGAAAGAGAAGAAAAAATTAAATAGAAGCTTTAACAATGGAAATCACACAATACACAAATATTTTACTTTGGAAATCCTTAACTGGGAAAACCAACATTCCTTGAGTGTCTCTCGCTCTCTTGTTGTCTTATTCATTCATAGAATAAGCGTGACTAACCTTGGTCCACACAAGACACAATCACCATCCTACTCTCTTACTTTTACACAAGAACAACCCTACAACCAATTTGGCTTACATCTACATGTCCCCTACACACCTCTTGAATTCGAGAGTTTGATCATTTAAGATTAGCTTCTACAATATTACATCACGCATAAAAATCCCTAACTCATGGAACCTGAAAATGGTTACATATCCATGAATATGTTTGGTTGCAATACTATGAATCTTGGGATTCTGTTATAGTCAACTGCTAGGTATAACTTTAGTCAGTTCTTCCAGTCGACTACCAATCAACCATTGTGAATCACTTTTCGACCTCCTATCAACCTCTAGTCAGCCTGAGTTGTTGACCCGACCTCTAACTTGACTAGCCCATCGACTTGAATTAAAGGTACAACTGAACATTCACCCAACCGATCCACCTCAGCTAACCAATCGATTAGACTGAGTTGCCTCTGCAAACAACATAACAACCCAAGAGTTTCAAGAATTTGAAAAATTGAACTTGGTTAATCCTTCCCACCAACAAAATAATGGGAAAAAGAAATAAAAAAACATACAAAAGGGAAACTAGGGGTTTGGGAGTATCCCTTGAAATAGGAAAAAAACACCAAGGGAAATACTAATGTTGATAGCCATAACCAAAATCCTGGTACCAACAATAAAAGCAACTAGTAGAAAGAAGGGAAGAACAATAATATTGAGACCAACTTCCCTTATGCATTATGTGGGGAGTTTGGTAAATATATTCACCACTACCATCAAATTATAGATTTAAAGAGGACGAATGAATCAATGTCCATTCAAGGTCCTACTGCCTTGCAAGGTGTAGCACTTACCCAACAAAATTCCCCTCAACCACCCCATCCAACAACCTTACACAAGCCCTTTCCACAACAAGGATTTGTTTCTACTCAACAGGAAACTGGTACCTCTACCTAGTCCTCAAGAAAATATTAAATTCTTGGTCAAGCTCAACTTGGAAATCTTGCTTTCCAGAATATCTTCATGAACTCAATAGATATTCATCTCCAAAATCAAAACTATGGGTATGATATGCCTCCTCACTTCACTATGACCACCTTGGATTCCACCCAATTGCCATCAACTGTGCCTTTGATGATCCCATGTCCAAGTGGTGACCATACTCCTTGGGTATCAAAGGCACCTCTTAGGTGTACTACTCATAACTCTCATGCAAGGGAAACTCATAGCTATAGCATAGTTGATGACCTAGCTTAGTCTCCTAGAACCATGTAAGCACTAGAGGTCTTGCATACTTATCCTTCACAAAGGAAATATTCATTGTCAACATTAGGGGAAATCAATACCTCTTATTCACACCTCATCATGTTCGAGAATGCAGATCCCTGTCTCTCGTCACATTCCAAATCCTAGTGATAATCACACCATTAGAGTTTATGCACCAATGTACCACGTTTATTGTCGCATTGACATGTATTTTAACAGTGCATCCCATAAGATGCACAATGCTATTATACTGTAAAATTTTTGTCTCGATGTCACGCTCTTTACAACACTAGGGTGTTTGTTGGACCTAGGGGCACCACTAGGTTAAATTGTTTTATTGCATATTAAGCAGTGTGATGTATTAATATGAATGCATCGGTGCTACCGTGTTATCGGAGAATCAATATTTTTGTTTAGCAATGTGTTGTGCGAGAAATGGGGCATCTAACGAGATGCTTACTATGTAAAGACATTCATTATTTTTCCTGGTGTGGTTCTTTTAACAACACCGATGCTTTTGCTTAACATGGATGCACTGTTACGCTAAATTTTATGTGCTGCAAACCTAGTGTTGATCTTGGTTAAATTGAATGCATTGGTGCTCTAGTGTTCCCATAGCATCGACATGTTGGTTAGTGTTGTGTTGTGTTTTGAAACACACCGGTAACGAGGCATCACAAAATATGCACTACTATGTTTATTTTTTAAAAGTTACTAGCGATGATTTTATTTGAATGACATCGGTACAAATTGTTAGAGTCTACACAATGGTGGCAGTGATTACTTTGAATTTATGAACATGATGCACCATGTTGGGGCAAGCCAAAGCGTTCATGGACATCCTATGGAATTAGAAAAAAATAGAAAAAAGTGGCCAAATTTCAAGCCAAATTCAAATTTGAATTGGATGAAAATGCAATTAGGAAGGTCATAAACAATTTACCTGGATTCTTATGTCCCAAGGAGGAATGGTTCCACCGTTGATAGGAAATGAAAATTCATGGTAATTTCCAAAATTTGGAAATGTGTGGAATCTACTAATGGATCTATCAAACTCGTTGTAGAGCATCACAAATAAGGAGTCATTGGAAGGAGAGTGAGCACCAATGCTTTCTTGAGGTTTTGGAAGCACATAATAAAGTATAATAATGAAAATAAATTTGGTATTTTTTTTATTTAGCCTATCACAATGCGCCTGATGACATGGATACACACTGATTCGTAATGTTAAACGACACCGAGGAGCATTATTCAATGCTCACTTTTTATTATAATGTATGACAATGCTTCTGAACAATGAAGCACCGAGGCATCATTTGTATATGTGCGTTGGGGCATCATTTGTATATGATACATTTATGAAGGTGGTAATTTGTTAGGCAGACATTTCAAATTTAAAAATAACATTTAATAATGGTATTGATGACTTAAATATGCTTCTATATGACACTTTTACTCCCTAAAGAGGCCTTGAACCACTGCAAAGACCCTATAGAGAGAAAATATGTTTTTTAATGGGATATAAGAACCATTAGGAGGTTTTTCACACTAGGTATGGATTTCAAGTCCTTAACCATGGTCCACTAAAGAAAACAAGGTCCTTAGGATCTAAGTGATGATTCTAAGGTTCATGGGATGGGAAGAATACTTTGAACCACTACACATGCCTTTTAATGGGATCTTTGGCTTCTGAGTGGGATATGATCATTGCTATCCAAGTTTTTTTTCTATAAGAATGGAGGAAATCAAAGGCCTTGTGACCTTAAATGAATTTTATTGGAATTTGATCCATGACCAAGAAATCTACCACATACACCCTCTAAAGGGGATATTTTACCTCAAATGATAATATGGATGCTATTAGGGTATTTTGCACATAAGGGATGGGTTTCATGGAATCGACAATATAGGTGGAGGAAACGAGGAAGTTATGCTCTAAATGATGCTTCTAGGGCTCATGGGCCATGAATAAGGCCTCAAACCACCATCGTTAGGACCTCTAAATGGGATATTACGCCTCCAAATGGGATATGGCCATCACAATTAGGATGTTTTACACTCTAAGGATAGTCTTGTGGTTGTGACAATGGTCAAGGGATGAAAAAAGGGTCTTGCACCATAAATATATCTCTAGGGTTGATGGGCCATGAAAATGACCTCAAAACACAATACATGGCCTCTAGAGTTGATCATTGGTCTCCATGTGGAATATGGGTGTTATTATGAGGTTTTATGCACTGGGGATGGGTCTCAGGGTGTTGAACATTGTTGGGGGAAAAAATCCATGAAATCAAGCTTTAAATTAGATTCTTGAGATGATAGGCCATGTTAAGGCCTTGAACCATAATGCAACCCCTCCAAGGGAGGTATTTAACATACAAGTAGGATATGGGTGCAATTATGATTTTTTACATAGCATGGATGGATCTTGAGGACTTGACCATAACCGAGGGAAGAAAACAAGGGCCGTATGCTGTAAATGGATCATTAGAACTCATGTGTAACATTCCCCATCCTAGTTGAGGTCCTTTACATGCATAATTACACATAAATTAAATTTTTTAAAAATAACTAATTGTTGTAGCTTATTAGCTACAAATTACATACCAATTTAAATATTATCTAATAAAATTTATTAAATGCATCTGCAACATTTTATAACAAGCATGAATGCAACTAATAACTCACATATCAACATGTAAAATCATTCTCATACACAAAGTAAAAACACAATAATTAAACTCATAAAATAACTCAGAAAACATGTAAAACACTTATCTTTTAAATCAATTGTGCAACCAACTACTTGGGAATGACATTCCACCCAACCATAGACTTGTTGTTCCAAATATCAACAACAAGTCACCCCCGAGATGGGGCTAGTAATCCACAAAAGAGGGTGGTCTCTCAATTTCCACTCACAACTCATAAATCCCACAACCCGCTAGTATTCTCCTACAACTATCCTAATTTTCCACCAGATGTCTTCTTCTCGACCTGCCCAACCCAAGGAATGTACCCCTTCACTGATCTTAGTCCCTCAAGTGTCCCATTCATTTATTAGTGTCTCTTTGGCCAAGGTAACCTAGAATCTCTCTACTGGGAACTCAAGGGAACTCACTGCCAGGAAAGCTACCATCAAACAACAAAAAACACTTGTTGTTATAGTGCAACTCACACAAGAGTTCACTCTTCATGCCTGAAAACCTATCTCTTCAGTCTCCAGCTCCAAAACTATCGATCATGCTGCAAAATTTCCCCTCCATAGTTGCTCCAACTCCAAGATCTTCTTTTATTCTCCTTGCTTGTTGTTCACCCCCCAAAAAAAATACTGTCTAAAAATGTTGTAACAACCCATATGAATTTCTTGTCTTCTCTTGCTTGCTTGACTCACACACTTCCCCAAGCTGATTGTACTCAACCCCCATGCTCCCAATAATTATGGGATGCGAATTCTCACACCCACCCTCTTACATGCATTCAATGATTGGCTTTGGGGACACTCAATCAAAAAATAGAGTTTTATACATAATGAGAATAAAATTAAGGAAAGTGGGTGGAATTGATAGACATGGGTAATTCCCCCTTGGACCCATTTCTTAGACATTGTAACACCCCGTTTTCTCCCAAGACTGTAATTATGCGCAAACCTTATATGTTAATAATACGAGGCATGTAATTGTGTTTTGATTTAATATAAACACCAAACTGTTGACTAAGAGGGAACAACCTTGATAACTACTGGCCATGATACACCAGAGGAAATTGATGAAGTCGAGGACTGATGTGATGGTTGAGTGAAATGAAGATAAGATGCATCAATGAAGGAAATAGGAATCTTTCACAACAAGCTTATCTATTCTTACAAACACGATGATTTCACCACCAACACACCATAATGATGGAAGAGACCACGTGAACATTAAAGAGAAGGTCGTAAATGTCGTTAGGTAGTAATGACTACCACAATTGGCCCATGCGTAGAAAGAATGACCAATTGAATGGCTAACATGAACATACCAAAAACTACCCCTTCATATTGAAAAAGGATGTACTATAGGTTACATCTGCAGGGATTTAACAGAGAGCCCAAGGAATGGAGATAGGCAGGAAAAAGGTAGTGTGGGTAGCAAGAGAGAACAAGGGATATACATTTATTAAGAAAGGAAAGGATAGCTTTCTGGAAGAAAATAGGAAGCTTGTCCAAGCTGAGGATGATCACCCTGAACATAGATGACCCGTATCTTGAACTAGAGAAATAGTGGGTTGTAGCATGGTGCTTATTGGACATAAAATGAGACTTGTAAGAGGAGGTCACTAAGGGACTGCTAAGGAGAGAAGGGAATCCCTTGTGCAGAGTAAATCCAGTTGAGAAACCACCTGGTAAACCTGTAGAGACCCCAAGCTTAGTAGGAAGTGGCAACTTCTACTGTGTCAGAGGGAGAAGGAGAGTAACCTTCTCGGATCATCACATACTTGGAGCCCTACTGAGTCAATTTCCTTGGTTGTATCATGGCTTGGCACAACGGTGGCGTGTTGTAGGAAGTGACTCTACAACAAGGCCTAAGGTTGGGAGGAAAGGCGTCCTCTCTCAGTCAGTTGGATTGGATCATTCCTTTATCAGATAAGTGATTCATCTGTATTGAAATGACTGTGAATGTCTTATGTGAATTATTAAAGATAGAACAATTGTGTGTTAATGTATGTGTGTGTGTGTGTGTGTGTGCTTAAATCCAAGAGACTATTTGTATGCTTAATCTATGATCTGAAAGCGACAATATAAGTGACATGATGATGAATACTAATGCTTGGTTAAGTCATAAAAACTAATGGACATTAACTGCTACTTGTTTGAGTAACCCATATGTTTCCTATGTGATGATCCTGCAACTGTTGGGTTGTTTCTTTCCTTCTACTCTTCTTGGTTTGACCTAGATTAAGATGTAATCAAGGTACCAACAAAACCCTCCAAAACTATCAACTCTCCCGGTAAACCAGAAGGAAACACAGTACACAGAGTGTACTTCACAGTCTCACCCGAGATAGCTCTATGGGTGACTGCAAAGCTCAAGTGCTTGCAGTATAGGAAGGAGTGGGGATATGGGATTATATCTGATCTTCTTCAGGCCTTAAATTGATTATTCCTTCTATTATTCCTAAGATTCATTCGTCTTTGAGTCATGCATGCATTCTAACATATTTATCTTAACCATTCATTCATCCATTCATAAACTAATCATTGACATAGGTAAACATGCAAAAAACATTATAGATAACACATGTTTTACTGTGGTTCACCCCCTCCTGGGCTACGTCTACAAAGATCTATCTTCTATGCTCTTTTATTAGGTTTTCTACAAAATATGGCACTGCACGCACTATATCTCCGGTCATACAATCATGAAAAAGGTCCCACAACCTCTGTGAGGCAGACTAGATCACACCAGGATCCTCAGCCTGTGATCTAACCCTCAATATCTAGCTACTTGACTCTTCTACAACTCAACAACTTACAAAAATATATCAGAACTACAATGGTCGCATTGACTAGTATCTGAACTGAACAACACTGAGAATAACAACAAAGAACCCCTGACCTAGACCTCCTAGGTTCTTATTTATACTATTTTACAAGATTATTAGTCATTACAATCTCTTACAAAAACTCTAACCCTAACATGGTTAGGTTTTCCTACTTGTGTGCCTTGCAGGCTTTCCTCCTTTGCATGCAACTTTTCCTCACACCTGCTGCTTTTCCTGTCCACTGTTCTTCTCCAAAATTGGGATTTCACTTCTAAAAATAGTCATTTCCTCAAAATAGGCCTGCGCCTAACAACAACCCATGTGAGGCCTAAACCCTAAGTTTGACAGTCTGTAGAGACTTCAGGATCATCTTGAGTCCTCGAAGGCCAGAAGCCGAAGTCTTGCAGGACTCGAAAAATGACTAAGTCCCTTGAATGGATAGTCATGACTCTGTAAATCTTATGTTGGTCAGCAAGGAATCACTATCCTTGATCTAAATAGATCATCACTGCTGATCGGTGGTTAGTCAAAGTCCCCGTGTCAGAGAGATCCCTTGAGCGTCATGAGAAGAACTCTAAAACAAACCTATCAGAGTGATACCTTCGAGAGGAAATCTCATGTGTCGTGAGAATAACCCCGTTGAAAAAATCCCAAAGTTAGACTACTGCAAGCCATATATCTGTAACTGGAAGGGATGAAATTCCAACCATTGATCATTATGGGCCCCACTAGTAAGTCAAAAGAATGAGAGTTGACGAAGAGCGTTAATGTGAAGACGCGTGCCAACAATTTTCTAGGTGAATGAATTTAGCACGATCCTAGTGGGCTCAACATTGACTTATTTCAGAGTATGACCTTGATGGACTCAGAGAAATCCTCCGATGACCTAGAAGTGTGAGTCCAATGAGGGAATATCAGAACGAAGGTTCAACCCCATGGCTAACATGTCTTGCCAACATGACAATTGGTGTGAGTTAAAGTGACGAGTGTCACTTACCCAAAGGTTTATGAGTCGAGTGGAGTCTACCTAACAGGAGACCCTTAATCCTTGAATCAATATCAACCGTCTATCGGGATATTGTGATTCACACCCATGACCATCCATTACGAAGAAGGGTATATTCCTCAATGCTCTAGTCTCGAATTAAGGAAACTGCACAAATTGTTCTAGCTCCGAATAGATGGCATTGAAGGGGAATATTATTCAATACCATATCTGAGGGAGGTAAGTCATAAGAGTATTGGTAAAGAGTCTGAGCGATAGCTCTGTTGGTTCTACGTGGAGCAGACTCATTTGATGGAAGAATTTCATAGGCACCACTGTTGGCACAGGGGCAGACCCAGGGTTCAGTTCCAAAAGTGCACCAACAAGCCCTAACTACTGGCCCTTTTGGAAAAACCTGTGAAGAAGATGCAGTCTCACCTGAAGAATCTATGGGGGGGTTGTAGGACAGAAATGTCTACAACCAAGGGGAATATCAAGTGGATCTAGTACTATAAAAATCAAACATGCATATATCACTTATCAAATTAGATCTACTCCACACAAGTATCTATCAGATCTAACACAATAATGCAATAACAATATATCAAAGGGAAAATAACATAGCATCAATCAAACATTGAACAAGGTATACATGGTTCACCCTCTCTCTAGGGCTACATCCACAGAACTGTGCTTTATAATATATTAAGATGAAGCATATAGTTCTTGTCTGCACTCTTAGCTAGAAGATCTTCTCTCTTCTCCTCGCTATCTCTCCCTTCCCTGAGCACCCAGCTGCAGGGTTGATCTTTGCACCCAGCTGAAGATCTTAAAATACATAAGGCTCTCGTACTAAACACTTCTCTCTCACTCAATATTACTCACTCGATCACACAATGACAAAGACAACAACAACAATCATAAAACCAACAACAACCAAACCTAGGTCCTCTAGACCTCTATTTATACATTACAATCACTCATCGACATCCTTAGGCCGAAACCTAGGTGTCAAAACCCTAGATACCAAAACCCTAGGTGTCAAAACCCTAGATACCAAAACCCTAGGTGTCTAAAACCCTAGGTCAACTTGACCCACATTTTCAGGGCTTCTCCATCCTGTCTTTCCTTCCTTCTCGCGCGATGCTCCAAAGCATCCAATGATGGATTTTTCCGCTTGTTGAGTTGTCCATGATCCTTCTTCCTTGCTGATCTATCATCCTCGATTTCCTCGTCCAAAAACTTGCTTCCTTTTACTTCTCTCTGTCTCTTCTGCTCTTTTGCTCACTTCGAACCAGTAACAGTCACTGTGTCTTCTACGCAGTTCACATTTTACCTTTTCTTCCTTGATATTTGCTTACTTTCATAACCAAGGGCCAACAACACCCAACACTCACCTATGACTCATCCCGAGGCACTTGAGATCTGACCTTTTTGTTTTACTTCGACTTCAGACTGCGTAGTGCAACATCTACTTTCTGCTCTATGCCTCCTCTCCTTCCCTGTGCAGACTGTATTTTCCATGTCTGGTACCCAGTTTCAACTGCACTTGGTACCTAGACCCTTTTCCTCATGCTTCTACTAAGAGCTGCGAGGTAGCTGGTTCTCATAATACAACTTCAACCAGCTCCCATTCACTAATCCTTCCTTCCATTCTCCATTCAAAGTCTTCAACTGCGCATCTCCTCCTTTTGTAACATAGGTGATCTCATATGGCCCCAACCAATGCGTTCTGAACTTTCCTGGGTGCTTCATGAATTTATTGTCATATACCAATACCATATCACCTTGCTTAAATGCCTTCTTCTTAATGTGTCTGTCATGGTAGGATTTCTCTCTTTCCTTCTATACCTGTCGATGGAATCCTGCAATAAATATGTCTTCTTCTAGTTCGACCAACTGTGCAAGCCTCTCTTGAATAGCACTAGTGTCATCCATATCTATAAAGGCAACAATTCTTAGGCTTGGTACCAAATATTCCATTGGGACAACGAATTCGAGACCATACACCAACTTAAAAGGGGTCTCCATTGTTAGCTTCTTGCAAGTGGTTCTATAGGCCCATAGTACTGCTAGTACTCTTAAATCTCAATCATCCCTGTTCACATTGAAAATCTTCATCAACGTTGTCTCCAAGATCTTGTTGAATGCTTCCACTGTCCCATTTTCTTGTGGATGGTAAGGCGTGCTCCTCTGATGGTGGACTACAAATTCCTCAGTCAGGGCTTCGACTATTTTATTTATGAAATGTGTGCGTTGATCACTCATAAGGATCTTTGGGCATCCAAATATGGTTATGATGTCATCAAATATGAAGCACGCAGCTGTAGTTGCACTACATTCCTTAACTTCTCTTGCCTCGGCCCATCTGGTCAAATATTCTATTGCAGTAATGATGTACCTTGCTCGTGTCTTCTTGCCTGGTGGGTTTATAGGTCCCACGAAGTCAATGGCCCATTTCTCAAATGATTGTAGGGTCAGTTATGGTGCTAAGGGCATTTTATCTCTTCTGGATGGTTTCCCAACTCTTTGGCATACATCACAGGCTCTGTAATAGTCTTTAGCATCTTTGTGTAAGGTAGGCCACCAAAGGCCATCTCTAATAACCTTCTGCGCAGTGGCTTTCCATGTGTATTGTCCTCCTGCAATGCCTTCGTGAGCTTCAATGAGGATCAGGGTTTCTCTGCCTCCATAACACATGTTCTCAATATCTCATCAGGTCCCATTTTGTATAGCTGTCCAGCTATAAGTGAAAAGTCGGCATCGCGCACTACTAGCTGTTTCTTTTGGGGAATTGTATACTCACTAGGTTCCATTCCTGTTGATAGGAACTGGACTATCTCTGCGAAGTGGTCATCAATATTTCTAATGGCTAGTAACTGTGCATCCAACAATGTATCCTCCAAATTCGTGGGTTGTTCTCCATGTTCCAACCTCGAAAAGTGGTCAGGACCTTTGTTCATTCTCCCTGGCTTAACTGCGATCTCAAAATCATACTCCTGGAATAGTAGAAGCCATATGCATATTCTCCCCCCGAACACTGGCTTGTTGACTAGATATTTCAACGCAGAGTGATCAATAAACATTTTAAAGTTTCCTCCCAACAAGTAGTGGCGAAATTTCTGCAGTGCATACACCATGGATAACCCTTCTCTTTCAATGGTGGTGTAATTAATCTTAGTTGTGGATAATTTCCTACTAGAAAAAGCTAACGGATGGTCAATATCTCCTTCGTCAGGTTGTTCTAACACAAATCCCAATGCAATGGAATATACATCGACATGCACATGAAATTTCTTGGTCCAATCTAGGAAAACCAGAATAGGCGTAGTAGCCATTTTCTGTTTCAGTGTGTCGAAGCTCTATTGGCACTCTTCTGTCCAGTGAAATTGATAGTCTTTATTTAAAAGCTTCTCCATGGGTGCTATAATCTGGGCATATCCTTTAATGAACTTCCTGTAATATCCAGTATGTCCAAGCGCAGTGCGGAGCTGTTTGACTAAAGTAGGAGGGGGTAGATCAACTATAATAGCAATTTTAGATGGATCTACCAGCAATCCCTGCTTTCATACAATATGACCTAACAACACACCAAATGGTGAGAAGAAGATGCATTTCTTCAGATTCAAGGCAATTTGACACTGCCTGCATTTGTCCAAAATTAGCCTTAGATTCAATATGATTTTTCAATAAACTAAAAACAGTCCAATCATCAAAATATGCTTCTAGAAATTTATGCATAAACTCCTTGAATGCTTCGACCACCACCCTAGAAAAGATGGTTGGGGAATTCTTCAATCCAAATGGCATCACTATATACTGGTAGGATCCCCATTTTGTTGCAAATGTGGTCTTATGGAGGTCTTCTTTGGCAATCCAGATCTGATGGTATCCTGAAAATCCATATGTAAAAGAATATACCTCCTGGCCTCCCACATTATCTAACACTTTTCCAGTGAATGGTGTAGGGAAGGGGTCATGTAAACAAGCATCGTTCAACTTCTTGAGATCTACACATATCTTAATTTCTCCCGTATTCTTGTCTTGTACCACCATAGGGCTAATCCATTCTGATTCGTCGAAAGGTTCTATAATTCCTGCTTCCATCATTCTATTGAGCTCAATCTTCACTTTCTCTTTATACTTAGGGTTTAGTTTGTAGGGTCTCTGTTTGACCAGTCTTGTATATGGTTTCAAAGGGATCCTCATTTCTCCCATAGGCCCTTTAATGCCCTTCATATCAGTAAACTTGGTTGGAAACAAGTCCTGATATTCATGCAACAACTCTGTTATCTTGTCAATAGTAGCAACAT
The DNA here is from genome assembly GCA_010110895.2 of Picea sitchensis. Taxonomy (NCBI): domain Eukaryota; kingdom Viridiplantae; phylum Streptophyta; class Pinopsida; order Pinales; family Pinaceae; genus Picea; species Picea sitchensis. The sequence goes on along the minus strand of SNQJ01S0010237.1, from coordinate 68,932 downwards.
CCCAATAATCTCCAACATTTGCAAGCTTCGATGTCTGCTCTATTCCAATGTTGAATTTCTTGATCTTGATTGGCTATTGAATAAATGGTAGCTCAACTCCTGGTCCTTCCACATCTCTCTGGCCTTTTATTTCGACAGTGTTCACCTTCCTAGGATCACCGTCTTCATCAACATTGATGTTGTAATAGCCTTGTAGTTTCTGGAGAGGCGCAGTCCATTCATCCTCTTCTTGTTCTAAAGGGGGGCTAGTGGCCTCCTCAAATTATTTATGTCTTACAATCTATAATGCTTGATCTACTGAAGGATATTGACTGTCAAATAAGAAGGTGGTTACAAAGTTCTGAGTCATACCCTCCCAATCTATAGTGATGAGGCATAACTCTACTTGAAGGTACCAGTTGATAGGGGTTGTGTCTAGTGTGTTAATGAACTTGTGCACCCACTGCTCTTAAGGAATGGTTCTCCAGGCTTCCTTGCAACTTCACACATGGTCCTTTGGGTAGCTTCGACCTATGTACCGAACTTCGCAGCCTTCCACTTGTGATGAGAACCGCACGGTCATCGGGGTATGACATTGTACCCATTATGTAATGTTGTTTTTGTGTGTCCCCCACCATCTTGCTGGTGTTTCTTTCAAGGCCTCATCCATTTCCAACAAGCATTGTTGCATTGGTACACTTTCTTCAAAGTCCAATAAGAAGGTTTGTAATAGATTCAAACCATCAAAGGTGGGTAAGTTACTTATTGTTGTGTCGATCCAACGTAATTCCCTGGTTAATCTAGCACATCTCCTTATAGATACTTCATACATTTTGTTATGCCATTTCTCCAGTGCTTCTTCTGAATCTGATGAAGATGCGCTATCACTTCGCCAGCTTAGGTTTCCATCAGCCGTAGGATTAATGTAATCCTGTTGTCTAACTGTTAATTTGTATATGTTTTCCAGTTCATATGCACGATCTTCTTATCTGATAGGTTATCTGTATCGCTGACCTTCATCTGGATATAATGGTGCAATGAACCTAAGGCCATCTCTTTCAAACGTCATACGTATTTTATTTAAATCAACCATAGTGGAATTATTGAAAGCCCAATCAATTCCTAACAGCATAGGGTAAGGGCAGCTATCATCAACGATCTCAATTACCTCAAAATCTGCAAACGTTCTTAATCCGTCGATGTCCACAATGACATGTTCCAATCTTCCAAAAGGGCTTACAACTTGTTGATTATCCATCCTAAGTCTGATAGGGGACTAGATCAACTTCGGTTTTCCCATCAGTGCCCAAGTTTGCTTCGTCATGACATTTACCTCCGACCCTAAGTCGAGGACCACATAGTCTATATCATATTCTCCTATATGAGCATTCAAGTGTAGTTATTTATTTGTCCTTCTCTTCTTGGATAGTTGATGTACTACTTTATTCAGTACAAGATCTATCCTTCTTATCTCATACTGTTTGATTAAATTTTGTAGCTCTTGTACAACTCTTTCATCCTGAATCAACTTAATAGAAGTATATAAAAATTCCATGAGCTTGCTTACCTCTTTTCCTTCTTTTGGCGAACCAGATTGATCGAATTCCAGAGGCATTCCTTATTCTCTTACATTTGGCCGTGTCTTCGATGAAGAGCCTTGGTCTGCTTTGAACTCTTTTCTTGCCTCCTCAAATATTTGTCTTTCTTTCTTTGCATCAAAAGTTTGGCTCTTCTCTAAAGCTTTTCGGACTCCTGAGTCTTCTGTAGTCTTTCCTTGGGTCAATCTGTCTTCTCCTGTAACAACGCCTCCTCTAGTGATAACAATGACTCTAGGGTCTTCTTCGTGAGTCTCAACATATATCAGTTTCACTTGTGGGTTCTGCTGAGGTCCTCGTCTTTCCTGAAGATTAGCTAGCAACACAAGACAATCTTCGATAACGTGTTCAAAGGAACTACAGTAGTTTCAAGTGGTACAAGGGTTCTGAAAGTCCCTTGCCAAGTGTCCTGGTCATGCACAGTTATAACATATTATCTGTCCTCGACCTCGACCCATACCTCCTCCTCTTCTTCTTCCTCTGAATCCACCATGAGGATTGAAGTTTCCTCTCCGAGGGGAGTTATACTGCGTAGTGTTTCCTTCCTATTGTACTTCGCCTTGAATTTTGTATATGTCTCTTGACCTTTTGTGCATGAAGTCATAATCCCTACAGTCCCTATCATCGTGCCCTACAGACTTACAGAACGTGCAATACAAATTTGTGGTTGTCTGAACATATTTTTGCATGTACTGGCACTCACCAGGGCAATGTCTATTTCTGCATACCTCGCACCAGGGTAGGGTGACTTGCTTCAAAGGGATCAGAGCTCCAGAGGCCAAGTATTCATGAAATAGGGGACAATGTTCCTTGTCATGGCCTTCTGATCTGCATCTGACGCACCAAATGTATTCTCTTTTATATTTTCCCTTGTCTTTCTTTATATCTTCTACCTATAGAGACACACTAGTTAGCTGACTCAAGATTTGACTCATACCTGAGCTGGATTCTCCCATAGGAGCTGACTCTAACTTCATGGCGATTTTCAATGCCTCAGCCTACGAAGCAATCTTCTGTTGCATCAGAGGAACTCTAATGTGTGGTAATAGGGCAGCAATGAACCATTCTTTGTTCTGCTCATATGGGATCTGAAAAGTCAATCGATCTGTTAAGGTCTTGAATTTGTGATCGAATTCCTAAACAGGTTCGAATACCTTCTGCTTGATCTCTTTCAGCTCTATAATACATTGTGACTCCGAATTGGGTTTCTTGAACTCTGCAATCAACGCATTCTTGATCTCATTCAATGTTTTAGGCTGTGAAAGTCCTTGGACAAGCTTCATGTACCAACTTAGTGCACAATCCCTTAAGATAGTACTAAACTGAGTTATTTTAATAGCTTCGTTGGTGACATTCTTAATATTCCATACAACTTCACATAGGAACCAGTGTTGATCAGTATCTTGAGATCCATCTCCCCTAAAAACAGGGAGCCTCATCTCATCTGCCATATATCTTCCTAGGGTTCCTGATTGAGTATGTGGTGGAATACTAGTGACAGTGCTCTGAACACTATGGTGGCTTGGATTACTGTGATTTCTTAATGCTACCGAATCCACAGGAAGGATAATAATACTTACTTCAGTAGTCTGCGTAGTTCCTGAAGTTTCTGGCTCTTCCCGACGAGGTTCTTCAGCTTTCCCTTCCTCTGTCCTAGTGGGTTCTGAATTCTCTTTGTCCATTAGATCTGCCTCTTCTCCACTATAGAAACCCTCATCCCCGTAGTTCTTCTTAAATAGGTTCGCAATATGAAATTCTCTTAATGCTCTCCCACTATACGTATGTCCAGCCTCTGTGTCGATGTCGTTGTCTGAATTCTTGAACATTAGCTTTTATAGATCCGACCAATCTACTGTATCTTCATGATGTTCTTCTCATGAAATAGCATCTTGATCTTTAGCTTCAAAAAATGTAAAAATTTTCCTCTAGATCCCTTGAAGAAATATCTCTCAGCTTGGCTATATGACTCTACTCTGTCAACAACAAACTTGGTGATGTACCCTCCGATGGTGCTACCAAACCAGTGATCTACTTCTCTTGACACGAAGTTATCAACTCTCTTGACCTTCTCGATCAATGCTAACATCCAAACCACAAGAGGTCTAGATATGATCTCAAACTGGGTATCTTCTAACCTAGCTAACCACTCATATAGATCCTGATGGATTCCTCTAAAGAAAATTTTGTGTATATCAGTAAAGATATATCTCTCCGACCAATCCTCTGTACTAAGATTAGGGTTCTTGTTCTAGTCTTCAATGAATTCCCTTTCTTGATCCTCTATCCACTTTTGAATTTCTGTCTTTGATGGAAACCACCTTGACATTCCCTCAAGAAGATTCCTATCCCGACAACGAAACCAATTTTTGGCACAGGGGCAGACCCAGGGTTCAGCTCCAAGAGTGCATCGACAAGCCCTAACTACTGGCCCTTTAGACAACACCTATGAAGCAGATGCAGTCTCACCCGAAGTAGCTATGGGGGGTGTTTCAAGACAAAGATGTCTTCAACCAAGGGGAATATCAAGTGGATCTAGTACTAGAACAATACAACATGCATATATCACTTATCAACTTAGATCTACTCCACACAACTATTTATCAGATCTAACACAGTAATGCAATAGCAGTATATCAAAGGGAAAAGAACATAGCACCAATCACACACTGCACAAGGTATACGTGGTTCACCCTCTCTCTAGGGATACATCCACAGAACTGTGCTTTATAATATATTAAGATGAAGCATACAGTTCTTTTCTTCCCTCTCAGCTAGCAGATCTTCTCTCTTCTCCTCGCTATCTCTTCCCTCCCTGCACACCCAACTGTAAGGTTGATCTTCACACCCAGCTAAAGATCTTACAATAAAGAAGGATCTTGTACTCAACACTTCTCTCTCACTCAATATTACTCACTCGATCACACAATGAAAAAGACAACAACAAAATCATAACACCAACAACAACCCAACCTAGGTCCTCTAGACCTCTATTTATACATTACAATCACTCACCGACATCCTAAGGCCGAAACCTAGGTGTCAAAACCCTAAATACCAAAACCCTATGTTTCTAAAACCCTAGGTCAACTTGACTCGCGTTTTCAAGGCTTCGCTAGCCTGTCTTTCCTTCCTTCTTGCGTGGTGCTCCAAATCATCCAACGGTGGATTTTTCTGCTTGCTGAGTTGTCCATGATCCTTCTTCCCTGCTGATCTGTCATCCTCGATTTCCTCATCCAACAACTTGCTTCCTTTTAATTCGCTCCGTCTTTTCTGCTCTTTTTCTCACTTTGACCCAGTAACAGTCATTGTGTCTTCCGCGCAGTTCACATTTTGCCTTTTCTTCCTTGATTTTTGCTTAGTTTCATAACCAAGGGCCAACAACCACGTAGGCGCAACATAGTTGTCATGGTGAACGACGAATGTGCCGAGGTGTCACGTGTCAATGGTTAGACAGGTCAAATACCAAGGAACTTTAGAAAGGCCATCACTTTCGATCTGGGACTCAATTTTGAATGAAACAACCATCATTGGAGCTCTCCCGATGAGCAAGAGGCGATGAATCTCCATGAAGGGGATTGGGATGACTAAGAAAAATGATAATTACAATACCCCATCCCTTAAAAAGGACACTTAGGGGGTCGAGTGTGTTACAGAGTAGTATCAAAGCTGATAAGAGAGAGTTTTAGTGTGACATGACCAAATTTAGAGGCTGGGTACGTTACAGAGTGGTATTAGAGCACATTTCAAACCCTAGGCTTGGATGGGTCACTAAAACCAGGAAATGTTGCTTAAAAAAAGAAGAAGAGAGAAAAGTATTTATGTTTTCTGAAATGCCTGATCCTGAATATTGACATGAAATGATAGTGATGATTGTTGTTTCAACACGTAGGATGAATTGAAAAGACACACGTAAGTGAGTGGTGCAACACAGTATGGATGACCTCATGCACCTCAGAGATGAAGAATCTGATGGCTGAATGGATAGGGAAACCCCTCCATATTTGATGGCCACAGTGAGAAGTCCGAAGGAGGTTAATGAGTGTCTTATGAGGGCCCATGCTGAACAAGCAGAGTTGAATTTTAGTTCTACTGTAGATTCTGTTTGAAATTCAAAAGCATCTACAACAAGGTCCTACCAATGCTGGAGTACAATGGTCATAGAGGTTGAAAATTCCTTCGAATGCCCAAAAGAATGAAATGGATAACAACGATGTGGGAAGGAGTTCTTCCAAAAGAAAGCGTCAAGGCACTAAGAAAGGTGGATTGAGTAGAGGCAATTCCACAGAGTCCTCTGGTCAGATGACTAATCTAGCAGAATAGTTGAGTAGTGGCACAAAATCTAGTATTTCTAAGAAAAGAAAGAGGAATAAATATCAAAGTGTTCTGACTGAATAATTCAAGAAGGCTAGGATTCCCATATTTGATGTTGAGATAAAGAAAGGAGAGGAAGCCGAAGCATGGCTATTCAACTTGAAAAAGTATTTTCGAATACATAACTACTCAGACAATACCAAGGCAAGGATTGCAGTGTTTAACCTGAATGGTGGGGCTTCCATTTGGTGGGAAGACCTCAATGAAATCAAAAGGATAAAGGAAAGCAAGTTAACCTGGAAACAATTTGAAAGATAATTTTGCAAGGCTTACCTATCTAAAAAGTATTATGATGAAAAGATAAAGGAATTTTATGAGCTTAAGATGGGGAAGATTACCTTGGAGACGTATGTAAAATGATTTATGGAACTGTTGAGGTATGTTACCTACCTTAAGGATGAGAAGGAAAGGATCCAACATTTTCTCAGTGGGTTTCCACATTCATACCAAGAATGAATTGAATTCGACAAACCCAAGACACCAGAAGACACCATTCAAAAGGCTAAATGTTGTTACGATGAGTCTAAGCACAAGCATGAGTCCCCTAATGACTGGAAAAGAAGGGACACGAGTGGATTCTAGAAGAAAGGATTTAATCCTTTTCCCCACAAGAATTACATGAAGGATGCACATTAGGGTCAGCCAAGCAGGAGCGTGGATCAACAAAATTTTTCATCCCAAAGTAGGAATAAGCCAGTGGAGCAGGCAAAGGAAAGAGCAGAGGAAACCAAGAAAGGAACTTTGCAATTATGGGGATGTGAAGAGACACATCTATTGAGGGATTTTCCCCATAGAAAAAATGACAGTAAAAGAGTGTATAACGTACATGGGGCTTCTACCATCAACGATGTAGCCAAGAGCATACCGAGAATCTATGCGACGATGGAAAATTGACAAGCAGACCACCAAGCTTCTGTGGTGGAATTGAAAGGTATCATTACTGGACAACCAATCTCTATTTTAATTGACCCATGATCTAATCTTAGTTATATTTTACCTTGAGTAGTTGAGGCATGTTCATTACAGAAAAATAAACACACCAAGGTGTGGTTAGTCCAGTTATCCACTAGAACAAAGGGAAAAGTGGCGAAGGTCATTGAATCTTGTCCAATTCGGATTGTGGGATTTCAAACCCACATGAATCTGAATGTTATACCCCTTGACTCTTGTGACATATTATTGGGAATGGATTGGTTAACCTCCCATAAGGTAAAGTTTAACTGCTATGAGAAAAATATAAAATGCAAAGATGAGGAAGGTAGTACGAGAATTTTTTAAGGCATTCGAAATCCAGTCTTTGTGAGACAAATATCAACATTACAACTCAAGAAGTATAATAGAAGAAGGTGTCCTATGTACACTATACACGTAATAAATTCAAAAGAAAGTGGTGAGTTGAAGGTTGAAGACCATCCTTTGTTATGGGAATTCAGCGACGTGTTTCTAGAGGAGGTGCCTAGATTACCTCTGAAAAGAGACCTTGAATTTTCAATTGACCTCATGCCAGGAGAAGTGCCAACATCGAGAGTGCCTTATAGGATGAGTGCACCAGAGTTGGTGGAACTAAAGATGAAATTGAAATAAATTAAGGTTAAAGGTTACATTAGGTCGAGTGTATCCCCGTGGGTAGTACCAACCCTATTTGTAAAGAATAAGGATGGAACCTTAAGGTTATGTATCGATTATCAACAACTAAACAAGATGAACATCAAGAACAAGTACCCTTTGCCAAGAATAGACGATCTATTTAATTAGCTCAGAGGGGCTACAATTTTCTCAAAAATAGATTTGAGATTGGGATATCATCAAGTTAGGATTAAGGACAAAGACATCCACAAGACAGTCTTTAGGACAAGGTATGGACACTACGAGTTTTTTGTGGTGCCATTTGGAATTACAAATGCACCATCTACAATGATGTGTTTGATGAATAGTGCAATCAGAAAGTACTTCGACAAATTCGTATTAGTGTTTGTGGATGAAATTTTGGTGTATTCCAAGAATAGAGATGAGCATGGAGAACATCTCAGACTAGTGTTATAGGTGTTAAGAGAGCACCAACTATATGCCAAATTCAACAAGTGTGATTTCTTTAAAAGGGAAATCCAGTATCTAGCCCACGTAATCTCAGCCAAAGGAGTCACAATAGACCCTACGAAGATCAAGGCAATCATGGATTGGCCAGCTCCTAGAAACGTGACAGAAGTGAGATCCTTCATGGGATTGGATGGATATTATAGAAGGTTTATCAAGGGTTTCTCCAATATCAAGAATCCTATTACATCACTACAAAGGAAGGGAAAGAGATTCGTGTGGTCACCATAATGCGAAGATAGTTTCCGACAATTAAAGAAATGGTTGACCAACGCCCATGTTTTAAGGATTGAGAACCAAGAAAATGACTTCTTGGTTAGCATAGATTCTTGCAAGGAGGGACTCAACGGAATCCTCATGCAAGAAGGACAATTGGTTTGTTATGAATCACAAAAGATGAACGAACATGAGTAGAGGTATGCTACCAATGACTTAGAACTTGTCAAAATTGTACATGCATTGAATATGTGGAGACATTACCTGCTCCGGAGGAGATTTGTTCTCATGACTGACCATTGTGGTCTGAAGTATTTTCTCGACCAGCGAAAGTTGAATGCTAGACATGCTCGGTCGATTCCATTAATCAATGAGTTTGACTTTGAAATCAAGCATACGAAAGGAAAATAGAACAAAGTGGTTGACACACTTAGCTGAAGTGTTCAATAAATACACCTAGCAGTAACAAATGGAGGTGAGTCCAACATTCAATAGAGAATTAAGACCCTCTTGTCGGAAGACGGGTTCTTCATCCTAGTGAGGGAAAAGTTGCATCGAGAACCTAAGGAAAAGGGGTATGAAGGATATCATCTGAGGGATGATAACCCATTGACATACAATAAGAGGCTATACATTCCTGATTCAATAGACCTGCCACAATTGATTATGGATGAATTCCATAGGAGGCCTTACGTCGGTCATCCTGGTTATCAAAAAATGGTGACAATAGTTAGGCAATTGTATTATTGGCCTAAGATGAAGCAATACATTGCTCGATATATCTCGAAGTGTCTAGAGTGCCAATAGGTGAAGGCCGAGCATAGACACCTTGCGGGACTATTGCAACCCATACAGATAACAAAGTGGAAATGGGAAGTGATTTCCATGGATTTCATCATGGGTTTGCCAAACACAATAAAACAACATGATGAAATCATGGTTGTGGTGGATAAGTTGAGCAAGGAAAGTCATTTTATTCCCATAAAGTCTACCTTTAAATCCATAGGTGTTGCCAATTTTTTTGTGAAAGAAATATTTAGGTTGAACAGATTACCCAAAACTACAATTTTAGACAGAGATACCAAATTCACCTCAAACTTTTGGTGAAGCTTGTTTGCAGGTTTAGAGACACATTTGGAATTTAGTACGGCCTACCATCCTCAAATTGATGGTCAAACCGAAAGGGTGAACATAGTGCTAGAGGATATGCTATGAATTCATGTTATGCATAAATCCAAACAATGGGAAGAATATCTACCTTTGGTAGAATTTGCATACAACAATTGTTATCAAGAATCATTGAATATGAGACCATTTGAAGCTCCGTATGCCAGGAAGTGTAGAGTTCCTATTAGTTGGGATATTCCAGTGGAAAAAGTTACACTTGGACTTGAATTACTCAAGGAAATAGAGCAAGCCATGGTTCAGATAAGGAAGAATCTGATTATTTCCCAAGATAGATAGAAGAGATATGCTGATAGCAAGAGAACCCCTAGAGAGTTCAAGATAGGAGGCCATGTGTATCTCCAGGTGAAACCCAATAGAAGCTACCTAAAAATGGGAATGCGTGCTAAGTTGGCTCCATGATACTCCAAACCATTTGAAATCCTAGAAAGAATAGGACCAATAACATACATACTTGCTTTACCACCTACTATTAGAGCACATAATGTATTCCATGTGTCTTTGTTAAAGAAATATGTGCATGATTCTAATCACATTATTGTTTGGACTATAATACAGGTGGAACTAGAAGGATACTTCTGGCCATAACCCAAATTCATCCTAGACAGGAAAGAAACGATGCTCCATAACATAGCTATCGCACATGTAAAGGTGCAATGGAATAATTTTGGAGCTAATGAAGCTACATGGGAGCTGGAAGATGCCATGAGATTGGCATACCCATTTTTGTTTATTGTATAATTGTAAAAATCATGTTGTTTTAAACATCGAGGACAATGTTTTATTTAGGGGGAGGGGAATGTAACACCCTATTTTCTCCCAAGACTGTAATTATGCACACACCTTATACGCTAATAATATGAGGCATGTAATTGTGTTTTGATTTAATATAAACACCATACTGCTGACTGAGAGGGAGAAACCTTGATAAGTACTAGCCATGATACACCAGAGGAAATTGATGAAGTAGAGGACTGATGGGATGGTTGAGTGAAATGAAGACAAGACGCATCAATGAAGAAAATAGGAAGCTTGCACAACAAGCTTATATATGCTTACAAACATGATGATTTCACCACCAACACACCAGAATGATGGAAGATACCACGTGAACATTAAAGAGAAGGTCATAAATGTGGTTGGGTAGTAATGACTACTGCAATTGTCCCATGCGTAGAAATAATGGCCAATTGAATGTCTGACATGAACGTACCATAAACTGCCCCTTCAAATTGTAAAAGGTTGTATTGTAGGTTATGTCTGCAGGGATTCAACATAGATCCCAAGGAATGGATAGAGGTAGGAAAAAGGCAGTGTGGGCAGCAAGAGAGAACAGAGATGGAAAACACAGATGAACATAGAAAATAAGAGAGCCCATAAAAAAATCAATAGAGTGAAGAAGGAATATACATTGATTAATAAAGGGAAGGATAAATCCCTAGAAGAAAATAGGAAGCTTGTCCAAGCTGAGGATGATCACCCTGAACAGAGATGACCTAGATCCTGAACTAGAGCAATAGTGGGCTACACTTGGTGCTTACTGGACATAAACTGACACTGGTAAGGGGAGTTTGCTAAGGGAATGTTAAGAAGAGAAGGGACTCCCTTGTGAAGAGTAAATCCAATTTATAAACCACCTGATAAACCTGTAGAGACCCCGATCTTAGTAGGAAGTGGAAACTTCTGTTGTGTCAGAGGGAGAAGGAGAGTAACCTTCTTAGATCATCGTAGACTTGGAGCTCTGCTGAGTCAATTTCCTTGGTTTTATCATTGCTTGGCATGGGGGTGGTGTGTTGTAGGAAGTGACTATACAACAATGCTTAAGTTTGGAAGGAAAGACGTCTTCTCTCAGTCAGTTGGATTGGATCATTCCTTTATCAGATAAGTGATTCATCTATATTGAATTGACTATGAATGTCTTATGTGAATGACTTATGTGAATGCTTAAAGATAGAACAATTGTGTTAGTGTGTGTGTACATGTGTGTGAATGATTAAATCCAAGAGACTGTTTGTATGCTTAATCTATGACCTGAAAGTGACAAGATAATCAACATAGTGATGAATAATAATGGTTGGTTAAATCATAAAAACTAATGGACACTAATTGCTACTTGTTTGAGTACCCCATATGTTTCATGTGTGAAGAGCCTACAACCCATGCGAGGCCTAAACTCTAATTTTGATAGTTTGTAGAGACTTCAAGATCATCTTGAGTCCTCAAAGGCTAGAAGCTGAAGTCTTGCAGGACTTGGAAAATGGCTAAGTCCTTTGAATGGACAATCATGACTCTGTAAACCTTATGTTGGTCGGCAAGGAACCATTGCCATTGATCTGAATAGATTGCCACCATTGATCGATGGTTAGTTAGAGTTTCCGTGTTGGATATATCCCTTGATCATCATGGGAAAATATCTGAAACAAACCTATCAGAGTGAGACCTTCGGGAGAAAAACTCATGTGCTGTGAGAATAACCCCGATGAAAAGATCCCGAAGTTAGACTAGCAGAAGTTGTAGATCTGTAAGCGGAAGGGTTGAAATTAAAATCGTTGATCATTACGGGCCCCACTAGTAAGTTAAAAGAATGAGAGTTGATATGGAGCATTAATGTGAATACACGTGTCAACAATTGTCTAGGTGAATGTATTTAGCGCAAGTCTAGCTGGCTCAAAGTTGTCTGTTTTCAAAGTACGATCTTGATGGACTCAGAGAAATCCTCCGATGACCTAGACATGTGAGTCCAATGAGGGAATATCAAAATGAAGGTTCAACCCCATGGCTAACATGGCTTGCCAGCAGGACAACCGGTGTGAGTTAAAGTGATGAGTGTCACTTACCCAAAGGTGGATGAGTCGAGTGGAGTCTACTTGGCGAGAGACCCTTAAGCCCCAAATCAATCTCAACCATCTATCAATATATTGTGATTCACACCCACGACCATCCATTACGGAGGAGGGTATATTCCTAGATGCTTTGGTCTCAGAGTAAGGAAACTGAACGAATTGTTCTATCTCTTAACATATGGCATTGAAGGGGAATATTCTTCTATACCATTTCAGACGGAGGTAATTCGTAAGAGTAATGGTAAAGAGTGTGAGTGATAGCTCTAATGGTTCTGCATGGAGCAGACTCATTTGATGGAACAATTTCACAAGCACCACATAGGTGCAACATAGTCATCATGGTGAAAAATGAATGTGCCAAGGTGTCACATGGATGCCACGTGTCAACGGTTAGAGAGGTCAAAGACCAAGGAACGTTAGAAAGGCCATACATTTTGATCTAGGACTCAGTTTCGAATGAAACAACCATCATTGGAGGGATCTTGTTGAGAAATATACAATGAATTTCCACGGAGGGGATTGAGATGACTAAGAAAAGCAATAATTACAATACGCCATCCATTAAAAAGGACACTTATGGGGTCGGGTGTGTTACAGAGTGGTATCTGAGATGATAAGAGAGAGTTTTAGCATGAACTGACCAACTTTAGAGGTTGGGTATGTTACAAACATTCTCTTAGACACTCCCCTCTCTTGTGGATTAATTCAGCCCCCATCTTTGTCCATATCCCCCAACAATTGGCATCACATTTTATTATTAAAAATCAAAAATACGATTTGCATATACATCGCTTGGTTGTAACCACACATTACATCTACAATAAGCTTTAATTAAACTAGGGATTATAGTGGGGACATTATATCATGGGCCTTGAGGGTGGACCATAAGTCCCCTGGGCTCTAGATGAAGCCTCTAGGGATCAAGGACCATGATTAGCTTCATCAAACACATAACATGACTTCTATTTGGGATCATTGTCATTCAAGTGAGATATGGAAAACATTAGGATGTTTTATGAATCAAGGTAGAGTCTTAGAGACTTAACCATGATTGAAGGAGAAATCTAAGGAATTACACCCTAAGTGAAGATCCTTGAGATAATAAGCCATGTGCATGGCCTCAAACCAACAAACAAACCCTCCAAAGGGGATATTTGGCCTCTAAGTGGGATATGGGAACCATAAGAAGCTGCTATGATCCAATGATGGGTATTGGGGTCATCACTATTGTTGAGGGAGGAAAGAAAATCCTTATTTATGGATCTCTAGGGCTCATATGCATGAACATGACCTCAAACCACACCACTAGCCTTTTAGAGGCCATCTTTGGCCTCCAAGTGGAATATTAGGTCCTATGCACTAGCGATGGGTCTCAAGGCCTTGGTCATGCTCATTGGAGGATAATAGGGCCCTTATGCATCAGATGAAGCTTCTAGGGACCAAAGGCCATGAACAAGTCCACAAACCACAAAAAATTCCCTTTATATGGTATCGTTTTCCTTTAAGTGGTATATGGGTCTCATTAAGAGGTTTTTTTCACCTAAGATTGGTTTCTAGGCCTTGCCATTATTGGGGTAGAAATCCAGGGATAGGCCCTATATTAATCATCTCAAGATAATGGGCCATGATCAAGATCTAATACTGCAACGCATGCCCTCTGTTATAGAGAAATCCCCCTACGGACAAGTGGATTCTCTCTTGGGCTCTAGACTCCTAAGACCAAGAAAGAAAAGTTCTATTGTGGACACTGACTTTCCTTTGCATGAAACTACACTGTTCAAAGAAGAAGAAGAAGGAGGAAGGGTAAATACCTTTCACTGACGTTTGTCCTTGCTTGATCCAGGATGATCTTGATCTCCAAGTTCTTCAGAAGGTCCTAAAATATAATGAGCAACAACAACGATACTTCCTACTCTACCATGATTAGCTTCATAATGGATCTATGAAAGAAACAAGTTCATGAAACGTACACAAGCTTTAAAGGAAACATTCCAAGCATACATTTATATTAATGAAAACAAAGTGAGATGCTTATAGCCATGGATGTAGGTGTAGCAACTTCACCAATCTCTCTTTGTCCAACCCTTGCTCAAATAATCCACACACAGAATGTTGATGCTTCAATGATATATCCCTTATGAGATCATAAGTTTGATACTTCACAATGTCTCCCCTTTCACCATGAAGAGGCCTCCTTATATAGGCTTGGAGAGGCCTAACCACTTAAGAGATTCTTGGGATAAGTTGAGGATTCTTCTCCTTTAGTTGTGGATCTTCCCTAAGATCGAGCCTTGACCTCAGATCCGAATCGAACCACCTCCAGATATGAAGGGATTCTTCCCTGATTTCTCTCAAAAATCCAAAGATTTGCTCAAAAAAGGCTAGCGCTCCCTCAGAATGGGGCACAGAGCGTTGGAACGCTCCCCCAAAAGAGGTTACAGAGTGTTGGCACTCCCTGGCAATGTATAGGGGAGCGCTGCCTTCCAAAATTGATTTTTTAGTGGCTTTCTCAGTGGCAAAAGACTTGTACTCTTTGTCAAATGACTTCTCCTCTTCAAAACCAGTCTTTTGAGGTGTCTTGTAAGTGTTCTTGATAATGTCATCCGAGACACAACATAGACAATTTGACAGTATGATATTTGCAACACTTGTGGGCAAAATGAGACACTTGCGACATTTGGTAATGACGACACTAGGCCATCATCGTAATGAGTAATTTTTATGTGTAACACCCTCTAAAGGGATGTTTGATATAAAAGTGGAATATGGGAACAATTAGGAGTTTTTGTGCATTAGGGAAGGGCCTCATGGCCTTGAAAATAGTTGAGGAAGGAAAATAGTATACTTACACTAGAAATGGATCTTAATGGATCATGGCATGGACATGAAATCAAACCACAATGTATGACCTTTAAAGGTGATTTTTGGCCTACAAGTGGAATATGAGTGTAATTATGATGACTTTCTCACTAGGGATGGGTCTTAAGGAATTATCCATGGTTGAATAAAATACGGCCCTTGGGCCCTATATGAAGCCTCTAGGGAATAAGGGACATGAAAATATCCACAAACCAAATAACATGTCCTATATAGGGCATCATTATCCTTTAAGTGAGATATGGGAACCATTATGATGTTTTGTGCATTAGGGATGGATCTTAAAGCCTTGACCATGGTTGGGGGGTAAGTTGAGGAAAGTAGACCCTAAATGAAGATTCTTAGTTTAATGGGCCATGATATATGTCTTGAAATGAAACACAAGCACTCTTAAAGGGGGTCTTTGGTATACGAGTGGGATACATACACCATTGTTAGGATGTTTAGACACTTAGGATTTATTTAAGTTCAAATTGGTCTAATATGTCTTTAGGTAAAAGTGTGTTTCCTTAGTATGCATTAGTATGCGTTTGTAGTTATGTAATCCAATGGTCACGATATGTTCTAGACATAGAGTGATTCGACGACTCATATTATCCTTGACACTAATAAATATTGATCTGTGCCTTAACACCTTTTTGGTCCATTATCTATATTTAACAATAATGGAGGGTCATTTGTTGCTGATTGATTGTGAGAAACTCTAATATACAATTTTTTTCTTTTGCATTAATACATTTCCTCAAATGGCCACGTTGGTTGGAGCGTTGGACTATTTCACTCTAGAAGGTTTTAACCATGTAAAAATACTTTTGTTATGATCTTTGATCTAGTTGTGTGAGTGTTTGGTGAAGGTGTTCATCTTGTGTGGGAATACTCTATTTTGTCGAGCATGATGTTGGGTTGCTATTTTGATATTATTCTTGAACGATAAATAGCCTTTTCCTTATCCTTTCTTCACTATTTTTCCAACCATAACCTACTTTACCATTCTTTCTTCAAGGAATAATCAATCAAGAGTAATTAAGGTTGAATATGTTGTTTCATTGATGATTTATTCGTTTTTGATAGTTTATTAATATCAAAAGATAAATGATCAAATTGACTAACTTTAATTGCTTCAAGATGCTTGCAAACTTACAACAATCATTCAATCCTATAGTATCCTAACAACCAAGTATAAATGAACAACTTGGGAATAATCCATATTTTGAGGGGATGGTCTAGTGTCTACTAGATATCAAGAAATGGTGTACAACTAGGACATATGCAAGGAAATCAAGCCACATGATAGCATAGTAGAAGTCAACTCCAGGTGTCAAACAAAAGAGAGGTTTTAAAAAATCACATTAGAATAATACTCTATATCATGTGTAGGTTCATTAACAATCTTCCATATCTCATTTTGATCCACTGTCGACCTCCATATTTCATGCAAATTTGTTCGACAACACATGTATTCCAACAGAGGACAAACACCTTCAATAACCACTCACACAACCAAATCTAAGATCAACAGACCAATGTTTTTACGTGGTAAAACCCCTACATGGAAACATCCACGACCCCAACGAACGTGGCCACTTGGAGAAATTTATTAATGAAAAAGAAAAATATTATACAGATATTTAAAAGAGATTTTCTCACAATTGATCATCGCAAAATGACCCTCCATTCTCTTTAAATAGATATCATGGACCAATCGAATGTCAAGACACAAATCAATGTAGCTTTTAATATTGAGGAGAATATAAAATGTTAGATCACTCACAACTGAAACAAAGTATTATTGTAGGGGCTATCTCTTGTTGAGTTAAAGTTAATTTAACAGTTACTAGAGTATTATTTTAAGGAACCTTTTCACCTTACAATCAATGTTTCCACCATTGAACTGTGACATTTGAAACTTATCACTAGAGAAAGCTAAATTTTCCCTACAATTTGATTTTCAACCAAGAAAACTGTGATAACTAAATTGAAGGGATCTATCATTTCTTGAATCTTTTGCTTTCTTAGATGCATACACATTATTTTAAGTTCATGGTCAAGATGACTCTTGTCACAGAGTTGTTTTCATTCCTTTCAAACAAATTCCCTTTGTGACCTAATTGTCTACCGTCGAGGATGTGAACATTTGAAGAATTAGTTCTTGTTTCTTTTTGAATAATTTTTTACAAAAGTATTTTGTAGTAATGCTTGAAAGTTTTCTTTTTAAAGTTAATATTGATTTTAAAACTAGTATCTTTACATATAGTGATGTGCCTCTAATATTACAAACCCTTGATTGATACTTTAATGTCCTAGTTTATACAAGTAAATTAGTGAGATGACATTTTTGGCATCATTGTTGGGGAGGCACAAAAGGAATTAGTTTTGAAATCTTTTATTGATTAACGTGAATATATTTAGTCATGTGTGATTTGCATGAATATAACTAGGGATAGTAAGTGTAGGTTTGTTAATACAAAAGAATAAGTTGTTTGAGAAAAACAAAAATAAAAACAAACCCCCCACAAAACTACTTATTAAATCATCACAACCACAAACTAAGCCATATACTAAACTACCCACTTCATCTTCAAAACCACCTACTAAGACATCTACTAGACCACCTACCTCATTATCTTCATTCACTAATTCATCCATCAAACCATCCACAAACCCCCCGTTACTAACTTGTTTGCAGGTAATAAGAAGGACACAGGGAAAAGGATAGTTGCAGAAAGATCAAAGAAAACAAAGAAAAAGGAGACTGTTGAACAACTTGAAGGTACATAAGAAACACTATAAGTTTGGAGTAAAACATTTTGGATCTTTTTGGAGAAACAAATGGTTGATGAAGAATCACATATTGAAGGAGGAGGAGGGAGAATGCCCAGAAGAAAAGGTGAAGGTGAAAGAGGACCAAGAGGTGGGGAATAAAGACAAAGAATACCAAGAAGAGAAGGAGAAATAATACCATAAGGAAGAGGAGAATGAGAAATAGGTCCAAATGATGCAGAATAAGAAGAAGATGTTACTTTTAATTTTCCTATTTTAGATGTACCTGCATCATTTGATAATGAGTTAAATATGAAAAACATCCCTCCTTCTGTTCTTCTATACTTTCATGGTATCGCCTTTGAAGATCTTGATGCATTTTTATTTTTATTTGATAAATTATGTCGTACTTATGAACATACAAATGATGCTCACAAACTTCGTTTGTTTCTTTCCACCTCAAAGAACACTACTTTAAAATGGTTTATGGGGCTAGGAGAGAATACTATTGGGAATTGGGAAACTATGAGGAACATTTTCCTTAAGAAGTATCAAGCATACTACATACCAAGTGATTCTAAGGAATATATCTTCATGATGGATCAAAAGGAAGATGAGAACTTAAGGGACTCTCTAGAGAGATTTTTGTATAATTTACAAAAATCAAAACATAGTTCTTTAAATTTGGAAGTTATTTGCACTATATTTCTAAAGGGTATTCATGACAAATTCATTGATATTATTAATCTTATGGTTTTAGGAGACATTTAAACTTTACCTTTTGAAAAAATTGCTGAAATGTGTAGGAAATACTCTAGGGGTAGAGCTAAGGCGGGGAAAGGATCAAGAGATTCTCTTTCCAAAATCACCAAATCATCCACAAGGATTATTACTAGGGTAGAACTAGGCAATTTGTTGGGGAATTTTAAAACTGATATTTTGAGTACATTAAGATCTCATATTGATACATTGAAGGCTAAGAAGAAACATGAAGAAAATAATGAAACATTAGCAACTTTTTCCATCAATGTAAGAAAAATCATCCACCTAGAGAATGTCCACTAGATAATATTCAAGTTTGTGGTATTTGTGCAGATAACCATTCAACATAGGATTTCCTGTTATTTCTAGGACTCAAATCAATTTGCAAAATTGAAAGCACAATAATAAATCTCTTTATTATGTTGCACCAAGGAGACCATGGAAACCACATACACCAGGTATGCTCCAAGACCCTACTCAACAATTTCCTTCATATTCTAATCATAATGATGTACAAAAAACATCGAATACCCCTTTTCCTTGGAAGGCATGGCCTCCTCAGCAGGATCAAAACCAACGTTTTCAACAAGGTTAGTGAGGAACGAATAATGGAAACCAACCTTCCTTCAATCACCAAACATCACAATAACAATCTTATCCTTTTCAACAACAACCATACCCACAACAAAAAATTCCAACCACTCAATATCCACAGCTAATCAACAACCATAATCCATACCTCCTCCACCAGAAATCACTCAACCACAACAAATACAACTACCTTCTAACCAACCACCACCTAGACCAACTCAATTTCCATCACAACTAGAAGCTAATCCTAATAATAGAGTGGAAAGCCTTTCTTATAATGTTGAATAAGGACTATTACCTACTTATGTAATTGTTTTTGTCCAGGATATCCACTTAAGGTATGGTAAAAAACTCCATAAAACAACCCCTGTAGTTGTAGAAGAAAAATGAAAATAAAAAGAAACTCCTAATAAACTTGATACTATTGTAGACAAGTCAGTCAAAATTCAAAAGGGACAATCACAATTCACCAAAACACCTCCTTTTCCAGAGAGGTTAAATTTGGAAAAATCCAAAACCCCTTTTGATAATGATTTCTTAAATGAACTAAAGAACATTTGTGTAAATATTCCCTTATTATAGGCTATCAAGAACATACCCATCTATACAAAAAAAATTAGGGAAATATGCCTTAAGAAATCACGGAGAAAGAAGAAAGACCCAAAAACAATGCAAGTTGTTGGAAAACTAGCTAGCCTAATGTAAACAAATGTTACAATAGATAAATATCTTGATCCAGGGGTACCAATTGTTACCATCTTAATCAACAATATTTCTATATAGAATACCTTAATTTAATTAGGTGCAACCTTGAATGTGATGACCATGGAAACAATGCAAAAATTGAATATTTGTAATCTTCGACCTACACCTACAATATTGAAAATGACATATAGATCATAGGTAAAACCAAAGGGTGTAGCAGATGATGAAATTGTATCCTTGGATTCATGGGAATATCCTATGGATATTGTAGTTCTTCAACCAAAATCCAACTTAGGTGGACACCCTCTTATTCTTGGAAGGCTCTGATTAGCAACAATTCATGCCCTTATTAGTTGTAGATCAGGAAATATGATTATTTCCAGAGGGAGTGAAAACAAACAAGTAACTCTTTACCCACCTGCTAGTTCTATTATTGAACTAGACCAAATGTCATGGATTGAAGAAACAAATTCTCAGGAAGAGACTGTTCATTCTTTTTGCAGTATTGATCAAGCTATAAATTTCAGAGAAGAGAATGATGAGAATGTACTTAATCACCTTATTTCCAATCCAGATATCGAAGAACAACTTGAATCTTTACAAAAAATATCCACTAATAATATTTTGGAACAAGGTTTTCAGGAAAATTGTACAATAGAATCTTTACAATCTTCATTTGAAACTAAATTTTCTGTAAGCACGGTATCAGATTCACACTGTAAAACCGTTGAAATATTTCCTGGAAAATGTTTGAACATCAATGCTAATTTGGAAAAATATCAGGAAGAAAGGCTAATTCAATTATTGAAAAACTACTCTAAGTCATTCTCCTAGAATTACAGATATATGTAAGGAATCCACCCAGATACTTGCACACATCACATTTACATAGAAGAGAATGCCAAACATATCAGACAACCATAAAGAAGAATGAATCCTATGTTAAAAGAGATAGTGAAAGAAGAACTTCAAAAACTGTTGGAAGTAGACTTTATCTATCCTATATTTGTTAGTCAATGAGTTTCTCTGTTGGTTTTAGTGCCCTGAAAGGGTGGAAAATGGTAAATATGAGTGGATTATCGAGAACTGAACAAATCTACTTTGAAATATTACTTTCCTTTACCATTAAGTGACCAAGTCCTAGACACATTGGCCGGAAATAAATACTTTTCTTTCCTCGATGGGTTTAGTGGCTACAATCATATTAAAATAGTCATGGAGGAAAAAGATAAGACAAAATTCACCTGTCCCCAGGGGACATATGAATACAAAGTCCTACCCTTTGGGTTATGTAATGCACCAAATACCTTTCAAAGGGCAGTCTTGGCCATTTTTTCTGATTTAATACATGAATGTGTAGAAGTATAGATGGATTAATTTTCAATATATGGAGATGATTTTAAATATTATTTAAATGATTTGGTAAAAGTTATAATAAGATGTCTGGAAAAAAATATATCACTTAGTGATGCAAATTTTTTTGTGATGCATGTTAGCACCAGAAGTCACCCCCGGATTGTGACAAAGGTAAGCTTGATACCCATCAGTGTTTGGGGCGGATGTTGGTTTAAATGTGGATGGTCGATGACCAAAACTCAACAATTGTGAAAGATGTTCAACACATAACTGAATAGGAAATGCACAGGGAAGTGAGGGCCACATTAACTTCAGTCAGTAAATTGAGTTAAAGAGAGAGAAGAGGGAAGAATTAGGAGAAAGGGTGAAGGAAACTGCTTTGGGCATCAGTCCTTCCAGAAGCTCAGAGAAAAAAACCTAAACTCAAGAGAATTCTTGAGTTCAAATTCAGACACCGAAATATGTCTACAAGGGAAACAGTTACAACTGCAATATGATCAA
This sequence comes from Picea sitchensis, assembly GCA_010110895.2. NCBI lineage: Eukaryota > Viridiplantae > Streptophyta > Pinopsida > Pinales > Pinaceae > Picea > Picea sitchensis. The sequence goes on along the minus strand of SNQJ01S0010237.1, from coordinate 47,097 downwards.
ACCTCCATCATCCTACAACTGCAACAACTCGACTGGATCCTCCATGCCTGAGCCATTTAATGTGAGAAGGAAACAGATGCACATGGAAATGAATAAAACTGACCACGATACTGCTATAATCAAACCTCCATTATAGAAGTATAACGATCCTCGACTGGATCATCCATGCCCGAGTGTTATAAACAACTTTTATAGACAAAATGGAAAGAGGGAAGCTGACTTCTAATAACATGAAAGTCTCAAGTCAATTACATAACCAAAGAACATCTCTGGCAGAACAAAATTACAGATTGGGAGCTCTTCTCAACCAAAGACCAACACTTTACAAAATAACAAAACTCCATACATATACTCAAAATTTTCGTAAAAAACAACAGAGGCATGCTTGGGCTTCCATGGTGCACCGTCTTCTCAGTCAGAATGTGCAGGTATTTCTTTGCCAGACGCAAACTCATATCAGTATGGGCTTACAGATAAACCCATATGCAGGGGTACCACAGGCTGACGACTCTATTTTCCATGGTCGGCTCCTCCATGATTTTTATTTATGGGGTGAGGCGAGGTTTCAACCACCTCCCCCCCGCTTTCATTAACTTCTTCATTAGGATCCGAATGAGGCCGAGTCGACTTAACGCCTGGAAAATGCAGTGACCTCTTTTAGCAGCCAACATTGGTGTTTCGACCTTTAGCACAATTCACGTGAACTCGACTCCTTTACCTGTATGCGACCTTGAGCCATGACCCAACGCTTATCCCATATGATATTTCAGGATTTCATGTTTCAGGGGTTTTCACCTCGCATGACCACAATATCCTGATACCCGATATGCGAAATGTCCCTTCCCTGATCAACGGTCAGATCTGCTATGGATCCGACGGCTGAGGCTCCTCGCGATGGGTGATTCCCCCTTGGACCCTCTTTGATATGACCTCGGGCTGCGACCATGGGCCCAACTTTTTGAGCGCTTCATAATTTCAGGTTTCAAGAGTTCGCGCCTTGCTCCATGTTGAAACCTTCGAAATGCGAAATCACGATTTCATGTTTCGGGAGTTCGTTCCCTGCTCCATGTTGAAACCTCCTAAACACGAAATCGCGATTTCGCTAATCTGCTGCCATGTGCTCCTCTATTCGGACGACCTCGATCATTTCGCGAGTTCGGGTTTCGTGAGTCCTCATAACTCTGTCCTCTTACTTTCTCGACTTGTGAAATCACGAAAAGATGATCCAACGGTCCTGACTAAAACTTTGCTAGTCCATTGATCTCGGGCCTTTGCCCTGACACTAAACTTCGAGCAAATTTCAGATCCTGAATACCCATGAACCATCGATCTAATTTGTTTGATGGATCCGATAGCTAAGACTGAGCCCGTGCTTGATGGATTTCCGTCGACCAGGCATGTGCACGCCTTTTCACAATCGTGCCCTAACTTTGGATGAAGAACAATGGTGGTTTTTTTAATCCCACTCCTTTCGCATTTGGTCACTCAATGGCCAACTCCAAAGGAAAACATCCCACTTCAAAAATAGGTGATAACATTAGGCTCCATAGGGGATAGAGTCCTCCCTACGAGGCTCTAAGATATCCTTTTGTAGTTCCAGTGGCCTTCTGTTGGGATATGGAGTCAAGCTCAAAAACCCTGCTGAGAAAATAAAGTCGATAAGTAAAAACAAAAATAAACACACATGCTTTGAGGAGCTTATTTATGTATAGTCCTAAACCAATAAATTTTTACATAGCTCTAGGTGAACGCAAACTTCCACCATAGCCATTCAAGTAACTTCCTAACTGGAATCTCCTTCATTATGTTGATGATTGGTGATGAATAATGCAACCGTGATAGCAGAACTATTACATTCTTCATCTTTCGTCCTAATGCCGAGGTTAGGATGAAACTGGGCAGCTTCAAAACGTGAATAAAATACAACTCCATGTATTCCTTCACAAGCTCATAGGACCAGGGGAAAACTCCAGAAACTTTGTAACAAGCAGCTTGCTCTGTCACATAGCTACTCACACATGGTTGAATATCTCTGGTAGGCATAGGTGGATGAGAAGCTGATGTAGGCTGACTGATCTCAGGTGACGACTGCTCACTGATAGGCTCTGAAAAAGATATAAACTTCTCCTTCTCCTGCTTCTCTGGTTCCTCTTCTTGGCTCTCCCAAAGGTCAGATTCGTAATCATCATAAACAATACCTGTGGGAAAGTTCTTCTCTTCTTCATGTTGCTCAGGATGGCTGATTTCCTCGTAATATTCTTCATTAGTGAACAGAGAATATGACTCTGTAGTCTGTTCTTGGAGATCCTGCATATCCAGCTTAGAATCTGATTCATAGTTGTCATATACAGACCGATTGCTCCTCTGGTCAAAAAACTGTGATGTGGGGCTCTTCTACTCCTCATATGAATAATCGTCAAAGCTTGGGACACCATGCACGTCAGGAGAAGAATGCAAGGCCTCTATTGTGACAAAATCTTCAATGCTATCATCATCAGTAGGGCTGTCAAGAACATCCGCTTCAGGGACTAGAAAATCCTCTGCATCTTCTTCAGATTTGGACCTTTCTATCTCGACAGAGAGAGATTTTACCAGCTCCATCATCTCACCCAAAGCATCTCCTTCCTCTTTATGGTCATCATTAGGCATATCCATATCTTGATAACTATCTTCACATTCCTCACAACAATTATGATAGATTAACTAATAGGGATAATACCTTTGACAGTTCCTATTGAAAACTGCATGAAATTATCTCAGGGAGGGAATGCTAGCAGGAGGTAAGGAATGATACCACTCATGAGCATATTCTGCTAACAAGAACATGAACATCTTCATTAATACATCTTCATGATGTATCTCCCATTGATGCATGAGTTCATGAAACTCATGGAGATGCTGAGCAGGGTTGTCCTCTTTACGCTCTCTAAATATGGGAAAAAAATCAACCCATTCATCCACAATAGGGACAACATTAGGAAAACTAGGAACAACAGAAAAATTAAAAGGAGAAAACCCCCGAGCCAGGATTTTGTCCATTTCGAACCAGTGGAGTCGCCAATTGATTCTTTAACCATGGAGTCTCCATGTGAAATATATGTAGTTAGAGTGTGCCTGGTCTTTGTTCACCATCAAAGACCAGATCTGATCATTGTGTTCTCCCAGGGGGCTGTAGCTGTAGCCAGAGGAAGCCACACTAAAACAGTGGAGTTGAGACAGTGGAGTCGCCAGGTGCAAAGTTGCAATCTTGAAAGGTTCTGATTTCTGATGCACCTTCAAAATCAGAAGTTCGTTATCGTTCTACCCAGGGAAAATCTTCAATTCGTCCTCGACAACGGTGCCATAAATGTTAGCACTCGAAGTCACCCCTGGATTGCGGTAGAGTTAAGCCTGATATCCATCGGTGTTTGGGGTGGATGTTGGTTTAAATGTGGATGGTCGATGACCAAAACTCAACAATCGTGAAAGATGTTCAACACAAAACTGGATAGGAAATGCACAAGGAAGTGAGGGCCACATTAACTTCAGTCAGTAAATTGAGTTAAAGAGAGAGCATATGGAAGACTTAGGAGAAAAGGTGAAGGAGACTGCATTGGGCATCAAGCCTTCCAACAACTTAGAGAAGAAAACCTAAACTGAAGAGAATTCTTGAGCTCAAATTCAGACACCAAAATATGTCTACAAGGGACATAGTTACAGCTACAGTATGATCAAACCTCCATCATCCTACAACTGCAAGAACTTGACTGGATCCTCCATGCCTAAGCCATTCAATGTGAGAAGGAAACAAATACACAGGGAAATGAATAAAACTGACCATGATACCGCTATAATCAAACCTCCATTACAACAGTATAACGATCCTCGACTGGATCATCCATGCCCGAGTGTTTTAAACAACTTTTATAGACAAAATGGAAAGAAGGAAGCTAACTTATATTAACATGAAAGTCTCAAGTCGATTACATAACCAGAGAATAGCTCTGGCAGAACAAAATTACAGATTGGGAGCTCTGCTCAACCAAAGACCAACACTTTACAAAATAACAAAACTCCATACATATACTCAATTTTTTTGTTAACAACAACATAGTCGTGCTTTGGCTTCCATGGTGCATTGTCTTCTCAGTCAGACTATGCAGGTATTTCTTTGTCAGATGCAAACTCAGATCAGTATGGGCTTATAGGAAAAACCATTTGCAGGGGTACCGCGGGATGACAACTCTATTTTCTGTGGCCGACTCCTCCATGTTTTTTATTTATGGGGTGAGGCAAGGTTTCAACCACCTCCCCCCTGCTTTCATTAACTGCTTCATTAGGATCCGAATGAGGCCAAGTCGACTTGGCGCCTGGAAAATGCAGCAACCTCTTTTAGCAGCCAACACTGGCGTTTCAACCTTTAGCGCAATTCACGTGAACTCGGATCCCTTACCTGCATGCGACCTCGGGCCATGACCCAACGCTTGTCTCATATGATATTTCCGGATTTCACGTTTCAGGGGTTTTCACCTAGCATGACCACAATCTCCCGATACCTGATATGCGAAATGGACCTGCCCTGATTGACAATCGGATATACTATGCATCTAACGGATGAGGATCCTCACAATGGGCGCTTTCCCCCTGGACCCACTTTAATATGACCTTGGGCTGCGACCATGGGCCCAACTATTTGAGCGCTTCGCGATTTCACATTTCGGGAGTTTGCGCCTTGATCCATGTTGAAACCTCCGAAACATGAAATCACAATTTCGTGTTTCAGGAGTTCGCGCCCTGCTCCATGCTGAAACCTCTGAAACGTAAAATCATGATTTTGCTACTCTGCTGCCACGTGCTCCTCTATTCAGACGGCCCAGATCATTTCATGAGTTCAGGTTTCGCGAGTTCTCATAACTCTGTCCTCTTACTTTCCTGACTCGTGAAATCGCGATCCAACGGTCCAGACTAAAACTTTGCTAGTCCATTGATCTCGGGCCTTTGCCCTGGCACTCAACTTCAAGCAACTTTTGAATCTTGAATACCCGCGAACTGCCGATCTCATTTGTCTGATGGATCTGATGGACGAGATTGAGACTGTGCTTGATGGATTTTCGTCGACCAGGCGTGTGCGCGCCTTTGCATAATCGCGCCCTAACTTTGGATGAAGAACAATGGTGGGTTTTTTAAGCCCACTCCTTTCGCATTTGGTCACCCAATGGCCAACTCCAAAGGAAAACATCTGCCTTCAAAAATAGGTGATAACAACGCAAACTAAAGGAATTGTGCTTGGACATCATGTATCTCCTACGAGACTTAAGGTATATTTGACCAAGATAGAGATTATTCTTAATTTTCCAACTCCTTCAAATCAAAGAGATGTTAGAATTTTTCTAGGCTATGCAGAATATTATCATAGATTCATAGAAAATTTTAGTAAAATAGTCTTGCCTTTGTTTAAATTACTTGTGAAAGATGAAGAATTTTGCTGGGAACTAATTGCCAATCTTCTTTCCAAACTTTGAAACATAAACTTTTGTTAGCACCAATATTGAAGGGCCTAGACTAGAGCTTAATATTTCACACCTCCACAGATGCATATGATACAACAATGGGAGCAGTACTAGGTCAAAAGGGAGACCTTCTAACCTATATTATCTACTTTATCAACAAAAACTTAACTCCAACTAAGATCAATTATACTGTGACTAAAAATGAAATGTTGGAAGTTTTCCATGCTATGAATAAATTCTGACATTATATAACTGGATACGAAGTCTTTGTCCATACATGCCATTCTTCCATTAAATAATTAATGAATAAACATATTACAAATGGTAGAATAACAAGATGGTTGTTATTGTTATAGGAATTCAATATTACTATCATAGATAGACCTGGAAAGGGAAATCAAGTGGAATACTTTCTTTCACGACTTAATAATACTGGTGAGAGTGTTCCAGTAGAATATTCATTTACATATGAAAATTTATTTGCTATATCTAGTAAATACCCATGGTTTGCAGATGTATCTAATTATCTAAATAGGGAAATTACCAAAGAACTTTTCACCATGAGAGGATATGAAGGTTATCAAACAAAGTGCTAGATAGTCTTGGATCATGGGAGATATTTTCTATACTGGAGATGATTTGATAATACGTAGATGTGTCAGGGAAGATGAGTTATTTGATATTTTAAAATCTTGTCATGATGAATCATGTGGTGGGAATTTTGTAGATAAAGGAACAACTTATAAAGTCCTTCATCTCAGATATTATTGGCCAAATCTATTTAGAGATGCCGAAAAGTATGTGAGAAGTTTTGATAGCTTCCAACGAATGGGATGACCAACAATGGTTGATGAGATGTCCCTACAACCACATGTTCTCATTAAACCTTTCGAAAAGTGGAATATGGACTTTGTAGGACATGTTGATCCTATGTCACATGGAAAGAGGTGCATCCTGGAATGTATTGATTATGTTACCAAGTGGGTCGAGGAAAAATATTTGACAAGAGAAACTAAGAAAGTTGTGGCCAATTTCTTGTTTGAATACGTCTTTGTTAGATTTGGAGTACTGATAGAAATAGTTCCATACCAAGGAGAACAATTCACTTCAATAATTGTAAAGGGAATCATTGAGAAATAAAAAATCAAGCATTGGAAATCCTCCCCTTACCATTCACAGGGTAATGGACAAGTGGAGTCAACAAATAAAGTTTTAGAAGAAATCACGACCAAGACAGTCTGAATCCATTGAAAGGATTGGGAAGAGAATATTCCTGAAGATTTATGGGCCTACAATACAACATTGAATAACACCATTGACTTCACTCCCTATGAACTAGTGTATGGTAAGCAAGTCCTCCTTCCCATTGAATTTCAAGTTAAAAATTTTGGAATGGCTGCAGAATTAGGAATGGATTTGACCGAGGCTCAAAAGCAAAGGGTTGAGAAACTGAATGAGTTAGATGAGACTAGACAAGATTCTTTACAACATAATATCTTAATTTAGCAAGCAAGGACAAGGTGGCATGATAAGTTCATAAAGAAAAAACAATTTACAGTTGTTGACTGGGCCTTTCTCTTTGATTCTAAGCTTAAGGATTTCAAGGGAAAGTTTAGTACTCATTGGCTAGGTCCTTATGAGATCCAATAATTATTTGATAATGGGTCTATAAAGATAAGGACAATTGATGAAGTTGGAGTTTCATTTGTGGTCAATGACCACAGGTTGAAACTCTACAACAAACCAGTCAATAAGAATGCATTTGTTTCTTTTATATCCTAGTAGGATGAAATGGAAGTTGTTACTTTCATTCCTCCTCCATCTTGAAATTCATTACTCTATACAAAATAAAATGAATTTAGTGGCGAAAACCAAGTTCCTGGCACCAATAAACTCAGATTTCTCCTTAGGACACTAGAAAGCATAAATATACAAAAAAATACATATATATGTATATATATAATAATAATAATAATAATAATATTAAATAAAAATAAAATGTTATAGTGGTGAAAACCAGGTTTCTAGCACCACTAGACTTGAATTGTTGTTTGAAAACCAGGTCACTGGAAGGCAATAATTCACATTGAATTGTTCTTCAAATAGTTACATGATCCACCTAGATCTTGTAACAGTTCCAAATTTTTGGAAAACACTAAGGACAAGGGTTCAGACATAAGATTTCAGAGGCTATTCCTAAAATTTTTCATCAGGAACATGCTCTTCTTTGTTCATTAGAAAAGTTCAGTTCTGCAAATGGTGAATTCTTGCAAGAAAGATTATAAAAAAATAATTTTATTTTGAGTCTTCAAAACAAGATATTTTTAACTTCTTATTAGCATATAGGAACAATAGTCTAACTCTTTCTAGATCAACATTTTAAATGTTACACTTGTAAGCTACTGTAAATTTGGTTATAAAGCATTTTTTTAAACTAAATCTAGTTTCACAAGTTCATAATACAGATCAACACAAAGAATGGCTAAAAGGATTTGATGTACAACATTGATAAGGCAACATTCAAGTTTCAAATCTTCAAAGACAAACATTCAACATAACCAATGAATCAAGACACCTAGACAACAAGCATTTAACAATCACATATAAGGAGCAGACATTCCACCAACATGTAAGCAACTTACAACCATCAGAGGAATATTCTAGTTGCAACAACATTTGGTACACCAAGGGTTGATATTAATTTTTTTATTATTTACAAAATAGAATAAAAACAACAAATTACTTTTAAAATCCTTTATGGAATTTTATCATCCTTACACTACCATCACTACCTATCATTAAACTTCCATCCTTATACTACCATCCTTCCACTACCTATCCATATCCTAATACATCTATCCATATACTTATAAACATTTTCATTCCATAATCCATTTTTATTCCTCCATATCCATTACATATTTCTCTTTATTTCTCCAATTTTCATCAATTTTCCAATATTCAATCCCGTACCTTTCCACATATCTCCTATCTCTTCATATAATCCTAAATGTCAATACCAATATGCCCTCTTACAAGAACACATTACATCCGATGAAGCCATCAAAATACTTATATTGCTGAGCCAAAATTCAAAAATTCGTGGAGGTTTCAACGAATATTGTTGCAAAGGTTGAGGGATAAGGTACATGAGAATAATTCAAAGCTAAAAATGAGGAGTCCAAGTGTAAAATTGAATCAGAACTTACATAGTTCAAAATATGGAACTTGAATATTGAAAGGAGAGGGTTTCATTTTCAAAGCTTGCAAGACAAACATTGAAATGCGATAAAGGAGAATCAACATGTTAGCAAAGGTAATTTGACTCTCAGTAAAACAAATTTTCAATTTTTGAAACATCTCAGGTTTAAAAGGGCACACCTTTAATAGACAGGGTTTACAATTTTTGGACAAAATTGGCAGCAAGAGTTGAAGGAAAACTACAAGAAGGGAATTCAAGACCAAAAGTGACCAATTGATCCACAAATTCACATAGAGAAGGAAAAAATTCGAGATTGGAGGTAGAAATTGCAGAGGCATAGGTTCTAAAAACAATAGAGGCACACAAAAAGGCACAATTACATAGTGAATAGAGGTACTTTCATATCTGCAATATATTTTTCAAATTTATGGAGTATAAAATTGTTATTTCGAGTCTGCAAAGAAAATTTCACAGAGATCAGGTTTCAAAACCAACATCTAGGGTTTATATATCAGAAGGAGGGTTTTGAAAATTCAAAGAAATACTACCAACAATCTCAAGAATTGAGCAGACTCAAGTTCTCTTATAGGTAATTACATTAAACTAAATATTTGTGTTCAGAAAGTATTTTAAATGGCTGTGAGATATGAACCATATGGAGTTAATTTGGTTGGGGTCCATGAAGATTGTGAAGAGATCTTATCCAGGGCAGGCTGATTTGATATTTTGGAAAGTTTGAAGGACATAACTTAGAAATAACTAGGGAATTTTCCAATAGTTTTGATGGAGAATGTGCCCAAATAGGAAACCTCACACTTCATACCTCTGAAAACTCTTTGTCTAAAATCATTGGGCTACCACAAGCAGGATAAAAATGGTTTAAAAACAAGCCCATAAAGGCATATTCTTGGATTCTATACATGTTAAGGAAAATGAGAAGATTGAATTGGACTTATGGAGTGCTTAGAATATATCTCAAAGATACTTGGAAGGATCTAGCATTCCTTATACAAAAATTTCTCACATGTGAAGGAATATTTATCCTAATCTTCCTCTATCACATCAAGCTACTAATGCATTTGAAGGGTGAGAAGCCATTAAATATTCCATATTATTTTTTGAATATACTTACTAAAATGGCTAAGTCTATCCAAAGACAAACGAAGAATGTTGAGAGGTCCTTGTATCATCATGGCCTCATTAAATTAGTTTTCAAACATGAAATTTCAAAGAAAGGCATAGGGTGGTCATAGTTTTTGGCAAGAAATGGATTTGAAGATGATGATAAATACACTGAAGAACATGCATCAAGAAATATTTCTCAAGGAAGAACAAGGCATCAAGAGCTTGTTTATCAACCAAGGAAAAAGAAAAAGAAAATGAAAGTAAGCAAAGACACATATCAAACCACAATACCAATGAATATGACAAGGGCCATGAAAAGGAAACTTGAAAAGGACAGGGAAATAAGGGGACAAAGACAACAAGGATTTGACAAGATATCAAAGAAGTGAAGAACCAGGTTTCACAGGAAACCTACTCCTGAACTTGATCCAAGCCAACTAAAGGGCTATGAATATGTTGAAAACAAGGAAAGGGTAGGAAGAGAAACATCATCCATTAATAAAAAATCTTCAAAAGTAGATGCAACTCAAGTAACGAATCTAGAGGATCAAGTACAAATCTCTACCTGGATAACAAAATCATAATCGAGGAAAAAGAAGAAAGAAGTAAAGAAACTAAAGGCTGAAATAATGGAGTTAAAATTTTTAGACTTCTACATAAAAGAAGAGAATGAGACACTCAAACAAGACACTGCAATGATTGTTAAGGAAAATTATCAGTTAAGAGAGGAATTGAAGAAGTTGAAGGAAGAGTATGCAACAACCACTCAAGGGATGATCCAAGAAAAAGGGAAGTCATTAGGATGATACAAGTTGAGAAAGAAACCAGGAGGACATTGAAACCAAAGCTAAAGATAATTTTTAGGTTTTTGATTTTGCATAAGGGACATGCAAAAGCTCAAGTCTGGGGGAGATGTTGGGTTCATCTTTTGTCATAAAAACCTCCATGCACGCCCTCTTTTTACCATTCCCTTCCTCCATTTTTGGCATTTTTGTACCCATTTTAACTAAACCCAAGATTAATAAAGGATGAAAAAGGTAATTGATAGTTTGTTTATATTTTTTATTTAATAAGGAAAAATATCAAAATTTTGGGTTTTTATCAATGTTATTACCATAAATGATTTTTTCTAGTAATTGCTCCGAGCTTATCATATTTGCAGGCTGAATTAGAGAAAAAGGACACATGGTTTTTGTTCCTAGCATTCACACCATGGATCGAGTCCTCTTGAAGCAGGTGAAACATCCCAAAAAGTCGCCATTCAATGCTTGGTCAATGCGTGCCCTGCACAATGAAGAAATATGGCAATATGAACATAACTCAATTTTCTTCATGATTTTTGGAGATAATCACTCATGTTGGGTTTGATCCAACATTGATAGGAGGTCATTTATATCTTCCATCTATATAGAGAGTTTTTAGGCTTGTTAGTTATGTTTTATCATGTATAAATATGCCAAAACTTGAATGCATTTGGGGGGAGCAAATTGAGGAACTTCTGAACTCATTGTAGCATAATTTTATGGTTAATACAAAAACATTGGTTCTCTTCATTTGATTTGTTGATTATATGCATAATGCAAAGCTTGGAAGGGCCCCCTTGAAATGGTCTATGTAACAGTTGTATATTTATGTACAGAGGTTTTGTTTGCTACTTCTTCATTTGTTGTTTGTTGGTAAATATCTCATTGTTTTTATTTCTTTTTATTTAATAGTTCTTTCATTTTCATTTTTAGCTGCAGATGATTAGGTTTCGAAAATTGCATTTGAGTTAATCTTAAAATTTCTCTTAGATCCACAATTTTCATAAGTCAATAAGAGTATTGTTGTAAAATTCATGATTGTCATGAAAAAATTATTTTTATAGCTTGTTTCCCACCATTGAAGACTATGAAAAATTTGGATTAAAGAGCTTTGAATTATTTTTCATTTTCCTTCACAATTTATGAAGCTCACAACTAAAACAAAGTATTATTGCAGTGGCTATCTCTTGTTGAGTTAAAGTTAATTTCACAATTACTAGAGTATTATTGTAAGGAAAATTTTCACCTTACAATCAGTGTTTCCACCATTGAATTGTGATAGTTGAAACTTATCACTAGAGAAAGCTAAATTCACCCTACAATATGATTTTCAACCAAGAAAATTGTGATAACTAAATTGAAGGGATCTAACATTTCTTGAATCTTTTGCTTTATTATATGGATACAAATTCTTTTAAGTTCATGGTCAAGTTGAGTCTTGTCATAGAGTTGTTTTCATTCCTTTGAAACAAATTCCCTTTGTGAACTAATTATCTACCATTGAGGCTATGAACATTTGAAGAATCAATTCTTATTTCCTTTTGAAAATTAGTTTACAAAAATATTTTGCAGTATTGCTTGAAAGTGTTCTTTTTATAGTTAATATTGATTTTCAAACTAGTATCTTCAAATATAGTGATGTGCCTATAAGATTACAAACCCTAGATTGATACTTTAAATTAGTGAGTTGACATTTGTCAAGCTTCCTACTCCTGTAGGTGTAAAGTTATGTGCAGATCAGTGTCCCAATACACAAGAAGAGGAATAGTATATGTCATGTGTTCCATATGTTAGTGTAGTTGGTAGTTTGATTTCTGTAATGGTCTGTACTAAACCAGACATTGCACACACAATGATATGTTTTAGCAGATATATGTCAATACTAGGGAAGGAGAATTGGGCAACAATAAATAGGTTTTTTTACGGGAGGGGGGCCATAAGACGGTTACATGGAAGGAGCTATCCCTCCTGTCAGTTGGGCCTGAAGGGATTTGTAACGAGGCCTGAAGGGCCTCATGGAGCAAAAAATCATTGATAGTTTTTTATCGAGTGTTTTTTATCGGTATGGTTTTCTCCTTTGGCTATTTTATGGCACACGGTTTTGTGGTCCATGGTAATGCAATTCTGATTAAGGAACTATAGTTGAGTTATAATCTATAGTTAAAGGATTAGGTGTTTTTTTCATGTCATGGATCCGACATATATTGTATCGTAAACAATGAAGATACATAATAGAATTAGAGGTGTGGCTTTAAAATAGGTTGTCGGTTTTCCTGGTTGGGTTTCCAGGGTAAATCTCTATGTATATGTGTGATTGAAATTGTTTTCTTTTCTATGTTATGAATTTGTGTATGCATTGAATTAATGTAAAAGGTTTAAAACTTGCACTCTAGAGGAGCGGTCAATAGAAGGAAATTTCAAATATTTGGCCATCACTCTAGCTTGCAGGTAATGAATCTGATTTCTAGAACTCTCTAGTTCCCATTGGTAGAGGATTGGTCATTTTTTCACTACCTTAGAATTCTCATTTCGATTAAAGAGTCTTCTACGCAGGCCTAGGTAATCATACTAGAAAATATCATAATTAAGTTTGGAAAATGGGGAGCACGGTGGATTAACCATGTTGTTTGAGTCATCCTTATTAATTTTTTTCTCTCCTCCCTACTTTTATATCCATGTTCAACTTTGTTGGCTCCTACTAACATCATATATCAAGTTTCTACGAACATAAGGATTTTTTTATGGTAGGGTGAAAAATCAAACTCAAGGAAGTATCATCTTATGCATGAAAGACAATGAGAATCCCAAAGGACACAAACATAATTTGCATTAAGGATCCAACTTTTATTAATGTGGCCCTTGGAGAGAAGTTGCCTTGGAGAATGATTATTTATTTTCTGTACTAGTGGAAGAAGGTCCTATGGAAAAAGTAATTTACAAGATCAAGTTTAAGGTGTATGGAAAACCCTCTACAAATGTAGAGAGGGTCCCCAATCTTCAAGCTCCTAAAATTAGATACCCCTCTAGTTAAGTCAAATTTGTCTTGGTCTCCAGGAAATGGAAAGCGTGTCAGGATTTGGGATGATGGAATCAGTGATATGAATTCTTTGTGCAATATGGAGGACTTAGCTCCATTGAAAATGTGCATGGAGGGAATGACCCTACATACTCTTTATAACATCTTGGATTGGGACATTCTGTCAAGGTCCTAGAAAGGATGGAACTTTGGTTTTCCACTGGAGCCTTTCACAAACCTTGTCATCATTCTTGATTAGGCCCTTTATGGATGCACCCCATTAAATGTTGTTGGAAAGGACTAAAGGGGTGGGGGGGTATCCTAGTATACAGTTAAATCAGGGTATAATTCCCTTTTAGAGGCCACCAATTTATCTTAGTGATATGACTTTGGAAGAACATATGGTGTTACTAGTGATGGATTCTCGAATATAAGCCTATTTTGTTGGACATTGGCACAAGGGAAAATTCTTACAAAAGGAATTTAAAGAAAAAAAGAATTGAAAGTCCAACATAGTGTGCTAGCATGGAGAATATTCCCTCCACCTATTCGTTAAGTGTAGATATGTGCATGAAGTGTGGGAATGCACCTTTGCTAGTTTGAGGCATAGAGTGAGATGGCCCTTGAATTGGGAGTAAATTTTTTTGAATTGAGGTAACTTGTACTATGGAACATTTCAAAATAAGAAGACTTTCATGATAGTTTGGAATGTCTTGTCAAAATTCCTATGTTGGAAAATATGGCTGGATAGAAACAAGAAAATATTTAATGGTGAAGGGATTAAGCCTATACAAATGACCTCCAAGGAAAAAACACTTATGTTTGACTATCTACGGATCAAAATCCATGAATAAGACTCTACCTTAGATAATCTGAAGGACACCTGGCTCAGGAAATTTCATCTTGACCATGCTGATTCACCTCTTCCTCATAAAGTTGGAATAGTCCCTCGATGGAAAATCAGGAGAGTGTTGATTGAATTTATGGATTGGAGGCTACAATAGCATTGTCACTTCTTATTTTTTGATGGTGCTTCCAAAAACAACTGAGGGGTAGTAGGTGTGGGTGGGTGTATCCATGATCCCGATGGGAACAAGATTGTGCACTATGCTTGGGGCCTAGGGAATGTGACAAACAATCTTTTTGAAGCCTATTTGTTGTGGTGCATGCTCAACATCACTAGAAAGTATGGAATCATGACCCTATATGTCTTTGGGGATTCAATGTTAATCATCTAGGAAGTAATCATCCAGAAAAACCCTGGAGGGTATCAACTTCAAGGCATTGTGGCACAAATCAATTTTTTTTTATCTTAGTTCGATAAGGTCTCTCTTTTCCACATTGGGAGGGAATTGAATGGAGAGGTGGTTGCATGGGAAAAACTTGTGACATCGTTGAATTCAGGGAGCATTATGGAAAATGGGGAATTTAACTATGCCACAATCCACTAATCATGTTTTCACTGGGTGGTTAATCAACTTTATAATCGCCAGGTGGATCGTAGCCAAAGTACAAACCATGTGGATTCCCCCAAGGTGACGTAAAGTGAGTAGGTGTTGAAGGGACAATAGAAGCAATCAATTCTTCTCTCATTGAGGGATTTCAATGCATCAACATGGACAAGAGAAAGGGATATGGGATCAACCGTGGATGGTATTTTCACTGGTCCTGTAGAAATGTGGTTTGGTGGTGGGAGGATTTAGTCGAGGATTGTCTTTTTGAGTGCAAGATTGATAGTTTTGGTAAGGGTGGATCCATGGCATAACAACCAAGGTGCATCTCAGGATGTTAACAAAAAACAAATATTGGTTCCCTTTTCAATTTCCTATTGGTTTGGTCATGGAATACTTATATCTATTTGAGAATTCATTCCATGTCAAATCTCTCTTGTGTGGAGTGCAATTACTCACCGAGACTAGAAGAAATTGGGGTTTTCCTTCAAACTTGAGTTTTAGTTCAGGGTTCAATGAGGCAAAGCCATTTCTCTCTATAATTTATGGGCAAGGGGAAAGGGTAAGTAGTGCAGTGATGGTAGGTGAGGATGCCTGGGACTTTAAAGAGTCCTATGCAGACACAAGGAGATAAGACAGGCCAGCAACAATGCTATCCTGGTCATCATCTCTAAGGTGGAAGAATTGGAGCAATCCAATATATCTCAGAATGTTAATCTCTCTAACCTTTTTTTGAATAAAAAAGTGTCGTATTCACTTTTTGGAAGCATAATGTAGCAGACTTTGGGAATTTTTATTATATTAGTGGGTGGATAACCTCTCCTTGGAATCAAATAATCTGGGAACTCAAATATCTAACTAAGAGGGGGGAGTAGAGGCTAAGACAATGTAACAGAACTATGTTCCCATGGAAATCGAGGGCAAAAGCACCCATCACTCTGTCGAGAAGCAGGAATATCAAGACAATGTGCAAATGTAAACCAATATGAATGTGTTTCAGATACAGTTGTGTTTTGTGTCAGTTTATTAGGCAGACTACAAACATAATCATTAATTTAATTTGATATTTATATATAAAATGTGTAAATTACATCTAAAAAATAAATACATTAAAATTTAGTTTCATAAATATCACAAAAAAAATAGAAAATAAATATAAAAATATATGAATACATTATAATTTAGTTTATATATATCGAATTAAAAAATAAAAATAAAATAATTAATTTAATTCGATATTTATATAAAAAAACATGTAAATTGCATCTAATAAAATAAATACATTAAAATTTAGTTTGATAAATATCACATAAAAACAAATAGAAAAAAAATATAAAAATATATGAATACATTAAAATTTAGTTCGATAAATATCACATAAAAACAAATAAAAAACAAATATAAAAATATATGATCGAAATTTAGGATGAATAATATATCACAAACATTATATTCTTTGATTAGAACCCAAGAGCTCTAAATGATTCATGATGCTCTTTTACATTTCACTTTCATCTTTTTGAATAATAAAGTAGCTAAATGAGATACTCCAAATAGATATATAATATTAATTGAAACAATCAATGTCAAAATATCTCATAAATTATATAATTATTGTTAAATTTTTATCTTTAAAATTTCCGAAATGTATAAATTATGCGCTTCAAAAGGCCAACACCAAATGCCATAATCTCATAGTCCATATAACAAGCCCTGCACTCTAAATTTGGGTCCCAAGTGCATGGTCAAAATGACATCATTATTATGCCATTCAAAGTTCGAAATTTCAAATGTTTACAGGGGATAAAATAAAATTTATGACAAATTGAGTTGATTTGGAATTGACCAAATTTTGTAAAGGAATTTTTTCATGATGCATAGATTTTGTATCACAATATAATTAATCTTATACTTAAAAGTTTTGTTAAATTTTTATCAAATTCTTGGTTTTTATCAAATTTCTGATTAGAGAGAGAACTTTTTGTTACAATCTATGTTGGTTGTGGAGCCTGATTATCTTCCTGATTCAGAGGTCTTTTGTTTTCAGCTGTGTTTATACCCCATGACGTATTTACACCCCAGAAGTATGTACACTCTTCCACGCGGGGGAGTGCAGAGGGGGGTTACCCCCTCTACGGGGTTCGAGGGAAAATCCCCCGAAGGAAAAATTGCCTTGTAAATGTATATTGCAATTTCATTGTAAATCTGGACCGTTCATTATAAGGTCGCAGATCTAATAGTAGAAATTATGTTAAGGTTTTTTTCCCTAGAAGGCAACCATCTGTTATGAGGGAAATGTATTGCGGCTATGCATGATAATGAATATTGCATTCTGAGATAGGAGACTATGAGAGAACGAAGATGAAGTTACAATGGGTTTGTTGTAGGTTGTATCCCTTCTATTGCTAGATAATAATAAATGAAGGACCTGGCAATTTATTTGGTGGACGTAGCCCACACTGGGTGAACCATGTATATCTGTGTCTCTATTGTATTGTGTATCTTCTGTATTTTATTTCCGCATTTGTTTTATTTTATTGCTCCATGATCCTATTTTTCTAACAACTGGTATCAGAGCACAAGGTAACTTGCAGGAAAGGAGGGTTCCTGGTTCAAGTGGGGGCAATGTCGGAAGATGAAAAGTTTAGGGTCGAAAAATTTAATGACCAAAACTACTAGTTATGGAAGATGCAGATGGATGATTATTTATATTAGAAGGATCTATTCCTACCATTGGGCAGAGTAGCAAAGAAGTCGACGACCATGAAGGACAAAGAATGGGATATTCTTGATAGAAAGGCTCTAGGAACGATACAGCTGAGCCTAGCAACGTCGATGGATTTCAATATTTTGAAAGAAGAGACAACAAAGGCTTTGATGGACGCATTGGCTAAATTGTATGAAAAACCCTTGACGCCCAATAATGTATTTCTAATGAAGAGATTGTTTAATATGAAGATATCAGAAGGTGGGTCTGTTGTAGATCATTTAAATGATTTTAATACAGTTACTAATCAACTAAGTTCTGTAAAAGTGGACTTTTATGATGAGGTCAGGGCTCTTCTAATCTTGTGCTCATTGCCAGAAAGCTGGAATGACCTGTTCATGGCTGTCAGTAACTCTGTCTCTGGTTCAAATACTTTAAAATTTGACGATGTTGTTGGTGTTATCCTTAGTGAGGAAATGCGATGGAAAAGCATAGGTGAGACATTAGGGAATGCATTGAACATGGAGAAAAGGGGAAGACAAAAGGATAGAGGAAAGGGCTCAAGGAACCACGAGAATTCTAGGAAGGGCAGATCCAAATCTAGACTTGGAAAGATAGAGTTATGGAATTGTGGGAAGAAAGGACACATGAAGAAAGACTGCAGAGCTCCAAAGAAACAAAGAGATGGACAACATGAGAGAAATCAGGAAGTTAATGTAACAGGTGATGTGTTACAAGATGCTTTGATTCTTTTTGTAGATAATATTCCCGAGTCTTGAGTAGTAGATTCAAGGGTTTCATTTCATGCCACACCCCATATTAAACACTTTCTAGATTATGTTCAAGGTGATTTTGGACAGGTTCATTTGGGTGATGATGCACCATGCAAAATTGTTGGAATGGGAAAGGTAAAAATAA